>CP092088.1:23795006-23837506 GCA_029203775.1 Neoneuromus ignobilis
CATTTGTGATTATAATCTTATAATTATTTAGGATGTAGCCTTATATTATAGTTATTTATGATGTTTTACTATGACTAGTTTTGATACTATCAGTATCATCCTCAGGTAGATAGTGAAGAATCTACCTGAAGTAATTTATCTAAGAATGACACAGATTTTGAAACTAGTCATAGAAAAGAACACAACTCTAAATAATCACAAGGTTAGAATTAAAAAGAGTTAAATATAACATGTAGTGGTATTTTAAAATCTTATTTTATAAGGAGATTAATTGTTGAATTTAAATTGTTTTTAAGTATTTTAGAAAAATTAAATAAATAATGATAATAAGTTAATCCAGATTAATTAATACAAAAATGTATAAATAATAAAATTCTATTAAAGTTTCAAAATAATGATAGGAATGAATTTATCTGAGAAAATAATTTTATAAAATATTGTAAATTAAAGAAAATAATAAAATGAAAATTGTCGAGAATATAGTTCTTAAATATGTTTCGGAATTAATTTAAGACAATAATTCCAAGAGTATAAAAAAGAAACATTTATAAAATAAAACTAGTATTCTTTACTGTTTATTTATATATACCTATTAATTTATTTCAATAAAAATAGATTATCCATCATATCAGTACTGTGTTTTATAAAAATATTGAGTAATCACTTACTGTTAATTTTCACACTAATGAATATTTCGATTGCAATGACGATATTTCCATCTGATGTAATAAAAATATATCCATCGAAATATGTATCAGTGAATAAAATAAACAGTACAAGATTATTGAACATTTTTATCGAACTTTGTTCTGGGATAAGTATTAATTTGCGTAAAACAATATTTGTTTCAATTTTTCAAAATATTATTATATGTCAGTAGTAAAGAGAGTAAAGCGAAAAACATATATTTCTAGCTAAATGATTAATAAAATATAATTGTTTAATTTAATAAGAAATTTGAATTGATATTTTTCAAAAAGTTCGTATCAAATGGCATATACAAAATTTATTAATTATAAATAAATATTTCTATTATTGATTTTAATCCATTTTAATAATATAGATTCTTTACTACATTATTTAAAGAGTATTCTACCTCAAGTAATATAGGAGTGAGATGAAATTTATATTTTTTTATGAATTATAAATAATCAAAATTGATAAATAATTTAGTGAGTTTGAATCTGTTTCTAAAAATTTCTTGATAATTTATAAAACGAATAAAAATTTCAAAATACATTTTTTAAAAATAATCTACTAACTTCTTTTATCTCAGTTATTGAAATATAAATTGTAACGATTTTTCGATGTTCATACAAATTTGAACTATATGAATATTTTAGTATCATGTAGAAAATGTTAAATAAAATTGATTTTTAAACTAAAACTGAATATTCTTGCGATTCTAATGATTGACAAATTCGTACTTGCTTCATACAATTAATATCAATAATATAGTTCTGTGTATGAATTTATCACGGTTAATAAGTGAAAGTATTTACGTTAATACATGTTGTATAAACAAGAATGGATAAGTAAAATAAACATTTATTGTATAGAAATATTAAATAGTAATGTCAAAAATTGAATAATACACCTAAGCATATGTCTGCGTATTTAAATACAGTAACAAATTTAAAATAGCACTTTTTAATTATTTAAAAGTGAATTTATAATTTATATATCTTTTTTTAAGTAACTCTCCATTTTTATAGAATATTCAGTTAGTTAACATAAATTTTATTTCCGCAGATTTTAATGTACAACATATGTCTGAGTACTTTTATATGTTTTTTATATTATTTTAACTTTTTTTTACTAAGTTTATCAATGTTATTTTTCATGAAGAAAAATATATTATTCGTAAAAATCAAAATACTTATATTATAAATTAATTACTGATTCTTTAAAAAATATTTTTTTAAAATTTAATATACATGTAAAAATATAATAAAATGCTCGATTCATATCTATTTTATTGTACTCTAATAAATATTTTTATTTTGTGATTATTCACATCAAGTACTTTTATTAATTTTTCATATACAATCGTTTAAAATATATAATATACAAATATTGCAAATACTTCTTAAAAGTAATAATATTTTCTTTTCTTATATTCACAATTCAAAACTATTTTTCAAACTTGCAAATAAGTACGTCAAATTTAAGTCATAAGAAATATATAACATCTGTGTTTTACATGACTTTAGTACATTTTTTAGGTAACGAGGAATGTTTAAATAGTTTTTTCTCTCCGTGTTAACATTTAACAGATAGCGAAATAAATCGTGAGAAAACTGCTCAACAATAGTTTGAATAGTATATTTATCTGCTTTTATGAAGTATTTAAGAAATAACTTTCTAAACTTTTTACAGAAAAATAAAAAAACTATTATTTTGTTTTATAATAAAATAATTCTATGTTAAATAATTATTGGTGTTTAATACATATGAAACTTTATTGAACTCTAAACGAATAAATTAGTTTTTGCGAGCTGTTAATAAAAATCGTTGTGTCTGTCATGGTTTTTAAATTAACACCATTATTATTGTTTTGGTTTTTAGTTTTAAATTTCACTTTAATATTTAATCAAATCTATATATTTTTATTTTTTTGTATTATTGATCAAAAATATAATTCTAATTTAATGAGTGATAATTTATATTTTAATCGAAATAAAATATCTGCGGTAATATTTTCATATTAAAAATAATACGATTTTTATTAAAATATTTAAATAACACCAATTTAGAATATAAAATCAACGATGGTTTGTTTTACTATATAAACATGGTTTGCAATATAATTAATTGAGAGCTGAATTCTCAATTATACTAAATCAATTCATCGTCTTTACCAAAAAGTTTATACAATGACTAAATCATAGAATCTTAAATAATTAAAAATGTATACATTTTCATTTGGTATTATAAAAATTCCATTTTATTTATGGTAATAATTAGATATTTGTTCTAAATAAAAATATTTTTATCCTGACATATATCAAATTAAAACACTTAGTATTATTCAGAATTCATATCTTCAATTTTTCGTATCAGTTTGTTTAAATGTACTGATGGTTTTGTAATTTATAAACAGTTCAAATAATAATAACGGAATACAGTAATTGGAATGAAAACTAAAGTCTTCAGTTTCCAGACATTAATAATTTTTCTCATATGTATACTTATTTTATATACTTTATAACATATTGTTTGTACAACATATTCACGTCGCACTTGGAACAATTTCACTCTTAATAGTAGATGTTGAAATCATCGCCATGGCCTGTTGTCTATTAAATATATTTGTAGCGGCTGACGAAGACATATCTTGAGCAACAGTTGCATGAGAATGCATTGGTTGATCAGAAATACCTGAACCTGGTGACTCCAGTGCCGGATGCTGGTGGTGATGCAGACTATTCGCATTCGTATCGCAGCTTTGTTGTTGCAATGACGGCGACTGCGACGTCGAATACTGGTTATTCACCATATTCGCTAAAGATCTCACATGCAAGAGTAATCCGTGATTTAATAACTTCGCCTGATGTTCCTGCGCTTTGGCACGTAAACACGCGATTGAATTGTTACGAAATACTTCAGGATCATCCGCGAAATTGTTTGTGCCACCATGATGGTGATTATGGTTCTGTTGTTGTGCATTGTTTGCACAACTGTCGTTATTGTGATTGGTTCCATTAGCCGCGTGATTCGAAATTGAATGCGGCGACTGCGTTGAAGTTTGTGTCTGATTGTTGGGTTGCTGTTGGTTATGATTTGGAGATAATGCTGGATTTGTAGTACCGTTACCGCTGGTTTCACTTGTATCTGTTCGTAAGGAAGTCGTTTCTTCATGGTCACTGCTACATGTGTCATCTTTAAGATGTTCAGCTGCTTCTAATGACTTTCTATGCATCCCTGAAAATATAAAAACGATAACTCTTACCAAAATTACCCTTACCTTATTATGCATATATTAGGGGTATGCAAACGTCTTTTTATCGTTTTCAAGTAATTTCGTTATTAATTTTTAAAAAATGCAATAATATTTTTAATTAAAATATATTCTAGAATTTGTGATTACTTTTCGACATATTCCAAATAAAAGATGGATATCGAGCTAGAAAAAAGCATTGTCCTTTAAACAAATTAAATTATTAATTTATTTTTATACCTTCTTGCAATTACTAAATCACTTATCCGAAAGTCTATATTGCATTGAATGAAACAAGTGGAAATTACGAGCAATTTTCGAGAAATATGCGAATTATAACACGACATTATATTGAAATTCTATTCAAATTTTCCATATTACTAATATAACAATCGTCTTGGCATTATCTTGGAGGAAGATGATTTTGTTTTTTGTTTTTTGTTTTTTTGTAGAATGTATTTGCTTTTGAATCAGTGTTTCGTTCAATCATTCTTTGTGGTTAATGTAATTTTTTTACACAATTATAACAGTTCATAATAAACAACTTTATGCTCAACCCACCAAATTCACA
Source organism: Neoneuromus ignobilis (assembly GCA_029203775.1). Lineage (NCBI taxonomy): Eukaryota > Metazoa > Arthropoda > Insecta > Megaloptera > Corydalidae > Neoneuromus > Neoneuromus ignobilis. Next base: position 23,799,518 of record CP092088.1, read on the forward strand.
ACAATACTTTATATTTACGAATATTTCAGTGTGATGTTGAAGTAAAGGCTAAGATGATTTAACTAACGTTTTTGAATTAAAGATTTTTTTCAATATATTCATTACTCATTCTCAATTAATGATTAGTACAAAAAATCCTTGATCTAAAGCAATCGAGGAACGAAAGATAAGTATTGATCCAGTTATTAATGATATTAATTAACAATTTTGTTTTTGATTAATATTTAGCCTTTTTGTAAGCTTTACAATCGATTTCGCCAAATATTCTTGGAGAATTGTTAAATTATTCGATTTTAACTCATGCTGCTATTCAGAATGTTATTTATGTTTTAGGTTAAAATGATTATTTTTAAATTTGCAAATCTACTCATGGCGTCAACTTTCAGTTACAATGTCATCGTTATAAGTTTGATAAATGATTCTAGTTATGTCTGTAGAGTTTTTATATCAATTAAATAAAAGTATCATACAATATGCATCTTATTTGCTTCCATTTTTAATCAAATGAAGAATGTGTTTATATCAATAGTAATGATCTAAATATTTTTAATTTTTATTTAGGTTGGTCAATATTAACAGAACAAAAAAATAAAATTAGAAATATTCGTAAACATAATTGTTAATGCCATTTGAACATCAACGATAAAAACTTTTGCATACCTTTAACATACATATAATATCTATATTAGAATAATTCACGATTTAATAGCTTTGCCTAATATTACTGTGTGCTATGTATCATGCAAACATAAGATTTAATTTGTGAAATTGTTTATTACCATGATGAGAATTATAATTTTGTTGTTAAGCATTATTTGCACATTTTCATTATTATTATTATGGTTATATATTTTATATATTATATATATATATATATATATATATATATATATATATATATGTGTGTGTGTGTGTGTGTGTGTGTGTATGTGTGTGTGTGTGTGTGTGTGTGTGTGTGTGCATAGTATAATAAAAAAATAACAAATATGTCCAATAACTATTACACAATAATCGGTAGTACTGTAAATGTTATATTAAATAAATATTTATTTACTTTTCAACTAACATTCGTTTTGAGAATAAATAACAATTTTGAAATTTTTAAACTAAATTAGCCAAATCGAATGTAGTATAATAATATATATTTTATTATAATAAAAGATAATGAATTTCAATTAAAAAAATATTATTAATATTTAATAATTCAATCACTCTTGTATCATGTTATCTTGTTTAATATGTTAAAATTAATTAAAAATATTTTTCTGTATATTTTGTTTAATTTTCTGTTTTTTTTTTTAAAAAAAAAAACTATTAAAACCCATTTCATATTTGAAAAGATAAATATTTATAAATAGTTTAGCATTGTAATTAGTTTATTTTTAAACAGATTGATTATTTTTCATCATAACAGTGTGTAGTAATCATTTATAATCTATATTATTTACTTTTATGCATTTCGAGAGTAATAACTTCGCCTTGAAAGCCTAGTATTTGAATATTGTTATTTTGATATGATTTTATGGTTATACTTTGAAAACTAAAAGGTGCATTATTGAAAAAAATGATAATTAAACAATTAATATTTTTATAAATTTCCTTAATATAAAAAAGTATTCACCGTGTTACAAATGTTGAAATTTTATAAAAAAAAATTATATAATGTGTATAACATTTTATATTCAATCTCATACATACTAACCGGTTGTTCAACATTTTGTATATTTGTTTATAATTGTTTTATGATTACTGAGTGAAAAAATGGAGTAGAGTAAAATAAATTTAATTTTACAAAAAGCAATGAAAAGGAGTTAATCGAATAATGCCTCATTTGTTTAACACAATTTCATTTATGCAAAATGAATCAAATAATAATTTGTTAACAGTGGTGTATTTTCGGAAATTGGTTTTATAAAATTTTAAATTAATGTAAAATAACATATGTCATAAATTTCCTTTATTTTTATTTTTATATTATACGTAGAATATAATTTACTTAGTATATATTGATATAAATAAAAGAATATTTAATACAGTATTTTTTTAAAGTTACTAGTTTCTACATTTGTTTTTTTTACAATGAATTCATTTTCATTTTTAGTTTATTTTAAATTTTTAAAGTTTAGTTCGAAATATTTTTGTATATGTTATTTTACTCCAATGAAGTGAGATTTTCCATTGACAAAATTATATATAGATATATAGAAAAAATAAAGTTTTATATATATATATATATATATATATATATGTTAAATATCACTTTCAATGAAAAAAATATTACAAGGTTTTTGACCTCTAATTTATCAAAAATTATTAATGAAGTATATTGTAATTTAATATTTTAAATTCTTGTTAAATAATATGATGAATCACTTATTATCTCCTATTCTTTATTAAGTTATTGAATATTTCAAATATCTTTCTTTTTTATTTTTTCTAATGTATTTGTGTATCTTTAGATAAGATAAATGATAATTGATGGGGATATTTTTTTCGACAAAGGTTTTACTTCATAAAGTTATAAAAATTTACATATATAATATTTAAAAATTACTTTTTGTGAACTTCTTTGCTCTTGAATTTTTAAATGATTTTATATCATTTTTTGTGCAAGGTATTATCTAATTTTATATTAAGAAATTTATAACACCACACAGTGAAAATAATGGAATGGTAGTTGAAATACACCTCTATAAAAATGTATAATTAGTGATTTTTGATTATATTTATTGAAGATTGTGGTAGTAAGAAGTGATTTGTTTATTATAAAATATGAATGACAATTTTATTAATCTTTTATAAATTATATCTCTAAAAAATCTAACGTTTCTAACTAAATGTTCAATAATTGATTATTGTTTATTTCGATATTCTAATATTTTATGACAATATTGTAACTAAAGAACGAACGTTTAAAGTTTAATTTTGATTGAAGTAATAATTTACTTACATATTTATGAATTCAATTCGATTTATTTGTATAATTCTTGATAAAATTTGAAAATAACATTTATTTGAAATTATTTACAATTCAATAAATAATAACATTAATATGCCTGCTTAGGATCATAAGTCCAGTGATATGGATTTTCGAAACAAATTTTATTATTTGGTTTCTCTTAATTTGCTTTTAAAAGTATTAATTAAGGAAGAAAGTAATTTGAAAAATTAGAATAAAGATTATTTCAAGTCCAAATATCTCGATAAATTATTGGATTTTAGCAACTTGTTTTTTGTAGTTTTAAATTTAATTTTTAGAACGTTATTATTTTTGTCATAAGAAATGAAAAGTCATTTTTTTAATGTTATTTTTAAAAACGAATACCTCATAAAATTACTTTTATTTAAAAATACTGCTATAAATTTTGTAATTTTTCTTACAAATATACACGTATTGTCTATCTAAATAACCATATAAACACAAAATAATATGAGAAAAATTAACAGAGCACATTATTGATTAATTTAATATCAGAATTATCAGTGGAGTAAACAAATATGTATACTAATACACAATACAGTTAAACAGAATGATTTACTTTCAATGAATTGAAAATATAAATAACAGATTGACATACAATAAGTTTGTTGCTATATGAAATTAAAAATAAATTTTATGGTTTTATATGTTTGTTATTAAACAGTATATATATATATATATATATATATATATATATATATATATATATATATATATAGTTAATATAAATAATGCTTTTTATGAATATTCTATAATCAAATTGATATTTTTAGATTTGTTAAATTTTAATATCTATGTAAACAAATATGTCAAAATAAGAAAACTTAATAAATAATGTTTTTAATCGTTAGGTTTAAATCTGTTATTATAAGTTCATTAATATAATAAAAAAATATGTATTCTAAAATAATAATTCATAAATCTATTTCATGAAATGATATACAACATAAAATATTATACATTTACATATATCATATACAATATGTTTTTATTGCAGAATAAAATCAGTATAATATTTTTTCATCGTATTGAATTAAAAAACGTTTAAGAAAATCATACATCTTCAAACAAAGTATTAATTTGTATAAAAAACGTTTAGATGAAATCGACCAAAAATCAAATAAACGTTAAACTGAGATATTTTTTCTTAAACTATATATTTTATTAGAACACGAGAAAAAATTCTTACCCAGACTTTGACATACCTAGTAGCCATGGAGCAACATTTTCGTTTTCTTTTGCACTCTTGAGAATTGTTTCAGGCAACGGTAACGAATGACGTACCATTGCACCATATAAACCATATTCTGCCATTATTGTGCTACGACCCCAACATTTTTCGGTTTTACGCCATTTGGCTCGTCTATTCTGGAACCAGACCTGGAAAAATATTTAAATTATTTATTTTGGTACAAAAACATATATACTCTTTATTTTTAAACAAGAAGCGATATTTTTTATTTTGTAGATAATTATAAAGCTGTATATTAAAAAAGATATCTTTTGCCTTATTGCAGTATTATTACTTTTTATATTTCGAATATTACACACACACACACACACACACACACATATATATATATATACATACAATGTAGTATAGTGTTTTAAAATAATGAATAAATATTCATTCTTATAGTTATTTATGAAAATAATTTATTATTCAGTGTAACGAACAATGAAATGACCTTCGAGTAAAGTTATTCAGAACGTGAATAAGTAATCACACTAACGTCAATTTTCTTATCAGCACAGTAATAAATAGTTTTATTTTCAGTCGTTGATGAAAATATATTTAGATTTAAGTTTGTTATTGTTATTCCTTGAACATTTTTCTTGTGTTTTTCAGTGTTTATTAATAGTAGAAAAACAGTTAAAAATAGTAGCATTATAGTGTAAATATGTTTATTTGTTCTTTATTTCCGCAAATGAGTTTTAAATAGACATAGAATTTGGTTCTTTATATTTGCATATAGCTTCTAAATACCTTTTTTTACTGTAAAATATTTAATAGTATTATTGTGAAATGTAAATTTAATTAACGTATATATTTTTCTTTTAGTATTAACTTAGAAGATATATATGTTAATAAATATATTTCTCACAAAAAACGTTTTAATTTCTAATAAAAATAATTTTTCGAAAATATTAAACACACACACACACACACACACACACACACACACATATATATATATATATATATATATATATATATATATATATATATATATATATATATATATATATATATATATATATATATATATATATATATATATATATATATATATATATATATATATATATATATATATATATATATATAAGACGTTTTTAAATAACGAAATAATAAAAAATAGATTTAAATACTAAATGCTGAAATTAATGTAAATTTTACCTTAAATAAGTATAAAACTTATGTAATGGGTCATCCAAATGTAACGCCTAGATTTGTGTTTTATTAAAAAGGAACATGTGTATAGTTTCTTTTTAATAAAACACAAATCTAGGCGTCACATTTGGATGACCCTATATAACTTAATAAATAATATTAAAATTAATATTGTTTTTCAAAGCAGCTTTCATATTGATATAAGATGTTTTGAAAAAACTATTACGTTTTATTGGTTTATAACTCATTGTTCAAGTTATTAATAAATATATTCATGTACACTAATTTTTTTATAGAATAAATTAACTTCATAGTTATCTAATAAAGATATAAATATAAACATATTTGATAATAATTTTATATTGTTCATAATAGAAATATTATGATATTTTTTCTGAACAATGATTTATTTATTTTTGGGTTTAAAGTACTAGATTATTTTCAATTGCTTCTTCTTTCCTTTTTCTCTGAGTCTCTTTTTTTCTTGTTTATGTATGTATGTCAATAGTTATATATATATATATATAAATATATATATATATATATATATATATATGTATATGTATATAAATATATCTGACTTATAAATATATCTGACTGTTAGTGTAGTGGCTAGTATCATGTTTTTTATATAGAAAAAGGCATTCTATCCTCAGTCGGAGAAATAAGACAGTTAGGTCTCTTTAATCGAAGTGAATGTAACCTGTTTAAGGGAGTAAACCCTAATTGAAAAATCCTAACTATCTCGCTTGGTCAGCGTAATGAGTATGTCTAAATAAGAGATTAGTTTAAGGAGATTGTTTAGATTTATTTAGAATTCATATACAAAAATATTTTTTTAGTTAGACAAACTCTTTAAAATTTTATTATATAGAGTACAATATTTGATGATTATAGCAAAAAATAAAAATATATTTTTGCAATAGATATGATTTTTGTGATCGTCACGAAAAATTTTTAATTTGGCTGAGATTATTTAAATAACACCAATATTTAAGAGAAAGGCTCTGACGATGATGGCGTCGCCATCGAAATGCATCAGCCGATATAATTATAGATTATATAATTATAAATAATAAGTGATTATTGATCGCTTTAAATTGTTGTGGTGTTGGGGTTAAAATTCATTTGTGTAAAGTGAATCAGCCACAGTTCCAAAACAACAAATAAAAACCAATATTTAAGCCAAAAATTTATATATATATATATATATATATATATATATATATATATATATATATATATATATATATATATATATATATATCATCTAAAAAAATTAATTTTCTTCGATTTATTTGAATATTATATTTTTACAAGAAAAAATTCACGAAAAAAAAAATAAACATAGAATACAATGTTTATATAAATGTGATAATGTATTGATTTTCAATTTGTTTCGTTTTTATTTATTCTAATTTTTAATAAAACAATTATTACTTCAATTTTTATTAAGTTAACATGTTGGATTTCTTATAAAACATAAACATGAAAAATTTGCCTCGAGTACAATTATAAAATTGTAAAAATCAATTCATAATTTGTTATTATGTACATACATTTTTAAATAATATTTATTCAAAATTCAGTAAACCCAAATTGATTAAAAAAAATCATAAATTAATTCCAGTTTTCTAATAGCAATGCAATTTATAATTTATATATCTATATTGTCATTGGTTTAAAAATAAAATATATAAATACACAATTGATTATTTTTAAAATAATTATGATTATAAATTATAAAAAAATATTTGAACAAATAATAATAGAAAAAAATTAAATACATACAAATACTTTTAGCAAAATGGTATGTAAAGAAATATTTGTGTTTTATTCAACCGCTATATAGCACGTAATGAAATATCTCTACAAATATATTTTACACAACTATCTACCCCTGTGTGCATTATTTATGAGAAACAAAGCACATGTTAATAAATAGTCATACAATTAACGTTAAAAGTGACACATGAGTTTATATAATCATATCAAGTTTCTCTGACTTAAATACCCTTATGTAACGTAATATGTATGTGCAATTAAGTGCAGGCATTTATTTCTAAATGATTGTAAATGATCTATTACTTGAACATAGAAGCCTAATTACATAGAGTACATATTTTAACGATATACATTAATGTGCTATAAAATTATATATGTGTATTTGATATTTTTTTATATTTTTTATTTGATAATCTTGTTTTACACAATATATTTGTTAACATGATATATATATATATGTATATATATAATATATATATGTAACGTATATGATGTTTTAAGTATATATATAAATATTTATTATTGATATATCTTAGTATATATATAACAATATACATTATGTGTTATAAATATATATATATATATATATATATATATATATATATATATATATATTTCATGTGATATATATATTTAATATATATATATATATATATATATATATATATATATATGAAAGAAAATAAAATTTACGGTTTTTATAAGATGAGTGAAAAATTGAAAATGGAGATGGATCAGTCATATAGCAAAAAATGAGATCATTGATGAACAACAAAAATTATCTACTAAAAACCCATAAATATAAAGACATAAAAAGATATCCATGGACAATTGTAAAAATACATGAGAAAATTTAATGACCCGGAATAAAGTAAAAAGTAGTTGTACGTTGTATCACTGGAAATGGAATGTTTTGGAAGAGGCCTTCATCCAGCAGTGAATAAAAAAAGATTACTACTGCAAGATATTTATATATATATATATATATAATGGATATTTTTGAATACCTATTTACTGGTTATAAATTATATTCATTTATTTGAAAAAGACTGATTTTTTAATTTTAGTTTACCTTTATATCAATATAAAATTAAGTTAAAATGTTTATTAGTATCGTATACTTTTTAAAAATATTATACCTAATTACCATAATAGGACTTTGTACATTTTTTTGTTTAATTATTGTTAATGATTTTTTTTATACACAGCATTATTTTCTGTTATTAATAATAATACGCCTTCTGAAATCTTTGCTACCAGGATTTGTAGTTTTCAATTCAATAGTAGTGATTTTAGTAAGGAACAAGATTTTTTTGCAGTTATAACTTTTCTTTTTTCTATTTTTTTAGCATTTTCCTAAAGTTCTTCACTGAGAAAAGCAATAATTGAATATATTATACTAAAGGAATGTTAAATATAATTGTAAAACTTATTGATATAGGTGCAAAAATTCGACAAGAATATATTGATGTGTTTTTTTTTTGTTTTTTTTGAGAAGTGTATATAAAGTTTGAGTCCTTCATTCAGCAATAGATTGAAAGAAGCTGATGGTGATGATAATATATATATATATATATAATTTTTAATGTTTTTTCACTTTTATAGAAAATATTAAAACATTTATTTTTTTGTTTTTCACCTTGTTTGCCAATCTACGGTTCATCGTAATTACTAAATATTTTGTGAGTATTTTAATTGTATGTTTTTAAAGGTTTTTATAATTTAACAATTAAAACATGTATTAAGTTTAGTAGAATGGTTTCCATTTACTATTTTTATTACTCTATTAAATGGTTTTTTCTTTCGAAAATAATTAATGATATACTCGTTATAATTTAAATATATTTTCAGACATTATCTTCTAATTTAAGTAAAACAAAATTTAATTTTTACATAAATCAAATTTTAATGCAAAAATGGCATTAACATATACATTTAACAAAAAATATAATATAATGTATTTAATTATTTTAGTCTGATATAGATTTTAAGATTATTTAATATTTTTTAATTGTTTTATTTACCATGAATAATGTTTTCATTTTTTTTATCTGAATTAAAATCAATTTGTCTTAATAAAAATAATTTAATATTTTCTGAATTAAAATTACTGTGTTTTTTTTATTCAACAATAAATAATTGTAAATGCCCGAGTTATATTTTGAACCACAAAATCAATATATACATTGGACATACACACGTGTGCGTGTATATATATATATATATATATATATATATATATATATATATATATATATACACACATAATTGTTTTCAGAAAATAGATTCATGATTATACTCTTCATTTTACAGTAATTTTATTAGCAATAAACTGAAAAGTAGGTTTTAGGGTTTCATCATTTTCAAAAATATCATAATAAAATTTGATTTCTTGTTTTCTTTAAACGCGAATTTTTTTCTTATATTCAGATTTTCAATGGCAATTTTTTTTTATGAATGTATAATTAGTGCTCTTTTTCATCTATCCATATATATATATATATATATATATATATATATATATATATATATATATATATATATATATATATATATATATATATATATATTATTTTCTCTCGAGATTTATATCACTTATGTGTCTACAGATCATTACGTTTTTTTCACTTTAAATAACAGTTAGTGAAAAATATAATTTTTGTAGATAGAAATTCTACACAGTGGATATAAATGTACATATATGAATCGATACATTTAGTGAATATCAAATTCAGATTTATCTTTTTATCCTACTTTTCTAATTATTCACAGTTCAATATTAGCATTCTTCTATCCATTCGCATTTTTTTATTTCTTATGAAATATTTTTTATAAATAAAATATATTTTCTTATAAATTGTACTCTAATACTTTTAAAGATAGTCATCAATAATAACTAAATATTTGATTAATATATTTATTAGACCATTTTTTATGCTTTTAATTGATTTTTTAAATTATTATTCTTGATTTTTGTTTCCTTTTTCGATCGAAATATCAGCGGTGTATTTAACTTATAGTTTTCTCTTTTTAATTATTTTGTATAAATCGTGATGTTTAATAGTTCGAGAAAATATATTTTCTTAGAATATGAATGGCTATATATTTTAATTGAAACACTGGTTTTAACATTTTGTGGAAAAAGAATGTTGCTTCCAAATTGTATTTTTATAATGTCCAAGAAAATAATTTTACTATTTATCTAAATAACGAACAAATTATTTATTATCATTTACGTTTTATATTACTTCAGATTGATTTTAATATTAAAAAAGTGTAAATTATTTTTTAAATATTTTAATTTTCATATGCAATGGAATATTGCAAAGATAAAGCCACTTAGGAATTACGATTGTTTCTTAATACTATAATTTCCAATAACACATACATTGTAGAATTATATATTCGTCATTATATGTAAAAATATATTCTAAAAACAATAATTTATATGGTTAAAATATCCGTATGAGTTTATTTTATTTAAAAAAAATACAGTAAAATATAATTATTTTCATAATATAATCGATATATATATATATATATATATATATATATATATATATATATATATATATATATATATATATAGGTTGGCAAATATCTCCCTTCCGACTTCTGGTCTTTTGAATTTCGCAGCTATGTACAAAAAAATAAAAAAAAGCGGAAGGGAGATACTTGCCAACCTAATATATATATATATCTATATATATATATATATATATATATATTGCTAGAAAATGTAATATAAACATCATTATAAAATCATCATTTCTAAATATTATAAAAATTATTCCATTATTTGACGTTTATTTATTGACTCAATTTTTTTCAAAGAACGAAATAATTACTATTAATAGAAAAAGACAAACTGGCAATAAATATTTTGAGTTCAGTTTAGAATTTCCTAATTTTTTTAAATATGATAATTGTTATAATCAAGTATTGAAAATGGATATAAAATTACTACATAGTTTTTTTCATTACTAAAGAAATATTTTTTTTATTTTTAATTAATAAGTGAATGTAAATATATATTTATTTTTAGCGGTTATTTTATTTTCCAACATTTAAATATGTGTATTGAAATACATTTTTATACGCAGTAAAAATTAAAATAGATGACGTGTATTCATGTACATATACAGATTCACATACGCACGCACGTATTCACATACACACGCGCACACATACATACATATATACATATATATATATATATATATATATATATATATATATATATATATATATATATATATATATATATTATATGCGTATAAGGAATATAAGTATAAATAAGTATATATGTAGTTATTGAATTACGTGTACGTTCACTTTATACCTAGCATTTGTGAAAATATATGTATGTAGAACGATAATAGAATTCTGATGACTAATATTTTTACATATAAAGTATCAATTAAAATATATTTGCGTTCATTATTCGTAAGGAATGCATTACAAAATTGAAGTTTGTTTAGGTAATAAGAACATTTTAAGAAAACGTTCAGTATTATTTTAAGTAAGAGATAAGGAGAAAGTACAAATAGTACAAAAATGTGTCATACGGAAAATTGTTATTGTGACGCCAACCTTGTGTCATGTCGTTAATGTGAATTCAGTTCAAAAGTATCCATAAAGATGGCAGTAGCAGTATTACAAGAGTAGTAGCTTAGCTCATTGTAACAGAATGTTATGACTTCTATTACACATCAAAGAAAATAGAAATTAATTTGTTTGTGGTAATAATAATAGTAATATTTTTTACAAAAAATTCAAAAGTATTCAGTAATTATTAATAGTCAATTTATTAGTATTATATATATATATATATATATATATATATATATATATATATATATATATATATATATATATATATATATATATATATATATATATATATATATATATATATATATATATATATATATATATATATATATATATATAAATATGAATGTATATAATTATATACAGTTAGCCAACAAACTAGTCAAACACTTCATATTTGTTTACAAAAATGTTTAAAAATTAACATATACAACATAACATAAAAAGTTCATTTTCTAAGATACACAGTTTCTTTATTGATTTTAATAAAAAATATTTTTCCTTGTTGAAGAATGTAAAAACTCTGAATTTATATTAAAAATGTTTGTATATAGAGCTTGCATGAATAAAATCATTTACTTATAGGCAAGTTTGATTAATAAATTCAATCATTTATTGTAGATGTGAAGTGTGGAAAATCAAAAATATAAGTTGTTATTACAAATTAATGATTTACATTTTATACAAACTTAATTTTTATTTAATACTTTAAATGGCTGTTAATAAATTGAAATATACATATATATATATAGATATATATATATATATATATATATATATATATATAGGGTCATTCAAATTTGATTTCTGAATTTGTGTTTAATTGAAGAAAAACATGCGTTTAGGGAAACATGTGTATAATTTCTTTTTTTAATAAAACACAAATCTAGGCATTGCATTTAGATGAACCTATATTTGAAGATATATTCCATAGAAACAACTAGTTTGTAAATCATTTTATGTTATTTATAAGGATAAATGCATTATCACTTTATAATTAAATGAAAAATTTTTTTTAAAAAAAAATAAAATATGCATTAATTTAAATTTTAATAACAAAATTGTATTTAATGAAAATCTTTATAATTTTAAATATTATATTTAAAATATTGTATATTCATTCAAATATACAATTTTTATTTAAATTTTAGTATTGTCATTATTTGAAAAATATCAATATTTGCGTTTTCCAAATATAAATGGAGATCATTTATAATATATTTATGTAAAGTATGACAAATATATTTTTTCTTTTTTATATATTGCGTATAATTTATGAACAAATATGTTTTTCTAATCATTTATAAGAGATAAATATATATTTATTATCTTTAAATATATATATATATATATATATAAAAATTTATATGGATTATATTTACATACTCGTAATAAAACAATTACATTATGAAACGAATTATCAACAAAAAAGTAAAAAAAGAAGATAATCATAAGATAAATGTCTTATGTACAATAAGTCTATTTAGTTGAGTATCAACAATGGAGATATTATAATTCAGCAAGTATTCAATTTGTAGATACATATCTTCTGCCACATTACTCCCAATCTGGAGGCCGGTCCTAGCGCCCCATCGGCGCTGCTGGCGCCATCATAAGCTTCACGTACCGACAACAATGTCGGTTATCGTCGCCAGTGTTGCGTTTCCGAACGATTTGACTTCGTAACTTTTATTTTAACTGCAGTGGGTAAGGGAATTATATCCCTCTTTCTTTGATTCTAAATGATCTTATAAGAACTGTGCCCACCCGTTTTCAACGAGATAAGCACATAAAAGACGTTCGGAGACAAACCCCACTTGCTCTTCTTAATGCTCATAAATATTCTTAAATTATGTCCCCATAAATAAAACGTAACGACGAATCTGTGTGTATCTGCACATGTTCATATTTTTTCTTATTTCCCTCTGAATGCACGAAAATAAAATGTTTTTAATATGGTATTCTTCAACGTTTACATTTTGATTAATTTACCTTTAGTCTATATTATTTTAAATATACATTTATATATATATATATATATATATATATATATATATATATATATATGTATATATGTATGTATGTATGTATGTATGTGTGTTTGTGTGTGTAGAAAGATAAATTATATTTTTATCAATTCAAATTGGCATTTTTTTGAAAAAAATGAACAAAAAATTCTGAACAAAAATAATTTAAATAACTGCTGATTTATCTTAAATATAAGAAAATAAGTAAACAGTTAGTATGGGTCACCCAAATGTGACGCCAAGATTTGTGTTTTATTAAAAAGAAATAAAAGAAATTTACACCTGTTTGTTTTATAAAAACACAAATCTAGGCTTCACATTTGGATGACCTTATATATTAATTAAAAACATGTTTAATAATAATATAATACATAAAATATATTAATTATAATATGAATATCGTCATGAATTAAAGGAAAAAAAGCTTTATAATATTATTGAGTTCATATGTATATCAATACATTTATAGTTATTTTATCAAAAGTTTATTTCATTTTTGCAAAGCATGTGCTTATACCTATTTCTATACACACACACACACACACATGTATATATATATATATATATATATATATACATTACAGTAAAATTCTCTGGTGTACAATATGCATATTTCACATCCAAACAGATATATACATGCACAAACATGCATGACAAATCAATTTATTTTTTTTATAAAGTAAAAAGTTCGTATTCATACATCATAACTTTTATAGGAACATATTTATACACATACATACATACATGCATACATACATGCATACATATAAACATACATACATACATACATACATACATACATACATACATACATACATACATACATACATACATACATATATATATATATATATATGTATATATATATATATACACATACATATATATAAAGAATGTTTTTTAGGTTAAATAGAACTTCCGATAGGGATTGAATTTAAAGTTCCATCACGTTTAAAAAGAAACACGTTAAATACTCCTCTGCAATTCGTTAACATATAGAAGTGAATATTTTATGAAATTGAGTTTCTTTATGCTAAAAATTATAAAGGTAATTTAAAAAAATTGATTAGTAATTTTGTTATAAGTGTAAAAGTAGTTCAAAAAACATTACATTCGAACATGTTTTCATGTTGTGTATTATTTATCAATTATATAAATTAAATATAATTATAAATATATAAATAAGATAAATCTAATATACTAAAATAGACATGTTGTTATTATTTTAATGTAATTTATAGTTTTGTTTAAATTGTTAATAGTGAAAATAACAATATGAAAAAATTAATAAATCAATAAAAATATTTATTTCAACTTTTATATTGTATAATATATATATATATATATATATATATATATATATATATATATATATATATATATATATATGAGAGTTGTTTGATAAGTGTGGTAAATTTATTTATTGTTTAATTTAATTAATTAAATTAAATTTTTCAATTTAGTTTTTCTTACTTTTTTACCATATTTATCAAACGATCCTCGTGTATGTATATATATATATATATATATATATATATACATATATATATATATATATATATATATATATATATATATATATATATAAATTAATATATATATATATATATATATATATATTAAATTAATGAACGATTTTTATTTTTTTCATTTTTGGTGAAAATGTTTCCGCCTCGTTAGATTCTTTTCGGTTTTTCTTTTTCATTTGAAATTCAATCATACCTTCATGCAGAATATATATATATATATATATATCATATATATATATATATATACACACAATATATATATATATATATATATATATATATGTATATGTGTATATATATATATATATATATATATATATATATATATATATATATATATATATATATATATATATATATATATATATATATTTATGTATGTACATATAAAATATTTATATAGAAATTGAAATAAACTAATTCATAATACAAAATAATAATCAAATTATTATAGCGGATTATATGGCTTTCAAAGGTTATCATCAATTCCAATGTTTATGTACGTTTCAAATATAATTGGCACTGGGTTTAGAAATGCCAGTGAATGAGTAATCTGCTCACAACGTTGACTGATTGCCGCGCTAACTGGTGCTAACAACGCTAAGTAGATAACACACAGAAAGATTAGTTAGGTCACATCGATCTGTTTAAAAGTCTACCCTTTCACTGTACTCTACAATATTCCATTTATATATATATATATATATATATATATATAAAATACAAATTTTGTAGTATAGATTTCAAATTATATAAATTATTTTAAAGTAGTAAAAGTTCATTCTTAAATTTACTAAAACAGCGCTTATTATTTTATTAAATATCTAATATATTGTACATTATTATTTTATTAAGTATCTTATTATATAGATTTAAAGATAAGTTCTATATTACTTTATTTCAAATCATACACACACAAAAACTTATTAATAGAAATATTTTTAATGATGTATAATTCAATTGATTATATATTTTAAAATTGATTTTGAATTTCCATATCTATTTTCAACAAATACAATCTGTCCTAAAAGTATCAAAGTTCTAGAACTTTGATTATACAAATAATATCAGAAAATATATATTTCGAAAGTGGTTTTTTTCTTTAACATTTCATTTATAATTGATACATATGTCGTTAGTTATAATGCTAAATGCGATCATACTTTTTTGACATTCGTTGAAAAATCAGTGTTGAACAAAGAAAAATATAAATAAAATTCAAAGAAAAATTTTTACGGAAACAATTTAAATGTGAATGGAGCTTATGAAAAAGAAGTTTTATTACGTAAAACAGTTTTTGATTACTACATCAAATTTAAAAAAGATACAGAATCTTTGTAAAATTATGAATGTGGCGAGCGTCCTTTAACTAGTCAAAAGTGTGTAAAATTAATTAAGGATATTACTAGTATTAGTAAATCATAACTACATTTCGTTTTGATCAAAGATTTACAATAAAAACAATTGTTTTGCACAGATCAATCATTGCACGTAACCTTGAATATCAAAAGGTGTCGTAGTGCTTAGATATTCATCTCATTCAACTGATTTGACATCTTGTGACTATTTTTTATTTTCAAAATTTATCATGGAGCTAAAAGGAAAATAATTCAACACATTTTAAAGATTCAAAAGATTTAGACCGATGCCATTATAGTCATTTTGAAAGAAGAATACCAGACATTTTTTTAAAAAGTGATATACTTGTTAAGGAGGTTATATTTCTTTAGAAGGAATTTATTTTAAATAATCAATAATAAACATTGTAAATGTCAAATAAAAAAATTGTTTTTTAATCAAACCATTCTATATATCATATATATATATATATATATATATATATATATATATATATATATATATATATATATATATATATTATTCAAATTCATTTCAAAATATTACATAAAAATAAAAAAACGAATTTACTATATTAAATGATTTTAATGAAAAAATTTCTAATGAAATATAGAAAAAACTTTAATAAATATTACACATAATATAAAATGAAAGTTTTTCTTCTTCAAGAATAAAAGAATATATAAATCACAAAATATAAGAAAATGTATATCAAAATATAAATTTGTTTTATCAAATAATTGATAAAGGTATTTACTCAAATAACAAATGTATATGGGCATTCAAATGTGATGCCTAGATTTGTGTTTTATTAAAAAGAAACATGTGTATAGGGTGGTGTACAGGGAAATATCTGTATAGTTTCTTTTTAATAAAACACATAACTAGGCGTCACATTTGGATGACTCTATATATGAAATTTATAAATTCTGAGCCTTTTTAATTTATTTTATTATTTAATAACCAATAAAACTTTTTTCCCTCAATTCAAAGATTGGATGGCAGTAATTTTTCTCTTCCATTTTTTTCTATCCTTTCTCAAACTTTTATAGCTAAAAAGTGGCCTAAATTAGATTGAAAGATAGTAAAGAATAGTAAATAATTGTAAGCAAGTAAATGTATGTCTGAATCTTATAACCTCATTTGGACCACTCTATACATTAGCCTGTGTTTAATCTGTTTATTGTATTGTAGTTTTGATCTTTTTTTTACTCTCTATATTTTCACCTTCAAACTGTTATGTCTGCATAAATGTTCTATAAATTGGTTTCGTTCTTTTAATATTGTTTTCCATAAATATCTTTTTACCAGTTTTTTTTAATACATTTTTGTCATTTTTACAGTTAATGGGGTTCGTTTCATTTTCCTCAAACAGCGTATGAGGAAATTCATATGGTTAAGAAACCTAATTCTTATGTTTCTTAGCCATAAAATATCACAATCTACACATAGCACTTCATGAACTTTTTTTAATGTTCGTTATTGTAATTTGATATAAGGAACATATTGTCGCTAAACGTTGTCTTTGTCCGAGCAATTTCGTTTTTATATCTATTAAGTATTTCATGTCTGCTGTAATTTTACTTTCCAAATAATTATGAATTTTAAAAACTTCAGTAAATTGTATTAAACCTTACAAATATATTTAAATAGACAATTTAAAAAAGTAATTATAATCAACTTATGATTATATTTGTTTGAAAAAATGAAAATTAAAATAATTTAAATTTTTATACCATTCTTGATTTCTGTTAATGTTAGATAATTACATATTTAAGAGTTTATTTTTTATATAAATTATTTTGTAACTTATCAAAATATAGATTAATGATGTTTTTTTATTATCGGAATATAAAATCACTAAACTTACAATATTTTTAATAATGCATATAAAATACCATATTTCATTTAATAATAAAATAAATGATGTTTTTTGTTAAAGTTTTAGACATAATAAACTTTTATTTCTTAAAATTATAATTCCCTATCAGAATAGTTTCGCATCAAATAAATAATTGTACAAAAGAATAATAAATATTGATTTTTATAATCGATTTAGTACTGCAGTAACTCATTTTTATATGAATCATTTACTTTTTTACTTTATCACAAGATTTTCTAAAAGTGTTCTATAATTATTAATGTCCATATCTAACGTTATTTTTTACGTAAATTAAAGTAATTTTATTTTACTCATATCATTTTTTCCAAAAAAATGAGAAAAGTGTAAGAGCCATTAGAATGTATTAAATAATTCAAAATATTTTTACTCTCAATAATTCAAAACTGATTTTGTATTCTAAAAAAAATAAACACCGATACATTCTATTTGACTTTACAGAATGTTTTTTTTTTTAAATAATATTTTGAAACTAAATTGTCTCATTACGTCATTTATATTTCTAAAATAATTATTTGTCATCTGTTTGACATATTTGTTCAAGAACTTGTATATAAATTTTAAATTAAAATAAATATTATAAGTACCAACTACTGATCGGTTCCAACACAAATGTTAATATGGGTAAAATTAATAATGATTGAAAATATATTCTAATATGCAATAGCAAAAAAATTTATGAAAAAAAATAGGAATAATGAACATTAATATTTGTTTTTTGAATTATAAATCAGAAAATCTTATGTTTTATGTTTACATTTCGGGGATATATATATATATATATATATATATATATATATATTAAATAACAAAAAAAAAATATCTCACACAAAATATAGGTATATTGATTTTTCAAACTGATGTTTTTGTGCTATTGTATCTAAAATTGATATTTAATATTAATTTAAATTATGAAACAATTTTTAAAATATTGTATAATAATTTAAAATATAATTTATTTTAATGTAGAAAGAAGCAAGTGATTCATATTAATATAATATATAAAATGATAACTGTATACATATATAGGGTCATCCAAATGTTAGGCCTAGATTTGTGTTTTAATAAATAGAAACATGTGTATAGTTTCTTCTGTTTTTTTTTAATAGAACATAGATCTAGTCGTCACATTTGGGATGGTCATTTCTCTCTCTCTCTCTCTCTCTATATATATATATATATATTGATTTAAAATGCAAAAATTTTAAGCATAGATTGAAAAATTTAAAGTAATTTTTAATTAAATTAATGTTAATTTAAACAAACGACGTAGTAGATGTCGTATACCTAATCATAGTTATGGTTGAAAGGGTTAACATTGAATAGCTGTGCAAAACGCTATACAGGAATGTGAAACTCACTCTTCCGACTTCGACTCCGAGTCGAGACAAATTACTCTAATTCCGGAGCAGCTAACCAGGCTTCAATACCATAGCTGCAAATTATCCATTATCCATTTAGGGCGACCTCACTGTTATAGCTATTGACGTGTGTCTCTGCTAACCTTCCCCTTTTAGCTGTCAGTTTGTTCTATGGATTTGGTTTCAGCTCAATTTCTAAGAACAGTTCTTAACATTTATGTCGTTACATCTGTTCAATTTGAAAATTGATGACTGTAGTAGTAAATATCTTTTAGTATTTTGTCAATAGAAATTTAATTCCAAAGCTTATCTTAAATTAAGAAGCTTTGTGTAAAAAATGAAAGAGAAAAAATAAATGCTTTCGAACGAGATTCATATTGGATTGAAATGTTCGTTCCAATATGTTTTCATTTTATAATGACGAAAGATTTTTATGCGAATGGTTTAAAATTGACATCGATTTCTTACATATATACATACATAAACACATACACACACACATGTATATATATATATATATAATATTTAAAATAATGATCATATTAATTATCTGTATATATTTATTCATATTTAATTATTCCTCAAATGTCATATAAAATGAGAACAAAGATTCTTTTTAAAACAAATATAAAATAATATTCAAATAAAATGTTTAAAATATTAATAAATACTAATCGTTATAAAAATGTAAATATTATTAAAATTATTTCTTATTGTAAAAATCATTTATTAATTTGGTAGCCAAATTTATTATATGAATACTTAATTTTAAAATATATTTTAAAGGGTAGTAAATATATATAATTAATTAAAAATTTATCGTTAATTGACACAAGTTAATAATAAGAATGTTAGCGTTGTTTTTTGACCCTTAAAAAGTGTCTTAAAATTGTGCTCAAAATAATTATTTTTGAAAATAATGATGAAATAAAATTTTTCATTAAAATGAAAAACAATTTGTAACGTTAATAATTATTTAATGCTATTAATATAATTTTTTTATTATTAATAAATATATATATATATATATATATATATGTATGTATGTATATGTATGTATATATGTATGTATGTGTATCATGTATGTATGTATGTATGTATGTATGTATGTATGTATGTATGTATGTATGTATGTATGTATGTATGTATGTATGTATGTATGTATGTATGTATGTATGTATGTATGTATATGTGTGTGTGTATGTTTATGTATTTTTTTATAATTTTTAATTATTCTATTGATCTTTTTTAAAAAGTAATATAGAGTCATTCAAATGTGTTTTATTAAAAAGAAACAAAAAAAAACTATATACATATTTCCCTATACACCATCCTATACACATGTTTCTCTTTAATAAAACACAAAACTAGGCGTCACATTTAAATGACGTTTTATTTAAAATGAAACACTTCTGATGTTTATTGAATTTACGTGATATGTTAAAAAAAGAAAAATATATAAAGAACGGAACTTAGAGTAATTTGCTTCACTTCATAGAAATACATTTTGGATACTTTTCAGACTTTAAGACGATGATTTGTTTTTTGTGTCCATTTTTGTATCAAGAAAATATTTATTAAGTTTGTATTTACAGTTATGTTTATTTATCGGTTGTTATTTTTATTATTGAATAAAGTACGTGTAAAAAATGAGCGCGGATGTTATTTCCTGCAAGTGAATGTACGTATGAATACCATGGTATTAAGTAAGGTGAATTTGTTTGATTTATAATAAATAAAAATGAGCTAATTATTTTTTTATGAATAATTTCATCTTAATAAATGGGTAAGCCAATCATCTGTACATAAAAAGACTCAGTGATTATTTTAGTTATTTATGGCAATAATGATCAAAAACGTAACCAAACAGAATTACCTAAATTGCTGTGTTGGAATTAATAATCTATTATTTCAAGCGACTGCTCTAGTAGTTATGAGTAGGTAAGTTAATTTCGATGACTGACAAAAATCAACAAGGCAAAACTATATACCAGTTAAGTAAAACTAAAAAGTCATCCTGTGAAATGTAATCATATTTGTTAGTTAACGACGTGTTTAAAAAAATAATGAACTGTCTTCATGCAAAATTATTTATATAATCATTACACGTTTTAATTTAGATTAAATAGTAGTCTATTATGAAATGATAGAAAGATTAAATTATATCTCTAATAAAAATATCTTTGTCCCTTTATGTTTTTTTTTAGTTTATGAGAAATTATTTATATAACTTGTTTACGTTTATAGATGTAATATCATATTTTAAACTAATTTTTATAAATATTTAAAAATTATTATAGTAATTATTTTACATTTTTATCTTTGTATTTCTTAATTCTTAGTTTCCTTTCAAAAAACATATATAGAATGGTCGAAATAAGATTGAATGATAGTAAAAAATAATAAATAATTTTGAGCAAGTAAATGTATGACTAAACTCTACTTAATTTGGACCATTCTATATAAATATATATATATATATATATATATATATATATATATATATATATATATATATATATGTTTTAATTTTAAGTTTATTTAGACCAAACTAAATGAAATTTATAAATAAATGTACATTAAATATTTTATGTCATAATTGTTCCAAAATATTTTTTTACTTACTATATAATTAAATACTCAATTATATTTTTATTTTTCACATTAAAAAAAATAACATCATTAAAAAAATGTGTCACATTTAGTTTATATATATATATATATATATATATATATATATTTATATAAAATCATCAAAATGTGACACCAAGATTTGTGTTTCATTAAAAAGAAACTATACACATGTTTCCCTATACACCACCCTATACACATGTTTATTTTTAATAAAACACAAATATGTGTCATATTTGGATGACCCTATATATTGAAATGAAAGAAGAAATAAAATCAACAAAATGGACAAAACACAATAGGTGTATAAAAACTATTATAGAATGCTAATCAAGAGATAAAAAGAGATTAATGAAGAGATTCTATCAAAGATAGAATGATAAAATTGTGAATTATAGTAGAGACGAAGATTGGATAAAATTAACCATGGATAGTAAAAATAAAAGAATTTTGTTAAAACATTTAAGAAGAGTCAGTGACATTTTATGAAGCTTTCTTTCAACAGTAGGCTATTTTGGTGTTAATGATAATGATGAGTATATATATATATATATATATATATATATATATATATATATATATATATATATATATATATATATTACATATTATTTAGAGATTTAATAAACTAAAATTAAAAATCTTTTTAAAAAGCAATTTTTATAATAGATCAGTTATGAAATGATGAGAATTACTTTTCATTTAAACGAAAATTCTATTTCAGTAAATTATATATATATATATATATATATATATATATATATATATATATATATATATAATTTGATAGCCATTTAATAACCAAAAATAATAAATTATAAAAAGTAATTAATATAATTCATTATTAAGTTTAATGTTAAAAACATTGAATAGAGTAGTAAAATAATTTGTAATTCTATTTTTTAAAAATAATTGCCTATTATTCAATAAATTGAAAGTACATTAAAAATGTTCTTCATAAAATAAAATGTTAAATAATTAAAATCTATTACAATAAAATTCTTAAATAATTTTTATACGCATCGAAACTGAATAAATTATATATATATATATATATATATATATATATATATATATATGACTTTCTGATCTATTCCACTTTTATTACGCTCTGAATTTAATAATAGTATTTTCTAGATAAGTGTTTTTTGCTAGTTATCTTCATTTCTACGACTTAACGACATGTACTCGGTTTTATTAGCATTCTTCTCCAGAGGATAAAATTACCTTATAACATACTTATTGCCGCGCATAACAGTAATATCGTCTGGATTATACAAGTAGACATATAAGGAATGATTGGTGAATATTTAAAGAAGTTTAGTTTTTATGTTTAAATTGCAGTAAATGTATTTTAATTCTCTTATGTAGACCAGAGAGAAAAATAACACATTACTCATTTACAGTATTATTCACTAGAGTGTAAGTAACTGTATGTTAATTTTGTTATTCTAAAAACTAATAAAAAAAATCAATAACTGTGAAATGTTTTATTATGCTCTACATGTTTTTATATTACTATGCTGGAAAATTCGCAGATATAAAATACTTTAATAATCGATATTACTAAATAAATAATCTTGTAAAAGCACTTAGCAGAGAAATATAATTCAAAAGAAATATTTTCTCTATATTTATATATATATATATATATATATATGTGCATATATATATTTTAATATTAAATTGATTAAAAAAAGTCATAATTAGTTTAAAATTTCAAATTTTTTCCTGTTTATATTTTAATTAGTATATATTATTAAATTTCTATATTTAAATATCTTTTTAATTCTCATTCGAAATAAAAAAAATGTTTCTAATATTTTAATGAATTTTTCAATAAAACACTATTTTAAGATATTTTTAATATTAAATTAATAAGTATTTTAAATACCCTAATCATTTTTGAATAATGAATACAAGGACAAAAAAAATATTTCAGTGTTTAATATAAAAAATAATTCCAGAATTGTATAACCTCTTAAAAATTGAATATCTGTTCATATTTTTGATATATTTTTTAATTACTATCATTTTTATTTATATATTATCAGATAATTCTTATTTGATGTCATTCGAAATAGCAAGCTAATGATATTTTTTTAATATTAAATATCTATGTTTGCTATTTATATTATACACACACACACACACACACACACACATATATATATATATATATATATATATATATATATATATTTAAGATATTTATTATATAGAAAAACACTTTTTTATTCATTTTTCCTTGAATATTTATAAACATATGATATCCATCTGTGACAGTTTCAGAATCTTAAAGTTGTTTCTAACATAAAAATTTTGGTGATATTTCTTATGAAAAAAAATTAATGGTATATTAGTTTATATTTTTTATTGCAAAGTTTATAAATTGCTATTTTATAAATTGCAAAGTTTATAAACCAGAATATAATGTACAGTTTTTAAAAATATTATCATTTAAACGAAGTTAAATTATAAAATTATCGATTTATAATTACTTTTTTTATCATTTTTTATTAATAAATCAGACTGATTAAACTTTATTTCCTATATAGTTATTTTCAACCGATTTTTATTGGTAATTGAGGATAGAATAATTTACTATTATTAAATTTATTTATTTATTTTTACAGTTTTGGGATTTAGAATAAAATGTGTTATAAAAAAGTATAGTTAA
This sequence comes from Neoneuromus ignobilis, assembly GCA_029203775.1. Taxonomy (NCBI): domain Eukaryota; kingdom Metazoa; phylum Arthropoda; class Insecta; order Megaloptera; family Corydalidae; genus Neoneuromus; species Neoneuromus ignobilis. The sequence continues at coordinate 23,824,779 of CP092088.1, forward strand.
AGTAAAAGAATAGTTTAGTAAATACGTAATTAGATAAAAAAACACTATGACTCATAGCCAGTATTGTATACCTTATAAATTACTCAATATTTCCTTTTAAAAAAAGTTAGATGATATATAGGATAAAAATTGCATGTTATTTATAAAGTCTACATAATATTACTTACTTTATTAATAGAGAAAAAACAAATTAACATTTCTATATATTAGAAAATAATAATAATTTTTACTATAATATCTGATAATTAAAATCATACAGTACTGATAAATTAGGAATTCTTCTAAAAGAAATGAGTACTTATTTTATTTTATTATTTGGATGTTGTATTATGGCGTGTAGAAAAATATAGTAGTATTTTTTTAATTAATAGAAACGTATCAAAAAATAAAATAGATTTTAATAACAGAATGTCGAATTATAATAAACGATCTCAAAGACAAATAATGTTATTGAAAAATATAGAAAATTGTTAATAAAAGTGTGAATACAATTTAATACATTATAAAATGTTGTTTTGGAACTGTGGCTGATTCACTTTACACAAATGAATTTTATAATCTATAATTATATCGGCTGATGCATTTCGATGGCGATGCCATCATCATCAGAGCCTTTTTTTAATTATAGATTATATAATTATAAATAATAAGTGAACAATAAGTGATTATTGAACACTTTAAATTATTGTGGTGTTGGGGTTAAAATTCATTTGTGCACATTATAAAATATTACAATATGGAAAACAATCAATAATAAATCTAAAACGGCATCTAACAAAGTATTTATTAATATCGATGAAAGGATATTGCGGAAAATGGGGAAAAAGCTGAAATTTAGTGACTGTAAATTTATCAATGAAGTTGAAAATTTATTTGAAAAAGATATTAACCGAGAGACTGTGAGAAAGGTTTTCGGAAAAATATTTATATGATCGAATAACTAATATGTAAGCCAGAAAATAGAACAGAGATTAGAGTTTGTTGAAAATTAATAAGATTTTTTTTTCAGTAGCGCAAAATAATTTACAGTGATGAAACAAGTTTAATATTTTCTTATTAGATAGAAAGGTTATTGTGACGACTTAACAAAGGTCTAAAATCGAAAAATCTGTGTGTTATTGTTAAACATGGAGGATGATCTCTAATGATATGGGAAGGTATGGAGGTTGATAGAGTTAATAATTTAGAATTGATTAAGATGAATATGAATAAATGAAAATTTTCAAGTATTCTTAAAAGAAGTTTAAAAACTAATGATGAAATATAATGAAAAAAGTCCTTAAATATACTGTTCGTATAATTTAAGAGTAGTTTTTGTATAATTGTTCAAAAATAATCCAAATTCTTTCCTAGTTAACGGATCTCAATACAATTGAGAACGTTTGGATAAAATTGGACAACGATGAGAAAACACAACATATCAACCAAAGTTGATCCAAAAAAAACTTTACAAGAAGAATGGTGAAGAATTGAATTAAATTTTACGAAAATCTAATAAAATCGATGTAAAGAAAATTATAAGTGTTAAAAAAGTAATGGATTTTTAAATAACAATTTCAATAAATGAATTATTTTAGCTATGAAATGTTGGTAATAAGCATTATTATTATTGTTATTTTGTTTTTCTCTTTATTAGTAAAGTAAGTATTATTGTGGTCTTTATAAAAAGACATATAATTTTTATTCTTTGCATCGCCTAACTTTTTTAAAAGAAAATTTTGACTGCGTGTTACTGTTATCGGTTTTTTTATAATTATGTTAGATTTTTTTCGTTAATTATTAAAATTTCAAGAATGTTATTATAATTAAGAAAGTAATGCTGAATATTCGATTTTGTCTATTTATAAGAACATTTTTATTTCAATCGATATATTTTTTAATATGACAATATTTATTTTACAAAATTAAAAAATATTTTATATATATTTATATATACATAAGCATATTTTTCTAACAAAAACACAGCCGTCATTAGTATCGATGTGTACTTGAATAAATTTTCGAAAAATCAACATTTCAACGCGAAACGAATTATATGCAGAACAGTGTTCTTGTTTCAACATCAGTACAGTAATTGTGTTTGAGATATAAAACGTCTAGTTGAGGTACTAAAATTTTATAAATACGGAGTTAACGTCCAATTAACTTGTCATATTTGTTATTTCACAAAATATTATAATTGTGTAATTTTCAACTTGACAGGCAGGAAGCTGCTGACATCTGTTAGGTGAGCGACTGAACATCAAGTCACTGTGGTTAGAGCATGCGCGACTCACGTTCGTCTGTTTTGTGTAATAAAATGCTGGCTCATTTAATTTTACAGTTAATTCAGTCGAGAATCCTAATTTCATTACATTTTTTTCCCTACTTAATGATTTGTTCACTGTTTACCTTTTTGCATATTATGTACAATTATGTCATTCAAAATTATAATTGGGAACCAACAAATGTTCCTTTTTTCAATCTTTGTTTCCTGCACTGTATGTACGTACGTAACGTGAAATTATATAGGTTCTGTGAATTGTTGAAAAAATATACAAAACTTGCTTTACGACAATAATTTTATTCATAATTTATTTGTTTTATTGATCGAATATATAAAGTTTTATATTTAGACATTTAAAGAAACAGTTCATAATTCAATGTTATCAAATAGTGAAAAACAGAATTTTTATGATTTTGTTTGTAGTTGTGCATATATTATTATAAAATATATTTAAAAAGAAAATATTTCAACGATATATGCTTAGTAAGGCTTTTGTAAAAAATCTCTAAATTTTTCTACAAAGGATGTTTTATTTCCAAAATGTTTATCATTTTTTGAAAAAATGGTGTAAATATTATATTTTTTTATTATTTTTGCTACATGTTTCACATTATTTTGTATTCATTCTATATATATATATATATATATATATATATATATATATATATATATATATATATATATATATATATATATATATATATATATATATATATATATAATGAATAAAAATATTTGTCCCGTGGAAGTGACCTAGAAAATGTTTATAACAAAAAAAAACACAGTTATTTGAAATTTTATTTTTATTTGATAATAACTAAATATATTTATAATTAAATTATTAAACCAAAAATATTCAAAATTATAAAATTCATTCATATAATAGAAATATTTAATTGTTGTTTTCATGTTGAACAAAAATACTTATGAACAACTGAACAAAAAATTAAATATGAAATGAAATTGTTTTGATGATAAAACATATTATTGAAAAATATAAGTTAGAAAATAAGTTTGAAAATAATTTTAAGAAAATTTGAAAAAATAATATTTACAATATGACAATTTGAAAAACTATTTTATCTTTAAAGATGAACGCCGAATTTTAAAATACATCATTTTTTTAAATTCAAAAACATCATCTTTAGAATTGTTTTTTATCACTGATTTTATTATTTCGAATTATTGCATTCAAATTATATATTATAATAAACTATAAATTGATAGAAAAAATTGTGCACTCTATTTATATAAATAGTTTGTGTTACATTATTTTTTTTAGAATTAAAATATTTTTAGGACTGTCATTTTCAATTCAAGTCTCTCTCTCTCTCTTTATATATATATATATATATATATATATATATATATATATATAATTATTTACAATAATCATCTTCTTAAAATATCATTGAATTCAGTTTTGAATAAAGAAAGAATAAAAAAAACTTAAAAATATCTTATAAATTATTTTTTTATGGATGAAAGTATTTAAATAACGTATTAGCATTAATAAGATAATTTTTATTTAAAATATATTTCTATTTAAAAACTTAAGCTAAATAAATCATAAACATTAGAGAGTATATAAGTTACATCATATCATTTATTTAAAATGTGTTTTTAAAAAAATATATTATTAATTCTCAACTTAATACTAATGTATGTATAAAAGTTTTAAAATCTACAAGTAGTTTAATATAAGAAATTATATTATTTGAATGAAGTAATTATCATTTGTTCAAAATAGTCGAATATATTCATGAATGAATTTATAGAACATATACATTAAAAAAAATGAAACTAAACGATGAATATTTAACAATACAATACTGTATTTTTATTTTATTTAGTAAGAGGTCTTTGCTATTGTCGCTGCTTGGGAATACGTAATGATTTCATTTTACAATGAATACAAATTTCACCGGATTTCTTTGACAGGATATGGTTTGTTGATCTTTTAGATGAACATAATGGGCAAGATTGTTTCCTGTATGGAAAGTTTTAACAAGTTGAGTTAGTTTATAGAAAAGAGTTCATTGTATTTGTTTATTTCACAGCTAAATTTGTAATTAATTTATATTATTGTATTTTTTGGATATGCATGTAATGAAATTTCTAATATTTATTTTTTCTGAGAAAAAAGATGAAAGTCTTATAAAATATTAAACTAGTAATACACACATATACTATCTTTTACACAGATTTTATATATATATATATATATGTGTGTGTGTGTGTGTGTGTGTAAAATTAAACTCGTTCTATTGAAGTAATGTATTTTTTCATTCCTATTGACATTATAATTTTATTAAAACATAAAACACAAATATATATTTGAAATGTAAACATTTTATCATTATTGTCTAAAATATACTTTTGCATCAAAAAATTAATTAAATAAATTCGTAAAAGCGTTTGAATTGCATTATTCCAACGATTTACTAAAAAGTATGGAATTAATCATATTAGCTTCTGAAATAAATTATTTATTATTTCATGGTCAAAAAATATTTGTCATTTGTGTTATTAAGTCTAAATATTAAAGAAACTTATTTTAGAAAATAAAAAGTTACACATCAATCAAGTGCTTTGGCACTGAAATTTAAAAAAAATCAAAAAGTGTAGTTAATCACTTTGACCTGTTAATTACCCATATAAGAGTTTATCCACGATTGCAGCACAGATAAATTACAAACAAGAAAAAATGCATCCACATAGTAGATATTTGACCAGACTTTTCTATATTCAATATCAAAATATGAAGAAAAATAACTTAACTAAATTTAATAAAAACATCTGCTTTTACAGACGAATATAAAAATAAATGAAAGAAAAAATATATTTCAGAGAAAAGTATCTTTTCCAAATGAAAAAATCATTGTCTACTGATTATTTAGTCGAATTTTTATATGAAAAAATCATATTTAATTAAATGAAAAAAAATCAAATGAGAGTGGTGGAATAATCGATTATGAGTTTATATAGTAGATTAGGGGAAAGGGGTTGAAGAATTTGTGTTTATTGATGAAAAATACATAAAAGTAATTTGGAGATTTTTTAGAAGGGCCATTTAATCTCTAATGCTAAACTCCATCAAACATTTCTTAAGTAAATATATAAAACAATACCTTGATGCACAACTGAAAATATTACTTGAAGAAAAATTGTAAATAATTACTTGTAAATAACTGTAAATTGATATCCAAGAAACGTTATTTTTAACTAAAACCTTAAGAGAAAAAATATCTAAAAAATTAGGAAATTACGAAAAAACTAATATTTCCACTAAGATTACAATTTAGAACTCACCGTTCTTATTAAAAAACTTTGAGTGTTTATAACACCCTTCATATGTTAATAATATAATTTTAGTCTTCAAATTTAAATCCTATCAAACATAATATCTGAGACACAAAGTTTAATTTAAGAAAAATGGTAAATAATTATTCGGAAATGACCTAAAAACTGGTTTACTCTATATAAACTAGTTTATAAAAGGTTATTAAATGAAAAGTAAATCGAATTGAATTCTAAGTTTATTTGTTTATTTTTTAAAAAAAACGTATGTTCGTTTTTAGCTTTTTAAACAATTAATCGTTATTTATTTATAAAAATGATTTTATATAGGGTTTTCCAACAAGAATGTCAGAACATTGACAGCTGGTGACAGCCATGTTTGAATTTTTTTTAAATTCATTTTGACATTTCAACTCAGTATAGTTTGGTAAATTATCATGAAACGTTTAACATTTCAACAACATTTAGAAATTATAAAAAAATATTATAAAAACCAATTTCCGATTCGTAAAACTTATTGTGTGTTTCATGAAACTTACGATCAACACTAAATAAAGAAATTTGAAGAATTTGGAGTAAAAGTAATACACAAGTCATTGAATAAAGACCACTGCATTCACAAAAAGTAACTGGCTGGTGTGTGTTACATGCTGGTCGTGTCATCGGATCATATTTTTTTAAAAATGAAACTGGAAATCACGTTACAGTAAATGGAGTGTTACCGAACCATGATTAATGAATTTTTTTTCAGAAATTATTGAAAATGGTTTAAATGGCATGCAATTGAAACAGGACGGTATTTATTGAAATTAAAGTTGAATGAGTCCATTATTTCACGAAATGGACCCATAAATTGGTCACCAAGATCATGGAATCTAACTCCATTGGATTATTTTTTGTGGGATTATGTGAAATCATTAGTTTATGCTGATAAATCATAAGCAATAGAAGTATTAAAAATAAACATTGAACGTGTAAGTCATGAAATTGGACCATAATTATGCGAAGAAATGACTAAAAATTGAACTAAACGAATGCATTATGTCAAGAAAAGTCGTGGTGGTCATATGAGTGAAATTGTATTTTATCATTAATGCCGTAGAATATGCTTAAAAATAAAAATAAAAAATTAACTAATTAGTTAAATACTTTTTCTTTTATTTCTATCTAAACTTGTGAAGCGCTTATTGAAAAATCCTATATTTCAATACATGCAATTATTTTAAATAAAAAAAATGAATTTAAAACAATGTCTATTTATGATTGATATGATAATTATTTTTTTTTAGAAACTTCAATATTGTGAATATTTTTATCTACTGCTGTATATATATACAATGAGTCAAAGTGAAACTCATACAAAGAAATGTTTCCAATAATTTTACACATATATTTTAATATAATAACAATTTTCTTTATTTTTTTTTGCTTAATTTCTTCATTAAAGTTATTTTTATTATATTTGAAAATTTCAATCGTAAATTAATCCTTTTACTCCAGAAAAAGTAACAATTTCTGAAAAATGAACAAAAAATACATCAAAATGAAACTCGTACAACGAATTATTATTGTTTGAAAACTGCTGTGTTAAGAAAATATACTCTTCAAATATGTGTTTGGTCACTTTGGTTATAAAAAAAAAACTATTATTAAGTCGTTTATAATCATTTTGTAAAAAATATAAGTTGGATTTTCACTTTGAGTAGACAAAGAGGACAATCATCGACGAAAGAGCGAAAGCTAATGATTTTTCATTACACAAATGGAAAAACTCCACGGAAAATTGTGAAAATAGTTAATAAAAACCACGCTACAATGCAATCTGTAATAAAAAGATTTAAAAATGGTTAAAGTGTTGACAATAAAGTCAAAAAGAGTCTCCGCAAGATTTTTAGTGACCATAATGAACGTTAGATTCTACGAAAAATTAAAGAAAATTCGAAAATTAGCGCGCCCAAATTGACTAGAAGTTAAAAAATATCTAAATAAAAAAGCAAGCCCCCAAACAATTCGTAATATACTAAATAAAAATGGGTTTCATGCTCGTATTGCCAGGAAGAAAAAATTCATAAATCTAGTTAATCACAACAAAAGGTTAAGCTTCGTTTGGGAACATGTTAATAAGAGTTTTGATTATTGAAAAGATATTTTATTTATGGACGAAAGCAAATATAATTTATTTTGATCCAATGGGAGAAATAATATATGGCAGAAACCAAATACAGAAATTTCTTTAAAACACTTACGTCCTACAGTCAAACATGAGAGCGGTCATGTTATGGTATGGGGGTGTATGTCTGCGAGAGGGGTTGAAAATTTAATTTTATAGATGGCATTATGAATAAAAATGTTTATATTGATCTATTAAGAAAAAATTTGAAAGCCAGTGCTCAAAAACTTGTGATTTTACAAACATTTAATTTTTATTAGGACAACGACCTCAAGCACAAAACTTATAAAACACGTAGTTGGTTGTTATATAACTGCCCCAAAGTACTGGAAACACTACTATAATCACCTGATATAAGTGTGATTGAAAATCTATGGAATCACTTAGAAGTTGCCATTAGAACACGCACTATTATTAATAACAATGATTTAAAAAAGCGTTATTAGAAGAATGGGGGAAAATTGATCTAGCTTATTGTGAAAAATTAGTTAAATCCATCCAGAATCGTTTAAAGGCTATAAAAATAATAAAGGCTACTCTACTAAGTACTAAAATAATTCAATCCATTGTAAATTTTAATTTAATAAATAATTTGTTAGTTGTATGAGTTTCATTTTGATGTATTTTTTGTTCATTTTTCAGAAATTGTTACTTTTTCTGGAGTAAAAGTATTAATTTATGATTGTAATTTTCAAATATAATAAAAATAACCTTAATAAAGAAATTAAGCAAAAAAAATAAAGAAAATTGTTATTATATTAAAATATATGTCTAAAATTATTGGAAACATTTCTCTGTATGAGTTTCATTTTGACTCATTATAAATATATATATATATATATATATATATATATATATATATATATACATATATATAACCATAACAATTATACTCACAGAATAAAATTTTGAAATAAAAATATAATAAAAGATTGTTTTGATTGTAGCTAAATAATTTCACTTGAATGACACTCGATAAAATGTCGAAAATGTAGATATTTTCGAATAAAAGCAAGTGTATTGAAACTTTTACGCGTTAGTGTATTATATGTATATTATAATGTCTACATTAAGTGTATGAAAATTAATGTCTACGTTTATGTGTGTGTGTGTGTGTGTGTGTTTGCAATCGTGTTCGAGAGCGTTTAATTAAAATTTTATATTTTGTCTTTTATTCGTTTCGAATGGCGATCGTTTAAGTTAAATTTAATTATTTAATTGTCGCAGGTCCATTATTATTCGGCAAACATTAAACTTGAGTGTAGTTACTTAAATTTATTGCGTGTGCACAGTCGAGTCTAGTCGAATGGAGTTTAGTAGAAAACGTCGCATTACTAATGCGCGCCGCACAGCGCTCTGCGCGATGCCATTAACGCATTATTTCCAAACCATAAACAATGCAGAGCCCGACTGCGATCAACAAGCGATTTATCTTAATCAAGATGCGTTATACTGTATAACAGTTTTGTTAGGTTATAATCACGACATGATTTGAATAATTTGTAATATTGAGTTGATGGGGGGATGTATTAATTAAATTAGTGTGTTGTTTTGGTGCTATCCACATGGACGGATGATTGTGTAGCTGAATTAATATATCAAATTACATATCGCGTGTTTCGAATTTGTAATGCGTGAAAAATGAAAAATTGGCTCCCGTACAATGGATGTACATTAATGTGTTTGGTGTTAAATACGAGTAGCGATTTATGTTTGGACGATGTTTGGAAAATTTGTTTTCTTAATTATTTGCGTTTCATGTAGAATGATTCATGAGTTTATGTACATTTAGACACGATCGAACTATTATTAAATTTCTTTACAATTTTCTTTTTTGAATTCAATTTAGTTTTCTTCAATCACCAGTAAATATTCGAATAAAGATATAAAATATTTGCCTTAAACAACATTTCTCACATGAATCCATATTATTCATAGATATATGTTTTTTCAAAGCATTATCTATTATATGTTACCTAATTCTTCTTTTTAATAATTCCTTTATTTTATTTTTATATCTTCAACCCTTCAAAAGTGTATTCATTCGAATAAGCTTTATATTTGTGCATAAATTAGTTACTTAATAATATAACATTTCAAAAAATGTATTCATTAATCATTTATAATTCACTTATTATCTAATGTGCATTTCAATAGTCATTATATTATTTTCAAGTTATAGATAATAAAATTGTTGAGTTATATATTATCAAATTTTGATCTCCTTTATTCTAAGAAATAGATAAATCATACGGTACTAAATAATATGAATAACAAGTATATGGAAATATAATTATTTTTTTATTGAAAAAATATATTATCAAAATTAATTTGTAAACACATTCATTGTCTAGACGTATTATTAATATTAGTAATATCAAATATTATTTAGGTATTTCACATTTTATCTTTCATAAAATGTCATTACTTATATTTCATACAAATTCATTACTGTTTTAGATTTGATTATATGATTTAATAGAACTTTGCCTTTACGTGTATTTAAGTCTTTTTAAATTTGAAATAATTCTTTGTAAGATATTAGAGTCATACAAATGTGACGCCTATATTTGTGTTTTATTAAAAAGAAATTAAAAAATATTATATACATGTTTCCCTATACACCACCCTATACACAAGTTTCTGTTTAATAAAAAAAAATCTAGGCCTTACATTTGGATGACCTTATATAAGAATCTTTGCAAATATCTTTTTTTAAAAAATAAATATTTTAATTAGTGTTTATTTCAGTTTTACTAAAAAAATAAAACTTATTCTTAATTTTTTATTAGAATATTTTTATCACTTCGTTTGAAAAAAACATATTTAATTTTGGTCATTACTATTCATTCATTAACTTTGGCATTTTTGTATGTGCATTTAATGTTCTTTCTTCTTTTTACACAGTTCTATGCAAATGTTTCTAATTAAAATATGTACATATATTTGGTATATAATTTATTCCATTATTTTATAGTTGCAGCTATTATATATATATATATATATATATATATATATATATAAATAACAATTTAATAGAAGATCATAGAATAATAAGATAAGGAAATTTATAATCTAAACTTTTGCTAATAATGTTACAATTCACATAAGTAGTTTTATATGATAAAAAAATGTTTAAAACTGACCGAAAATAGATTTCTAAATCTACTATAATAAAACATAAATATTAAATCATACGATAGATTATTAGAAGGAAATTTAAATACAACAAATGAAAATGATTGTGAATGCAAATTTTTGTTTATTTTTAACAACAATCATTTAATAAAAATATTTATATTAGAATAACAATAAAATGAAATTCACATATATTGTATTAAATATTTCAATTTTAACATTGTAAATTCCACTTTGTTCAGAAATATGTGTTTAGTCAAAATATATTACTATTATATTATATATTTAAGATTATTATGAATTTTGCATGAAATAATTATAACATATTCAATTAACAAGGAAAATTTGATAAGATAATATAAAAATTAGTAAAAAAAATTATCAGTATATAATATATAAAAAAAAACACAGACAAAATCATACAAGTACAAGTTGATAAATGAAGAAAATTTGAATACTGTAATGAGAAAAGATTTTTTCTAAAGAAATTATAGATTGGAAATAAAAATAAGTAAAATTTATTAAAATATCTCTAGACTGGTATAGTAAATTTTTTTGAAAATACGTTTGAAATATTAGTTTGTTCAAACGAGAAAAAATTACAAAATTATTTTTTTTAGTAATTATATATATATATTCTCAGAAGGGCAAACTGATGCGTGGTAAAATATGTAGCATTATCGTCTATAAGACAGTAGAAATATTTTTGATCTCTAGTTGGAGATATAGGGCAAGCGGGGTTCTTGAACCTTAGTGAAAGAAACTTGCCTGAGGGATTAGACCTTAAATAAAAAAATCCATCACCAACCCATCTGGTCAGCATGGTGAATATAACCAAATATCAGTAAATATTAACATTCATCGAGGCTTTCGACTAGCAATAAACTGATATAAGTTGAAATGACGGTGATAAATATTTACTTGTAATTTTGTCTTTTTTAAAAAAATAATATTATTTTTTTAATAACTCCTAAGAGATATACTTTAAAAATTTCCTATATTACAAAATTTTATTTTATCTATCTACATTATTTTCTTCTGTTTCTCTTGATATATATAAGAATAATTTTATTACAATAAAATAAAGCATTATAATTTAATCTTATCTGTTATATCAGAATAGTCTGTGCTTTTTGAAATTCCTCGTAAGTATATAGTCGAAGATCATATAATCAAGTAAAGTGGTGAACGATAGCGGTCAGTCAGTTGATTTCAACATATTTACGAGAAAAGAGATTGAATTTGCTACCATGGCTTACAACAGTTATAAGGGTAAAATAGGATGGGAAGTAAAACTACTGTACGGGGAATGGTCCTTCGATCTTGAGATGGACATAATAGCTGGTAAGTAATTCGGTTTTCATCGTCGTTCATTTCTATACCGATTTATTTCGAACTATAAGGAAGAATTTGATATCTTCTTGTTGTATATATATATATATATATATATATATATATATATATATATATATATATATATATTTATTTGTATATGTATATATAAATTTGTTTTACTATTTGTATTTATTTCGAAATTCAATTTGTCACGATTTAATGGTTGAGATAGTATTATACGAGATAAGGGGATGATTGTAATATTTATTATAACAGAATGTGATTACAATCACTCGACTTATCTTACACGAATGATTGGTATTTTTAAAAAAGTCAACGATGAAATGTCTACAAAAGAGAAAAAATATTTTTCTAGACATTTATTATTATCTAAATATGAATAGTATATTGTTAGTATAAAAAATACTTTTCAACAAGAAATAGTATTTATTATTAATAATATATAAATAGTTTTAAATTTGCTTATGGTGTTTTTAATCCCATTAAACTTATATTTTC
>CP092088.1:23842506-23847506 GCA_029203775.1 Neoneuromus ignobilis
ATGTTACCAAATAATTCAAAATCTTGAAGTCGCAGTCGAATGTGAAGCACCGTTTTATTGCAACATCATCACTCCACAGCGAACAGACAAAAATATATTTGGAACAGAAGAATTTCATTGTTATTTTTTGAAAGATACATTCAAGTATCTTTATATTAAATTTCAATGAGGGCTTTTTGTATTCGGCGGGAAGCGCTGCTGTCAAAAAGTACACTGTGTCGGTCAGGTAGATCTTTCGAGTGTTTGACATTTGTGGCAATTAAATTTCTTTAAAAGAAAAAGAAAAAAGTATGTTCACATATTGTACAAGTGGGTACTTGATGTTTCTGTTGAGAATTCTCCTGTTGCCTATTTATTTGATTATATTTTTTAAATATATATATAAAAAAAACGATTGTTTAAACGAAGCGGGTGGATGTACTTTTCTGTTGGAATGCTTGCTGAAGAGATTCATGAATTCATAATAAGGTGTGTTAACAATTGTATTGGCGCCGCTTAAGTTATTTCCTTGTTTGTTTAAGATTTAACAGATTTATGCTATTGTTTGTAATATGGTTAAATACACTTATAACACCAGTAATTCAATATAGATTATTTTCTGTACACAGAAGTACAATAATATAATTGATAAATTATATATATATATATATATATATATATATATATATATATATATATATATATATATATAGTGCATTATTTAACTAAATAATACAAAAATTTAAATAATTTCATATTATTTAACATGCCCTTTGTTTTTTGTTTTTTTATTTTTTATGTTATAAATATTTTTCAAAAGTTTTTTGAAAATAAAAGGAACATATTAATGAAATTTACATATTAACTAATTTTATATATTTACTCTTTATCAATTTTGAAAAAGAATATTTTAGCTTAATATATTTGATTATGTAGTTGTTTGTTTTCAATTCACATTTCATTTCTATTTGGTTAAGATGAAACGGCTAGCGTTTTATAAAATTTTATATATGTATATTTTTCTGTCTTAAATTTAAAGTTCATGCTTATTACCTAGCATAATATTTTTAAATTTATTCAATTTATTTTAAATATCATTTCTCTTATTAAAAAATATCTTGCGTTGTAAATATTTAAAATTGCTTACTTGTTTAAAAAAAAATGTCCATATCAATTATTTTTCTACAAAAACTATTGTTTTCGATTTTCAAGGGATATATATGAAGGTCTTTATATTTAAGAATCACATTTAAACTATGTATTTTACGTCGTAACTTATCTTATATAGAAGTACATTATCAGCATACAGTAAAACATCTAAGTTCATATTTATATCTTGCTTCCAAATCAAAAATTTTTTTTCATTTTTAATGCGTTCGTTAATATAAATATAGGGCCATCCAAATGTGATGCCTAGATTTGTGTTTTATTAAAAAGCAACTATTTTATTTTATTAAAAATAACTATACATATGTTTCCCTATGCACATGTTTCTTTTCAATAAAACACAAATCTAGGCGTCACATATGGATGACTCTATATTAAATAAAATTTGAGAAATACAAGTAATTTTGTCTGATATATTGTTAATACTATTTTTTTCTATTAAGTCTTTATGTTTAGGTTTATATTTATTTTAATGTATATGTTTTTAATAGTTTTAATCAAAAACGAGGTGTAACTTCCATTTTTCATTATTATTTATAATATTTTTCTGTTTATGCTCTTGAAAGCTTTTTTAAAATCAATAAAAATAAACAACTACGTGATCAAACACAATCAATTTTAAGAAATGATTATTTATATATATATATCATCATCATCATCATCATAGGAAAACTGGAAAAAGCCACAATGAATGCTAGGTTATTATCTGCTCTTGTAAAATTCATAATTATTTTTACAAGATGAGGTTGTCGGCCTTCATGCTCAACCCTCGACTTGAAAACGAGGACTCTCCGACTGTGACTCGAACGCAATCTCCCGCATGACTCGCGGTGGTGCTAACCACTGTACTACCCAGTATATATATATATATATATATATATATATATATATATATATATATATATATATATATATATATACATATGTAAAAAAAAAAAAAAAAAAGCGGAAGGGAGATACTTGTATTATATATAATCTTTATATATAAAATATAATATATAGAACGGCTTTATATAAAATATATTAATATGTAAAGATTTTAAAATATTACTATAATATTGAAATGAATATCATCAAATTTTGAAATTTAATAATATGTTCATATTTTACTTGAAAAGTACTATCGTTTTTATGATCTTGTTTTTTTTTATTAAATTGATTAATTACAATGAATCTTTCGTCATAAAACTTGACAATAATGGTCATAATTTTATTTAGTTAACTAAATTATATTTTTTGCACATCTTAACGACACAAAATATGTCATTTAGTTAGTGTCATTGTTTAATCGAATCTGTATGTAAATTTCATTAAAATTCGATTACAAATAAATCATTATTCATCTATAAATGATATTAAACTAACAAACTGCATCCCTTGTGTTCGTGTCCGAAAAAATGTACATAGGAGACCTACACACATAGCAAAATAATACATTGAGCGTACATTAAAATACATATTTAGTTTATTTGGCACGTGCACTGACACGTGCACACTCTCAGCGGGTGTCTATTACGTCACTTCTTTGCTCATCGGGTGTATTCACAATGCACACATAAAAATAAATGTTGCAGACTATAATAAATAGTTTTATTTTTCTCTTTTGATTTGTCTTAAAACACAAGCAAGATTTAAGTTTGAAATAAAATATTTTTATGCTTATATTTTTTAGAAAAATATTATAGATACGTGTATTTAAACATGTTATCTTTTAAATCTTCCCTTAATCATTGAACATGTTATTATTATTGTTGTTTAAGATATAGATTTATTTTCAAGTTGTTATTTAAAATTTTATCTAATATAGAACTTTGATTTAATATTAAACTTGATAACATCTCTATAATCTTTCGAAATTAAATTTTAAAATAAAAATATATTATTCTCTGTTTATTTATCATTTAATATTTGTATTTCTTATCAAAAGTACTATCAGAATTGTACTTTTGATTTAGAAATAAATATTGGATTATATATATATATATATATATATATATATTTGTGTGTGTGTGTGTGTGTTTTATGTACATAAATACATGGAATAATCGTATTCGGAACCTTTGCAAGCTAATGTGTGTGAAATATATCACTAGAGGTGGATATGATCATGGATCGTGGGCAAACACGCCGGGAAACTTAGAAGGTTGTAAAGTAACGAACCGTGGGGCCACGTGGCCATACAACGTCCAATTACTTTGTGGTTCTATTAAATAATTGTTATACACAATGGAGTTCTTTAGTTGGATGTATGGGATAGTAACGATATATCAGATCATTATAGTCTTACGCTATATTAGTTTGTGTTTCGTTTATTGTGAATGGGGTTGAGTTAATATATTAAAAATTTATATTCAAAAGAGAATCATGTTTGTGATATTGTATTTATTTTATATAATAATTTGCACGATTATATGTCCCATATATATATATATATATATATATATATATATATATATAAAATAATATATACATAACTTTGTTATTAATTTCTAGTAAAATCTGTATAATTTGCTATTAGCATTTGAATATAAAAAAAAATGTTTTGTAGATGTTTATTGTAATGTATGTTATATTAACACATTGTATGCGAGCAACGTCTCGACTACATCTTTCGCACTCTAGAAATAGTATACCCAAGACTTCATCGAGACGTGTGCCTGCATACAATGTGTTAATATTTAACATATTTTTTATTACTATATTTAATTGGTAAATACAATGAGTTGCTTGTAAACATAGAAGTATTTTTCTAAAATAAATTAATAAAATATGAAACTTAGTTATGTACAATAACATTTATTAATTTCTTTATAAATTATTATACTCTTTTTTTATTATTAATAAATATTTATTCAGATATTTATAGAGCTTACAAAATCCATTGTATTTAAACTGTAAACTATCATTTTAAGGTTAATTTATTCTAAAATATAATATATACATAGGTTGCCTATACTCTAATACAACTACCAGTAATAGATATTATAAGAAATACCAATCTACCTTACAATAAAAGAATATAGTGGTAATTAAGTAATGTTTTGTGTTTTATCCAAATTTTCTTTTTATTTGTTTAGAAGAAATAAGTTCTGTCATCAATATAAGTACCTAATTCAAACATGAATTTAACACAAATGAATCATTTGCCTCCAATCCCCCACCCAATATCACAAAATTTTATAAAAAATTTTAATTAACATTTATTGTTCATTTTATTTGCTGATGTGTATTTCAATGGCCATAGTATCATCAAAAATTTTAAAATGCAATGTTTTGACGATGACAGTATGACTATAGAAAAACACCCCAGCAAAAAAAAACTAAACAATAATTGATTATCGAACATTTATAAAATCTTTTAATAGTAAAGATAAATAATTTATTTGTATTAAACTAAATTTACTACATAATACAATATTAGAACAAATAATGTTAAACATGATTGTGTATATGAAAAATTAAATAAATTAAAAAATTGATTACACATCTCAAAAATTGTGGTAGAAAAGTTAAATCGGTTACGAAATATTTTCTCATCTATTTTATTCACTTGATCTATCTATTGGCAGCCAATTTTTCGAAAAATGATAAATTTTGAGAAACATGTGTATAGTTTCGTTTTAATAAAAAACAAATCTCAGCGTTACATTTGGATGACCATATATAAGTTAAAAACACCCTTAAGAAAATTTTGAAATCTAAAAGTTCAATAGTTTTAAAGACATAATTTCGTATTTCGTTGTTAAAAATATAGGGTCATCCAAATGTAACGGCTTTATTTGTATTTTATTAAAAAGAAACATGTGTATAGTTTCTTTTGTTTCTTTCCAATAAAACACAAATTTAGGCGTCAC
>CP092088.1:23852506-23877506 GCA_029203775.1 Neoneuromus ignobilis
TTAATATTAAGTACGGTTGAAAAATACTGTTTATTTTATGTGTTCCTTTTATATATAAAAATGTATTATTTAATTTAATACACGTATAATACATTTACTCATATTATATTTTTCTGTTTAATAAAACATACGTATTTTTATAAAAAGTCATTATCATTATTTCCATTTCAATCAAAAATATTTTATTTGTATGTTGAGAGTGCATTGAAATGCGATTCAATTAAAATAAATAATTAACACTGAACGTTTTAGAATACACGTTTTAGTGAAGCCTTGTCTATGGTCAATGTACGAACGCTAATATTCGAATTAGTCAATTAAAGCTAGTCCCGTAGTTTCCGCACAGGCAATAGGGGATGAGTGGGAGGCGTTGAGTCCAAAAGCCACATATTTCAGATGCTTGCGTGATGAGTAGATGAGCAATATGCGAACACCGTTGCTTATTATGGTCCTATGGAATGAGCTGCCGAGCGAAAGCTTATAGTACCGTTATGGCAGATTAGGTAGGGTCCGTTGGAAATTATATACTTGGATTCTAAATTACTCTGCGGTCATTATATAATTACTTTTTTAATATGTCACATTAGATACGAAGGTTTAGTATAAAAATATTATTGTGGACGATGTAAAAATAATGTCGGCTATAAAGTAATAAACATTAAATATATCAAACAATCTGTATGTAATATTAATAAATAAGTAGTAAATTATTTCAAGTTCTAAATAAAAGTATATATATATACATACAATTTTTTTTAAAATAAATAAAAATATTTTAACTGCATTTAAGACAGATATTAAATATCATTAAATGAATTACTAAATAAAATAATTTTCTTGTAAATGTATTAAATGATTTTTTCGTAAATTTAAGTGCAGTTGACTTTATTTTCTTAAAAAATGTATTAAAATTTTTATTTGCTTAATTAACCAAATATTAAAAATGACATAAAAATCTTTATTATGTAGAGTTTTCAAATCAACACTTCAGAAGTTTCAATGGAAATAAAACAAAAAGTATTTAATTAATTAATTATTTTTGATTTTTAAGTATATTATATAGCATTAATGATGGAACGCAATTTCATTCATATGACCATCACGATTTCTCTTGACATAGTGTAATAGTTTAGTCCAATTTTTAGTCACTTTTTCACAAAATTGTGGTTCAATTTCATGAATTACACTTTCAATGTTTATTTTTAATGCTTTTGTTGTTTGTGGTTTATCAGCATAAATCAATGATTTCACATAACCCCACAGAAAATAATCCAATGGAATTAGATCACATGATTTTGGTGACTAATTGATACATCCATTTCATGAAATAATGGACTCATTAAATTTTGTTTCAATAAGTTATTGTTTCCATAGATGTATGGTACGTAGCACCGTTCTGTTGAAACCACATATCATGCAAACCATTTTTAATCATTTTTTTTAAAAAAATGTATTAATCATGGTTCGGTAATACACACCATTTACTGTAACGTGATCTCCAGTTTCATTTTGAATAAAAATATGGTCCGATGACACCACCAGCATTTAACGCACACCAGACAGTTACTTTTTGTGGATGCAGTGGGTTTTGTTCAATGACTTGTGGATTGATTTGCACACTGATAAGTTTTATGAACCGAACATTGATTGTTATAATAAGTTTTTACAATTTCTAAACATTGTTAAAGTGTTAAACGTTCCATGATAATTTGCCAAACTCTACTGAATTGAAATGTCAAAATGAGTTAAAAAAAATTCAAACATGGCTGTCACCAGTTGTCAAAGCTCTGACATTTTTATTGAGAAATCCTATATATTATTAATTATTTATTGCCCTGCCATTCATTTTCAAGTGTCTACTTAAACTACTGTTTAAAAAAGTAATTATCATTTTTCCAATGAGATAAATACAATTTTTTTTAAGAATATTGTACAAATTTTTGAGGTTAATAACTTTTGATAATTCATATGTAATTATAATTATACTAAATCTAATAATAGAAGAAATAATATTAAAGAACTATTGCACATTATTTATTATATAGCAATGGATAATACAAATAATGATTTTTTAAACTTAAATAGAATAACGATAATATTCAATGATTTTTTTTCACATTAATACCTTGAACTAGAAGTGTTAAGTGAGTTTAATGTTTCGATATTTGTTTTTGTACAAATATGTAAATAATATCTATTTGGAATATATTTTCTATTTCAAATGTGATTTATAGTTTTTCAGATTATAAAACTAAGTTTTTAAATATTTGTTTTTTTTTTTATTTTGTAGTATTGGTAACATAATTCTCCAATTATTTCAAAATAAGGAATCAAACTCAAATTTGTTTCCTACCCATCATTGAAAAAAATGTTTTCTATTCTTTTATATATATAAATATATATATATATATATATATATATATATATATATATATATATATATATATATATATATATATATATATATATATATATATATATATATATATATATATATAATTCAAAGTATTATTACATTTTATAATCAAATTAGTTTGTATTTTATTCATAGTGAATTCGAAACACAAGATAATATTTCTGTATAAAATTCTGTACATGAGTTTGGATTACATAAGTTAGATTCAGTTATTGGTCGAAAACATATTATTTCTATTTATTATTGCATTTGTTACATTTTCTAGTTCATGTAAACTTATATAAATATTTTATATCCTGATCAACACTTAATTTTATATACAGTAAAATGAAAACGAAATACACCAATACATTTTTTATTATATAATATATTTTATGTTATTTCGTAAAGAATTCAGTTACTGTAATACGTAACTAAATTTAGTCTAGCAGAATACTTTACTGACTGTGAATGTGAGTTCAATTTATAAAGTGTGTTTTAAAGTTTGTGGTTAAAAAACATATTGAAAAAAATACTTAATATTTAATTTAATAATTAGTATATTTTGTGAAATCGTGTTTTATTAATTGAATTATTGTAGATTTATATTATTTAAGTAAAAAATATTTTATCGATTTAAGTGAATTCGTGTTTTATTTAAAATATATGTATTTTTATCGACCACGTGGGAAGTATAATTACATGAAATTAAGGTAAGAGTTTATAAAAAAAAATTAATATTTTACATACTAAGTATACATTTTTAAATATTTGTATTTTATATTAATAATTATACATTTTTTAATTCTTTCTAACCAATTTATTAAATACTTTAAATATTAGTATATATTTTTGTATTTATTATGTTATTATATATATATATATATATATATATATATATATATATATATATATATATATATATATATATATATATATATAAACATAAATACAGAAATTTTGTAATTAAAATTATTCATTTTTATAAGAACATTTTTGTTGACTTTTAGTTATAAAAAAAATAAAAATGCAATTGTTACGTAAAATAAATTGTGTGTAGAGATGTTAGTAATGTCTCTTGATTATTTTACTGCATTCCAGTTGTGAGAATGGGGTTCGTGGTATGTACGACTAACCCTTTAATTAACTATTTCAAACATGTCATTCCATTTGTGCATATATATTAAATACTTGTACATAGATTATAGCGACATAAAATATCATGTGTACAAAATTACATCATTATATTATATATATATATATATATACACTTATAAATTTGTATATATATATATATATATATATATATATATATATATATATATATATATATATTTAATAGGTGTTTTTAAGCGTGATAGAACTTTAAATTGAATCTCTACCGAAAGTTCTATCTAACTTAAAAAACACTATAGTATATATATATATATATATATATATATATATATATATATATATATATATATATATATATATATATGCTTACACACATATGTATATGTATATATTCATATGTGTGTGTATAAATGTGTATGTATGTGTGTGTATTGTTATTTGTTTATATCAATTTTTTTTTGTTTCTCAATCTATTTTATTTTCTTATAACTAAAGTAAAAGGAATTGATTTTTAGTTTAAATATTAACATTAATATATTGTACATAATGAATATTTAGTATTATAAGTATACATAGGCATTTATATTTATGGTTTTCATTGACTTGAAGTCCATAAATAACATAATCAATAAAAAGTTTGTTATAAATATCATTTAAGATATTTATAACAAACTTTAATTCGTTGATTGAAAATATTATTTATGTTAATTAAAATTTGATAATTTACATTATA
The DNA here is from genome assembly GCA_029203775.1 of Neoneuromus ignobilis. NCBI lineage: Eukaryota > Metazoa > Arthropoda > Insecta > Megaloptera > Corydalidae > Neoneuromus > Neoneuromus ignobilis. The sequence goes on from CP092088.1 coordinate 23,856,751, forward strand.
TGTACACACACATCTATATTACATATATATATATATATATATATATATATATATATATATATATATATATATATATATATATATATATATATATATATATATACATCAAATTATACATCTTGTTTCATTTATAAATGTACAGTTACATGAATCTGAAGGACTTAGAATACTTTATAGAAATGTATAATATTCTTATCTTTAATTAAAAAAAATATACATATATTTATATTTTTCTGTTTTATATTCTCTCTTGTATATATATATATATATATATATATATATATATATATATATATATATATATATATATATATAAAACTATAAAATATAAAAGGTCTGTAATTGATGATTCACTGTTTAAAAATGATTCATTTTAACTTAAACTTTTGATGTCATTTAATTTGTTCATATTAACAATACATTTTGTGACATTATTATACTACTCCTTTTTGATAAACTTTTTTTGATATATTTTTATCTCTTTACCATTAGTTAGCAATTTTTGTTGCTTATCTGTATTTTTCATTTTCAATTTTATCTCACTCTCTTTTATTTAAAATTATTTATCTTATGATTACATAATATGTTTTAACGTTATTTATTTTAATCCATTCCTATCTTTTGTTGAATATTGAAGCTTGTAAATAAATTTCAGATATAATCGAAAGTGTTGCTCATTCTGTTGTATAAAATTTAAATAGAATTAAATATATTTTGATTTAGAAAATATTATGATTGTCATTAAAGCTTTATATATGCCTGTGTGTATATAAATTACAAATATAATTTTTAGATTCCTTTAGTAGAAAAATTATGGTTGCTTTTATAAATAATAGAAGTAAATATTTGGTATCTTCATTTTCAAGTCTTATTTCTATTCACAAATATGGAATTCTGCATAGAACCAAAGTCTATATATAAACTTTGCAGATACAAACAGCTTATAAACATTCTGATCAACTATTCATTACGGTTTCTGCGTTTGATCCCCGCGCACGGTCTCAGTTCCCTAGTGAGTGCTTGCGCGCTCTGCCGCCGCGACGACCGGCGTCGCCACCGTCGCCGCTACACCCTAATTTATTGTAATTCGCAATTTAGGGTTTACATTTAAGTGTACCTACTACTACAGTTACCATCATCCATAGTACTCTGTTCAGAATTAAATCAATTTTCTAACAGTTGTATCTATGTATGTATATATACACATATATACACTGTGTTCATATTATATGCTCCTGCATGTTCGTTTTCAATCGCTTTAATCTGTTCCGTGCTGTTTGACAATTCTCAGAGGACATATAGTTCTATTAATTTCATTCTGTGTTGTCGATTTTTTTTATAAAATGTTTTACGTAAACATGGTGTGTTTGGAGATAATTGATTTTGTTCACACGTTTGTTCAAATAGGAACAGAAAATTATTTTATACATTTCTATGCTAATTTTTTATTAGTCATTTATTTAAATATTTGGTCATTTTAAAATTTTACTATCAAAATAATAAGATTTTTTATCTTTCTGTTTATTTTATTTATTGTTATTTTTTTAAATTATACATTATTTTCAAGAGCTAATTTTTGAAAAAAAAACATTTATTAAAAATTTACAGTTTTAGGATATTAATTACAATACCTTAAATTCAGATTTAAAAATATAAAAAGGTTTAAAATAAAAATGTATACTTGAAGCTACTATATTTAAAAATAATTCTTTATTAGAAAACTTAATTTCTATACAGTATTCAGTATATAAATTATTAATAGTTGAACATTTTTATTGGACGATAAAATTTGTTAAAAGCTATAAAAAACATGAAATATAAAAGAAAAAATTTGAATCATAAATTATTTTTTTTCAAATTTACAATTATTTTCAAAAATAAAATCATTTCAATTATTATTAATGTAAATAATATTAAATATAAATGAAAATATTAAGAAATTTATAAGTGTATTGAGTATAAAGTATAATAAATAGGGTCATCCAAATGTGATGCCTAGATTTGTGTTTTATTAAAAAGAAAAATTTATATAGGATGGTGTATAGGGAAACATATGTATAGTTTATTTTTTAGAGAATCAGTTTTTTTCTTGAATTTATTATATTTTGATAACTTTATTAATATTATTTGAAAAATAAAATTATCAAACAAAAACGATATTATGCATTTATAAATGAAATAATTAAAAATTAAAAAGAACTAAAATATCATATTACAAAATCTAAAATTAATATTTTTTTGAGTTAATAAATGTAATATTTATTTCTGATGGTTGATAAACATTCAAGGATTCATTATAAACTATTGTGTGTGTGTATGTGTGTATGTATGTATGTATGTATGTATGCATGCATATATATATATATATATATATATATATATATATATATTAATGTGTATATATAACAAAATTTATCAAAAAGTACGTGTCTGTATTCCAATTAATTTAATTCGACCCCAACAATTATATTGTCCCTTCTTTGGGAATAGAAACGTCATATTATAACTGATAATGGGCGATAATATAAGCCGATTTTCATGCTCAAACTGATCCCTTGCACATACTATTAGGAGAGTCTTTGTGTATCATTGATTCAGTATTTCAATGTTATTTACATTCTTCCGCTGTATGCTCTAAATATTGTCTATATTGAATTATAGAAGAAAATTTATATGTATTCCGAGACAATTTATTTCAATTTACGATAAATAACTCTTATTTGATCATATTTTTCAGTACTGTCATATGCCTGTGTTTTTCTTATTTCTTTTTTATTTTTTAAATGAGATATATTGCGTATACATAAGGATGGAACTTTATTTTATTTTTGTATAATTTAATTATGTTCTTTAGTATGTAATAGTGAATATATATATATATATATATATATATATATATATATATATATATATATATATATATATATAATTATGATTACAGTGACTGATTGATTGATTTATCTTTTAAATAACCACTCGGATAGTTTTTAGTAATATTTCCTTATAATTAATACCTTACTGATAAGATTGATAGTTGAGCCTGCTAGAATATAACAAAAAAAGAATGATTTTTTGAATTAATATAATATTTGTTTTAATATTTATTTATTTTTTTGAGTATTAAATTTATTCATCATCATAAATGCTTGGATTTTTAATGTTTTTTCTGTGTAATAATATAAATTGTTTAATTCATTCTCAAAATTAATACATTTCTAATTTGAAATTTTTACAATGATATTTTTTGTTAAATTAATTCTTACACATTTTAATGTACTAAATAGGATCATCCAAATGTGACGTCTAGATTTGTGTTTTATTAAAAAGAAACATTTGTATACGGAAACATGTGTATTGTTTCTTTTTAATAAAACACAAATCTAGGCATCACATTTGGATGATCCTATATTTTCACATCAGTGAACAGCAGAAAAAAGGCTGCTTAGTTGGTAATTTGGGATACAACTTCACAGTCCTTTTATTCTGTGCAGTAAATAATTGAATATGATTTTTATCAGTGGAATTTTATTTAAACGGGGATTATATTAGGATAATGATAAAATTCCCTTTTAATATCTAGAAATTATTTCGTGTTAGGCGACTAAAGTTACTCTTAGTAGCAAGAAGATTAAAATGTGATCCATATTTTGTGTATATGATATAATCAAGTACATAAGTAAACACACATTTACATATATGTGAATATATTTTTATATATAAACTGTGGATAGAAATAAATGGAAGAATCTTAATCAGAAAATATAGGATCTGATGATATCAATGAAGTTTTAACTCATCTGTGGGTTGATATAGTTTTTTATCATGAATATATATATATATATATATATATATATATATATATATATATATATATATAACGAGTGCATTTTTATTTTTTTCTGTACAATTATCAAATTATCTTTTATAAGTATATACTTTTTTCAATAAAATCGGCCATTCTATATACATAAATACATAATTAAAAGAATATATGTTAAAGTACAGATATTATTTACATAAATGCAAAATAAAAAAATATAAGCAAAAAAGTTTAAAATAAATATATTAAATTGAAAAAATTGAATACATAAATATTTAAAAAAATAAAAATCACATTTTTATGAATAGTTTGTTCTAATTACAAAGAAAATGAAATAAAAATTCAAACAGTATTTAAATAAATCTTGATTAAAATTTTAGACAAAAAAGTTGCTGCATTAATCCGAAAAAATCACTCCAATGAATAGCTATTATATAAAAAATTGAAAAATAACTTAAACGTAAATTCCTCTGTAGTCATATTACGAAGAAAACAACCAGTTTAACCAGTTCACGAGGGTGTTCGGACAAACGATTACACACCCCGATGACACATGTAGCAAACCCCTAAATTAATTATCAACGTTTTCAGAGTGTAGTCGAGTAGTAGTCGTGTGGGGTATTATATCCCCTTACTAGAATCGTTGAATGTCCCATGAGATCATTACAATTGTTCTAACATAATGTATTATCTCCAACACAAGTTTGTACACATATGATTAAAAAATGAGTATCATAAGTGTTATGACTTCAGTATATGTTAATTTATTTTAAATTAATTTGTGTATACGCTAAGTAAACAAACTTTGGTATTTGAAAATATTATTCAATATTTTAAAATGTGACAGAATAAAAATATGTTGTACTAATATTTTTATGATCCCATTTGAGTATTACTAAGTACCATCTTTTGCTTTCATCTATTTTTTTTAATTTCACAATATTTTTTTGTTGCTGTTTTTTCGTAATTAATTTCAATATTTTATATCAAATTCTTATTTACTAATATTTTTCTTATACCTTATGCTCTTATTTTCTTTTATCGTAGTATTTATTTTAAGATAATAAATACTTTTCTTTATTTTCTGTTTTATTCGAATTTAGAATTTTCTAAATATAATATTTGTAATATTTTTTCATTTACTTTAGTACTATAATAATATTTCAAACACAACATTAAGTTCTCTTAATCTTTTTCGTCCTATTTCTAACAGTGTATCGAAATTTTCCTTTGCTTTACTAATGTCTACAATCTGTAAAATCGCGTTATAATTACCTACATTTTTTTAATAGTATTTTCTATTCTCTACTTTTGATCTTCAAAAATGAGATTTGTTTTTACTATTGTATCAAATATTGTATTGAGCAAATTATGTAGAATATTTTTCCTAAATATATTTTTTTCTATAATTTATTCAGTTTTCTTACTTTAACTAATTAATATTTTCTAGTGAAAATACAATTTCTCTGTATTACTGAAGTACTCTTATAAATATTTATATTCATTTACTGTTTCTATTTCATTGTGATCGTAGTATTACTTCCTTTTTTTACTATTTAGTCCTTAAATAGAAATCAAAATTTTGGTCTTGTTAAATTAATCTCTTCAAAATATTCTATAATCTATTGACTTCTTTATAACTATAATATTGTTGTATTCAGGAATTCAGTATTATCTACATATTATACATCTTTTAAATATTTTTTCTGATGATCTTTAATGTGTACATTTCTACGTTGACAAGATAATTAGATAACTTATTTATAAAGAACGTAAAAATCGTTGATAATTAAATAATGATCATTCTTTATTGGAAATCCTGTCACCGGATTTCCAGTCCAAAGTACGCATATTATTATATTTTTTCTTGTCATTTATGTTCATTATTTATATCTGCTATTTTTATTTATAGCATTACCATATTTTCAATCTTATGTTAATACTAATTTCAATTTAACTCTCTAATTTATATTTAGAAAAGTTATCATTATCAAACTATGATGATTGTTTCAATATGACAATAATATTGTGTTTTATTAATAAAGACATATTTTACTGATAATATATTAAAAGAGTTTTTTATACTAGCTTTATGACGAATTTAAATTTAATATTTATTTAATCAAAAAATATTGTGTTATATGAATGTGTGTAATATATATATATATATATATATATATATATATATATATATATATATATATATATATATATATTACTACATAACTAAAAATTCGTTTTTATCATAAATCTCGTCAAACATGAATAATATTTTCAAATCGGGAATGAATGCTTGTTGAAAACCCAACATATTCGCAAGTACGTGTGTGAATAAGCTAGCCGAAGGATATTGTCAAGGATCGAAAGGTATGTTGTTGATTCAACGGAATGCAAGGACTGGCATCTTCACGTTCGATTGTACTTGACTCTTTCTACCTCTTCTCAATCACTACTTTACAAACGATAACTTTAAATATTATTGTTACACTATTTGTGAGTTAATTTTTATATAATTTTTTGTCCATTTTTGTGTAGTTTTTATAACAAATTCCTATACGATTTAATGTTACTTTTTTTATAAAATATAACATTTTTGAATAAAATATTGAAATATTTTAATTAAAAAATTGAACATTATATATATATATATATATATATATATATATATATATATATATATATATATATATATAATGGTCACACAAATAATAATCTCGTTTCTTTTATACCGAATCTTTTTATTTTTTCATAACTGATAGATCAAAACACTTATTCATCCTCTGTTATTAAAAAAGCCTTTATCATTAAATCAATTTGTTAGTTGGAACAAATATTTTTTTTATACGTTGATCAGTTAACGATTTTATCTTATTTCTTTAAATAGCATATTTGATTGAGAAGTTAAATTTACAGTATGGGTTCTTTTTTCTTCTACATACTTTGTCAGATCCCTCTGACCTTGGAAAAGTATCAGTGATGTTTACATTAGGTAATACAACTTAATTGACATGATAATAGTGCTGTGTAAGGTATTTAATATATTCTTATTTGACATTTTTTATTAAGTTAATTTCAATATTTATGAGAAAAAAGTCATAGAACAAGTTATACATTTCTTTAAATATATTATAAAAGTATTGTCGTAAATTAATGGAAAGATGACTGTTAGGTAATAAATATTTTAAAACATTAAAGATGTTTTAGAAAAAATTTAAAATGCCACCAATAATAATTCCTAAAACAATAAATACTCGACCACAAATACGATAAATTGTCTAAAAATGGTAATAATACCGAACATTATTTAATATCAGTACTGAAGTATTTTTCTAACGATTTACGAGTAATAGTCTTTATCTATAAGGTGTCCAAAAATTATCAACTATAAAAAAGTACACATATACATAATAAATATTATATATAGAGAGAGCGAGGGGGGAGAGGGGGAAGTGTGGTTCATTAGTGTGACATTTAATGGTTTATTAAGATCACATTTAATGTGCCGTTAAGATTTGTGTTTTATTAAAAATGAACATGTGTATAAGTTTTTTTTTAATAAACACAAATCTAGGTGTCACATTTAGATGACTCTCTCTCTCTCTTTCTCTCTCTCTCTCTCTCTCTCTCTATATATATATATATATATATATATATATATATTGTATATATTATGTTTTTAAAAAAACTGTAGTCTTTAATTTACAGTTTGATCATTGAATTTGATAATAATAATAAACAGTTTTCAGAAACTAAATGTTGAACAAAGAATAGAGTTATGTTTGTTGGAAATACGAATGAATGTGAATAAAAAAAATATACATTTAAATGAACACACATGCTCATACACAATCAAAATGTATTAGTCGCAGAAAATACGACAAAAACATATTGAAATCGAATCAACTATTCAATTGAAGTAAATTCCGAACGTGTTACTGTTACTGACAACCTTAAACGTTCTTTTATGTATTAATTGAATAATGATTAGGTTTGGTACCACAACATGGTAGTGCGCAATGCACGCGCCCTCTAGAATGTGCGGAAGTGCTGCCACCCAGCGAGATCTGTCCGAAACACGCGATTTCGTTCGTCAATTGTTATCACAGCTACGTTATACAACATTGTTACGTTTTTGAGATTGACATTTTTTGTGCACGACGACTTTAATAGAGTACAGACGAGAAAACGCGTTCACGTTTATCCAATTTGTAAAGTTAATTACTAATTTAAACACTTAATAATTACAAGTATATACAACTTATTTTTCAATTGATTCATTTTTTATTTATTTAATGACTATAACGTTAATGAATTGATTATGGGAAAAAAGTAAATTGGTAAACACATTTTCTCAGCTTGGAAATAATTGTTTACGTACATAATTTATTTATTTTTTATACGTTATATAATTTATTCGTGAATACTTGAAGTAATTATATATTTATTTATATTTAAAATTAAATATATTTCTTTTATCCATACACACACAAACACACACACTTTTATATATATATATATATATATACATATATATATATGGTCATCCAAATGTGACTCTTAGGTTTGTATTTTATTAAAAAGAAACATGTGTATAAGATGGTGTATAGGAAAACATGTGTATAGTTTCTTTTGTATCTTTTTAATAAAACACAAATCTAGACGTCACATTTGGATTACTCAATTTATATATTTCATATATAGTGTATAAAAAATAATGAAAACGTGGGTGAATTGTACAAACTTTATTGTACTTTATATTGTACTTTATTGTACTTTATGAATTGTACTTTATTAAATGGAGTAGAATTACTGTTTATCATTAATGGAGCTTATGTCTTTTGTAAAATAGGCAGAGATAAATTTTGAATGATATCTAATGAAATATTACATTATTTTTCGTATAAAACTCAATATTTGAAAAAATGATAGAGGATTGTATCTATTTCTCAATCTATCTTTAAACTTAATCACCATCTAGTTAATTAATCCAGTTAATTAGTCATCATGTGTCACCATCTAGTTAATTAGTCATCTTAATCCAGTCTATCTTTAAACTTATATTTACATTTGACCATTTTTTTGATTATAAAAAATATTTAAACTATTCAAATCTTATTTGAGCACAGCTATTGTTATTTTAAAATATGGTATTATTATTTGGAAATGAAGTATAGATTATTGGATAAATCTTGTTGCTTAAAATATTCTATAATAATATTACCTAAATCATAATAGAACTATCTGTAATTGAATAATTAATTTTAATTATAGGCGTTCTTGGACATTCTTCAAATATAAACCTGGTGTAATGTAGGTAACAACATAATAATTTTTCAGATTACTGGTCAAACCATATGATGTTTTTCAGTCATATGACAATAACTATTTTCAACTAGCTGTTTATAAATTCCTACTCTATTGTATATATTGTATTTAAGAAATTTCAAATGGGCTTTTTGTAGAAACAAAGTCATTAAAACTGGTATTGTATTTTGTAACTCATTAAATAAAATCGTCTAACTATTGAATCAAATGACAGAAACGTTTAATGCAATAGTTGTAGTTTTTAAATATAATTCATTTTAATGTACAATAATCTCTGCTATTTAGTTTTGATTTTCCGTAAAAAAATTTTTTAACATATGTTGTTTTCCATAAATTGTGTTTTCCATAAGTTAAGAAATGTCAGTATTTGTTGAATTGCAATAGTGTTGTGTTCTATAGTGATAATATATTGTATAGGATTTTCCAACAAAACGCTTCAAAAGTTTAAATGGAAATAAAACAAAAAGTATTTAATTAATTTTTTTTGTTTTTTAGAATATCCTATGCCATTAATGATGAAACACAATTTCACTCATAAGACCATCACGACTTTTCTTAACATAGTTCATTCGTTTAGTCCAATTTTTAGTCACTCTTTCACATAATTATGGTCCAATTTCAGGAATTACACGTTCAATGTTTATTTTTAATACTTCTATTGTTTGATTTATCAGCATAAATGATTTCACATAATCCCACATAAAATAATCCAATGGAGTTAGATCACATAATCTTGGTGACCAATTGATGGGTCCATTTCGTGAAATAATGAACTCATTAAACTTTTATTTCAATAAGTCTATTGTTTCCGTAGATATATGGCACGCACACTGTTCTGTTTCAATTACATGCCTTACAAACCATTTTAAATCATTTTTGTAAAAAAAATTCATTAATCATGATTCGGTAACGCACTCCATTTACTGTAACGTGATCTCCAGCTTCATTTTTAAAAAAATATAATCTTATGACACCACCAGCATGTAACGCACACCAGAGAGTTACTTTTTGTGAATGCAGTGGTTTTTGTTCAATGATTTGTAGATTGATTTCACGTCAATTTTTTTAATTTTCTTTATTTAGTGTCGATCATAAGTTTCATGAAGCTCACGATAAATTTTACTAACCGAATATTGCTTTTTATAATATTTTTTTACAATTTCTAAACGTTGTTGAGTGTTAAACGTTCCATGATAATTTACCAAACTAGATTGAGTTGAAATGTCAAAATGAGCTTAAAAAAATTCAAACATGGCTACCACTAGCTATCAAAGTTTTGACATTCTTAGTGGAAAATAATTTCTAAGATACTAATATTTTTTTAATAATACTAAATCATATTTGTTAGCAACAAACCATTAGTACGAATGAACAATTTATTTTTTATTTACTTGTATTGCAAATTTTAAAAAAACTTATGAATGCATTGTTTATTTTATCTGTTATATTGTAAAATTAAAAATTTGTATTAGATGGAAAATGTTAAGAGAAAATGGAGTATTGTCAATATATTTTCATTATTTTTTAAAAAAAATCACTGATTTAATGAACAATTTTAATTTGTTTTATTTTTTAAAAAATGATCGTACTTAACAGTATTTATTGAATAATTGCTCTTTTATATATATCGTTATTTTTTAATCAATATTCATCTTCCACTTTAATTTGTTTTTAGATAAAGATGTTAATTTCATAAAAATTTGTTTTTAATACATATAATGGTATACGTAGATTTGTAATATATAAAGAGATGTGTTTTAAATATATATAATATATATAGTTGATAGATTGACTTTCTTCGCAAATGAATGTCAATATTTTATAAATAGACACTACATTATTAGAAAATAAAAATCCAATATAAACTGAATACACTGTGAGTCTGTGTTTGATGTAGTTCTTGAAAGAGTAAACAGATTACTTGAAAATAATTAGTTGACTCTTGTATTTTCTCAACAGGAATACTATTGAAAACACTAATGATGTAATATGACCATATTAAACCTCCGGTACAGCTTACGTAAGTAAACGTCTTAAAATACTAATCTTCTCTTTTTAACAAATACATCATCTTTTTGTTTTCCGTTCACGGAATACCACCGTCTCGCGAGAATATACTTCTTAATGAGCTCACAAAAGTTAAATTTAAGGCATTAGGTACTAGTCAACAGAATCCCCTCACGTCTCGACATCCAACTCGCTGGCAATATACCTGCATTGCAGCCACACAGCAAGCCCTGGTTACCGCAATGTCTGCAGTCGAGATAATTAGAAATTAAATTCTACCCCACACAAATTAATTAATTTTCAAAATGTTTGTGAGTTTTGCATTCGAGTTTATTTCGGTACATTGTTATTTTTGCATGAGTGTATTTGTTAATGCGAATTTCAGTTAAATTCGGTATATACTAATGAATTATAATTCATATATATATATATATATATATATATATATATATATATATATATATATATATATATATATTTCAAGAAATAATATTCTAAGAAGGTAAGCGTTTAATAATTACAGAACGTAATTTAACGATTTTTAATTAATTAAATAATAATGAAATATAAATAAATAAATTATATATGTATGTGTGTGTGAGTTTATATATATAACTTCAAAATCAGTCTCTTATTATCCATCGCTGAATGAAGGTTTCTCCCAAAATTTTCCCTTCAAGTAATCCAATACATTTTTTCTTTATTTCATTCCGACGTGTTTTCTTATATTCTGTTCTAACTTAGGTCTCTTCTTGAGAGTTTTTATATTTCTAGGTTCCAATCAATAATTTCTTTTATTCATCGGTGGTCTTCTCTTCTCACTATAAAACAAGCTCATTTCTATTTCAAACCCCTCATTTTTGTTATAAAATCCGTAATTTTTGTTTTCTTTCTGATCAACTTTCTATCCTACGTTTTATTCTTTACATACATCTTTCCATGTTTCTTTGTGTTATTGGAGCCACTGAATTATTCTGGTATTCAAGATCTATGTTTCAATGCTAAATGTGAAAACAAATAGCATGCATTGATCAAAAACTGTTCTTTTCAAACATAGAGAAATATGATTTCATAATATGAGAATTTCTTCTAAATTGATATCAACCTATATTAATTCTTCCGTTCACTTCATCTAAAAATGTTTCTTTAGTATTAATAAATTATCTCGGATATAAAAATTCACAAATTTTATTTGCCTTTCTCTTAATTTGATTTTGTTTTGATCTGAATATTCATAGACTATTATCTGTTTCCTACCTAGGATTCTATAAGATCAGTTTTTTGATTAGCTTTATCTAATTCTTCTATTATTTTTTTTAAGTTCATCACTATTGAGAAATATAATATATACATACATACACACACACAGATATATATATATATATATAGAGAGAGAGAGAGAGAGAGAGAGAGAGAGAGAATGAATTTAACATGTTGCTAAGATATTCCTAAATTTTTTCCTAAGTTTTTCTGTATACTTCTTATGATTTTTTTCATTTTACTCGTAGTTCTTTCTTCATATTATTGGAATTTGTTGAATACTACATTATATATTTATAGGGTTCTTTCGAAAAATTCACTTAAAATAATCTTTATCTTCATTTTTTGTTGAATAAATTTATGAATACTGTGTCATTTTTTAAATGTTATTTGAAGAATTCACACCAAAGGCAATTTAAATAAGTAATTAGCATTGCGTATTTGAAAATGAAATGATATAAGTTTTTAATATTTTTTATGTTTAAAATTATTTCATACTAAAATAGTTTTTATAAATTATATTTTAGATAAATAGTAATAAAAAGCATGGTTGTTGATTTAGTTCTGGTGATTGTTAATCAAAATAAAATATTAAAATATTGTGTTATGTATTTGTGTAAAATTTGAAGTGTTGAAAGTATTCGGGTAAATAAATAGGGATTATACATTTATTAACAACATAATGAGTTTTTAAAATGGAAATTGTAAAGAAATATTTTATAAATAAAAACAACAGAAAGAGAGAACATATTCTTTGATGAATGAAAAATGTCGAAAGAAAGAAAGATTAATAAATATTAGAATATAAAATAATCGGTTGAAAAATAGCAAAAAAAGAAACACTGTGTCGATTAATAGAAAAAAAAACTTAAATAAAATATATTTTTAGGTGATTAAATATTTAAAGATTTATATATATATAATCATCATTTGTGTGTATAAATAAAAATATATAATTGTCTTTTTTCGTAGTTTCCCTTATTTTAAATGTTTAAGTAGTAATGAAAATTAACTTTATAATTTAATTTTTTTCCTGAAATCCACAAATATATTTTATAATATTAAATTAATAAATGGATGTGTATATATATATATATATATATATATATATATATATATAAAAAAAATATTATTTACTCATTCTGAATTGATAAATGTTAAAAATAAAAAAAATATCATTTGTTGAATGGTTATACGTATATAAAATATTTATTCGTTCTAAATTAATATTGTTTAAAATACAAAAAAATATTATTGTGCAACACATGGTAATAATAATTAAACAATTAAGTACAAGAAATATTAAATAAATAATTATAATAGTAAATTATAAGTGTTCACATATAATTTGTTTTTGATGATTATAAATATTTAAAAAAAAAAATAATTGACAAATTATATCTACATTTAAATGATTTAAAAATAACTACTTTAAAAAGAAAATAATTAAATAATACTAATTTGTCAATTACTGAAAAATATCCATTAATTTAATATTAAGAAAATATTACAATTGTATAAATAATTATTTATATTACAAGCTTAAATATACTGTATGAATTGTCTTTTTACATTTTTGATTGACTATTTCTACGAAATTTTTTTACTGGTGGTAAAAATAGAAATTTGCATAATTGTATATGTGAATTTTAAAATATATATATAAATTAATTTGAATTTAATCAACTGAAATAGTTTTAAATGAAATAAGTTAAATCAGTTAAGACAGACTTAACAATTATTTTTGAAACGCTGGATTAAAAGTGTAAATTTATTTAAAAATTTATATTTATTTTATGAAAACCAACAAAAAAAATGGTATATCCTTAGCGTATTTAATATAAATATTTTAAAAAATTAATATATGTTTTTAATTTATCACATTGTAAAAAATTATTATGATCAGCAATTGTTTACTTATTTTGGAGGAGCAAACTAATCAGTTAATTACGATAAATGAAGAAAATTTACACGTTCCTGATATTAGTACGAATAGTTCAAGACATAAAATGATGCATTTTAGAAATCACACGTAGAGACAAGAAGAGAAATGAATGGATTAGAAATCAAATCAAAGTTAGTGATTTATATAAAAGCGAAAATTTTAAAAAGGAAATTGCTTGATTATATATCAAAGAGAAAAGTCTATCGATGGACAAGAGAAATAATTGATTGAAAAACCATAGATATAAGAAGATTTATAAAAAAAATTATACGTAATTGATATAGATTCTTAAAAAAATTCATCGGTTTGGAACGGTAACGAAAGACATTTAATCGTTATAATAAAAAGTTTTAGAAGAGGTTTTTGTCTAATAACAGGTTTTTGTCTAATAACAGGTTGAAAACGGCTGCTGCTGCTGATATATATATATATATATATATATATATATATATATATATATATATATATATAATAATAATTTTTTAAAAGTAATTCCAAAACTATTTAGTATTTTTAAATGACATTATTTACTGTTACTTTTAAAAATTTGGATAGGTGATAAAAAGAATTAAAATTACCATATTTAAATTTACAAATATTGTAAATAATTGTTTTATTTTTTTAGTACATTGTAATGAGTGTATAAAAATATATTTTATAATAATAAAAGAAATAAAAATGTACCAATATTTTTTTTAAAAAAATATTCTACTAAAATACGAATTAAACTTTCATATAATTATAATAATATTAATACATTATCGTTAATTAAAAACTAAACGAATTGAAAATTAAGGATGAAAATTATCATTTTCATAGACAATAGCCATAAAAGGAATGTTTTACATTTAACTGTAATGGAAAACGTTAATAAACAATATATTTAATTTCATAAAATATTAATGAATATTTATCATTTTTTTAATATATATACACGCGTCCCTCAATTTACGCGGGACTTTTTTACGCGAAAATTATACCTCTATTTACGCGGGACTTTTTTTACGTGGTATTGATTTACACGGCACTTTTTATACGCGGTCCAATAGATTTCATTTTATATAATTTTTCATGGAATTTATTATATATGAGAGTGACGCAAATTCTTACTTGAACGTATAAAAGTACGATATAAATATATAAAAGGTTGATTGTTTTGAATTACAGTAGCGATAGTGACACCGAATAAAATTTATCTGCTTTTGCTTTCTAAAACGTCATTATTTTTTTAAGCTATGTGAAACAAATATGTGTATCTACGACTGTACTAGTTTTTATTTCCAATATTTTTTGTATTGTACTGACAGACTCAATTTACGCGATTTTCAGTCGCGTAAAACAGATCCACGTGGAACGGATACTCGGCGTAAATTGAGGGACTAGTGTGTATGTATATATATATATATATATATATATATATATGTAATGAAAAATTAAATATACAAAAAAATATAATTATTGTGATTTGAAGGAAAAAAACTTTCTGAATAATTATTTATTACATTTGACATTATTTGTAAATCATGTACTCATTAATTTCAAATCGTAAATACACATTTAAATTTTCAAATTGTTTACAAAAGAAAAACATCACTTTAGATGTTTATTAGTACTGACGTTATTTGTAAATATACAATATCATACATAACACACCTGTTTATTTTGAAAACGGATGTCGATGTAATAGGATATATGTTCATCTGAACTGAAATTTGCTAATGACCAAATATCATTAAACTTAAACTTATATAGCACTATGAGTATATATATATATATATATATATATATATATATATATATATATATATATATATATATATATATATCAGTGTACAGTAACCAATGAAAAATGGAATTTCAAGAACTGGGTGGAGTTTATCATCTCAATTGTCGATGTCGAGAAAATGCATATGCATTACGTTATTCTCACATTCAAATTATGAACATAACGATAAAGATATCTGCACACACATCAACTCTGCAGCGAGTATATCGCTTTCAGTCTTTTCAAACAGAGAGATAAAATGAAGCTTTGTTGAATCGAATCTCTGATCGTACATCAAAGATCATATGCTAAAAAAAGAGATGGATATGAAGAATATAGGCATTCATATATTTTTCATCTGTATTTGATTATTTTTTCTGTGGTTCAATGTATTGAAAAATTATAAAACCCCATTATTTTTGTCAAGTACACTGTCGTACTGGTAAAATGCAAGCATGTCTGCTTTGATTATGGTTGACTATTTAATGGCCGATCATTATGAATTCCATACCAGAATGTTTAATATATTCTTTTAGAAATACATTAATTTCCTTACAAATATCTGACATTTTTTAACATTTTTATTCTTTTGTTTTTCATATGTTTTATACTGAAAATATCATCATAAAAAAAGTAAAAATTGTTGAAATATATTTTATTGTAAAATATCTTTAATAATATAAATTAATCATTCATGAATATAATTTAAAAAAATGAAATTGTTACAACAAATTGATTGACAAAACAACTGACAAAAAATTAATAAAAATATAACATATTGCCTCAATTTTGCATTTTTTTGGTAAAATTTTTATTCTTATTTTTTAAATTGTATATCAATAATTTTTCATAAATATTGCCCAGATTTTTTAAAAATACGTTATTAAAATTTACAAATGAAATTATTATAAACATTTATATATATATATATATATATATATATATATATAATTAGCGACTTCAGATAGCATAAAGAAGCACGGAAAGCGCATCTTGCGAATAATATTGTACATAGTAAAAGTTACATTCGTAATTACAAGAATCAAAATTTAAAATTAAAATGGAATTAATATAAAATGAAAAAGAAAACTATCGTTAGATAAGAAAAGAAATTGTTTATTGAAATATAAAAAAGCCAGGAAAAGATCTATGAATAGATGTGAAAAAAATATTAGAAAATTTACAAGTGTTGTAATGGAGAAGAAAAACGTGAGGTCGTTTAAATTATAAAATGTTAAGGAAGGTCATCATTTTATAGCACAAGTAGCCCAAATGGGACTGAAGAATCATACAGTCTTGATAACAATTTTTAATCTCATTTTGGACATCCTATAAGTAGAAAAAAGTTACTGATGATAAAATATATTATTTTAAATATATATATATATATATATATATATATATATATATATATATATATTCATCATCATTGTTCCACAGACTATTCCAGTATCAGGTCTCTCTGACAATGCCAGCTCAATAGAGCCTTTTCCTTGTCAGAGATTTTTGACAGTAGTTTCTTTACAAGATGAGGTTGTCAACCTCATGCTCAACCGTCTAAAGTGAGGGACTATATACATATATATATATATATATATATATATATATATATATTAAATATGTTTAAATAAATGTATTTAATTTATTATCTGTTAATTAAATAAAAAATAATTTAATTATATTTTAAATAACAAAGAAAGGATTTATAAATTTAAAATGCTAAATTTCTATATAAAAAAATCTGTGAAAAATGGTTTTATATTATCAAAATATTGTTTAATTATATTTTATAATGAAATTGAATTTTTTGTTAATTGTTATCATGGGCCAGAATATATAAATAATTTAGATATTTTCTAAAAGAGTAGAAAAATCATTTAGAAAAAATTTATATATTGTATTTTTTAATTTTGATATATTATTTCCTATCACTAAATGTATTAAGACATTTTCACACATAAAAAATTGTTGCACTTTATTTTTTTAAATAAACATACATTTTTACATCTTTCAATGAATTCAATTTTTATGAATGAAAACTTTAAATCATATTTAAAAGATAATATATAAAATATTTTTATTGAAACGGAAAAATATGAATAAATAAAAAGCGATTGAAAAATATGTTAAACATTAATATTCTTATTTATATAAAAAGATATTAGAATTCATAAATAATATACAAATTTTCGTTCTACGGAAATGTTTTTGATGCAAATTTAAGTATATATGATTGAAAATTATTTTAAATTAATATGTGTATATATATATATATATATATATATATATATATATATATATATATATATATACACACACCCATAATTCTTCTATAAATTGATAAAAAATATATGTTGCACAACTTTAAACAATTTCTTCTTACTTGTTAGTCGAAATATATCTTATTTTATTTAGTTATAATTTCATTATTTTTTATAAAAACAACTTTAAACTATTTCTCTTTCTCTTTCTTTCTCTCTCTCTCTCTCTCTCTATATATATATATATATATATATATATATATATATATATAATTTGTTTAACCGATTATTATTCTATTCATTATTTCATCATTGTAACTATATCTGTTAATCATAATTTCCTAACCCAAATTGTGTTAACTATTCAATCATTAATTTGAATCCGTATATATTAGGTTGGCAAATATCTCCCTTCCGCCTTCTGGTCTTTTGAATTTCGCAGCTATGTACAAAAAAAAAAAAAAAAAAAAGCGGAAGGGAGATACTTGCCAACCTAATATTTTACATCCATTCACTAACAAAACATAACATATATTATTAATTAATTATTTAAAAAAATATTATTTAATATCTTCTCAATCATTATTTCTAATATTTGTTTTTAATATGTTTTAGTAGGATATCATAAAAATGTTAACAAAATTAAATAATTATTTTTTATTAATACAAATAAATTTTTGATTCATTCCATGTAACATATTTTGTGCATATTTAAAATTAATTATCCATTAATAACTTATAAAATACATAATATTTGTATATATATTATATATATATATATATATATATATATATATATATATATATATATATATATATTATATTATATTATGTATACGAGGTCGTTTGAAAAGTAAGAAAAACTAAATTGAAAAATTTAATTAATTAAATTAAATAATAAATAAATTTACCATAATTATAAAATAACCCTCGTGTATATATATATATATATATATATATATATATAAATACTCTTTCCTATCTTATATATGGAGTTAATCTTTTTCTATGTAACTGAACAAATCCTCTCGTCTTTTCTTCACAAAACATTCAATGATGATTTTGTACATTAACTAATGTACTTTTATTGTATACTAAAAAAAAATCAGTAATATATCTGATTTTAACTCTAAAGAATAAAATAAAAATAATAATTTTATAATGTAAATTATATATATATATATATATATATATATATATATATATATAGAGAGAGAGAGAGAGAGAGAGAGAGAGAGAGAGAGATTTTATAAGATATAGTTAAGGAACTGATTGGGAAATTAGATACTTAAGTATTGTAATACTCAAGCAAATGTCTTGCCAAAAGAAAGTTGCTTTTATTAAAATAAACTATTCTCAATATATTTCTTAATAGATATTTTTACAAAATTGAGGTCTTATAAACTTTTTTTGCAATATTCGAAATATATCAATCGTATGCTAAAAACGACTGTAATGTGAACCTGAGTTATTTATATGAATCAGATTTTATAGTTTCTATTTCATCGATAGAACTGGATGAGTAGATAAACTTTAACCTTTTAATAATTGTATATAAGTACTTTTCAAGAAATTTAATTCTTTGTTGTTAGATTTCATTCAATTAATAATTTTGCTTTAATTGAATTGTAATGGTCAAGCAGCGTACTCTGACATAATTTCTTTATAAATATGTATATATATATATATATATATATATATATATATATATATATATTGATTTGATATTATTATATTAACTCTATAATTTATAAAACGCTAACAGCTATAATAAAAAAATATAACTTTCTTACCAAGTATTGTTAACAAAAATACAAGATAATAAATCATTAAAACTTCAAGTAAAGACTATACAAAACTGCATAAACAGTAACCCCTTATGCATATCGTCTGTTCATCCCCTTATTTCTATATTTCTCCTCGTACCGTCTAACCAACCCCCTATACATTCCCTATTATGAAAGTCTGACTAGCATTGCTGAATAATAATTGCACCACACGACGAAAAAGTGCGTTAGTATTTGTGTATGCTCGTGATCAAGTTAGTAGTGGCTTTGGTGTTTTTGTATTTGTGTAAATGAGTCCTTGTCAGTATATTAGTACATCTATATACATAACACATACATTATGTATGTATATATATATATATATATATATATATATATATTTGTGTATGTGTGTGTATATAAAAGTATGTACATTTATATTAAATGTGTGTCCTGTGTATGTACGTAAGTCTACATCTGATTGGCTGTAGCAAGAACCACCCCTCTATAATGGCTGCGTTACTGCACTCTTACTGTTGTTACTACAAAATACATTGAACGCAACCCATGCAACTTAATATGTGTATGAATGAATGAATGTATGTAT
>CP092088.1:23885006-23900006 GCA_029203775.1 Neoneuromus ignobilis
AGACGAACCATACTACTTCGATACGTCTAGTGTCGCACTGGGACAAATGTCCACTAAGTTCTTGGATACTGAGAAATGAAAACAATCCCTTTTTACATTGTTCTCTATTACTACTTTTATTTTCTATTGGGTTTATTTTTTTTTCGTTGTCAACTATATCCTTACATATATATATATATATATATATATAAAACTTTATTTTGATATAAAATTTGTTAAAATCATATTTAATTGTACCATTCAATACATTTATGATAACATAATCATTTTAAATTTTTTTATTATTAGATATTTTTATCAAATTAGTTATCATATTTAATAATTAATATTTGAAATATATATTTTAAGTCATTTATCAAAATAAATGTTTGATTTTTGAATATTATTCTTTGAAATTTAAATGATATTTATTTTTAAAAAAAGTTTTTTTTCTTAAATTATTGACTGTATAATATATTTAGTACCATAATGATTATTTTAACAAAAATGTAATTGATTACATATTACTATATATATATATATATGTATATATATATATATATATATATATATAGAGAGAGAGAGAGAGAGAGAGAGAGAGAGAGAGCAAATGAGACTGAAAATATAACGTATATTTACTTACTATTTTTTACTATCTTTTAGTCTCGTTTGAGTTACCCTGTGTATGTATGTATATATATATATATATATATATATATATATATATATATATATATATATATATATATATATATATATACTCTTAATATCAATGTCGTGTTTTAAACAATAATTTTAAATGTTTATCATTTTTTATTATTTTCATTTAAAAACTATATACCCTTATTTCTAAAAAATATGATATAAAAAATTATAATAAAATTAAAAATCGTAAAAAGACTCATTATATAGGGCCATCCAAATGTGACGCACTAACAAGTGTATAGTTTCTTTTTATTAAAACACAAATTTAGGTGTCACATTTGGATGACTCTATATATCAAAATGTTCATATAGTAAATATTATGCAATATTTCTATTATCATTTATTATGATTTGAAATTTTTTGTAAAACCTCAATTTTTATTTAAATGTTTTTAAATTATATGAAAAGTAAAATTGTTTATATATACATATATATATCCCGACTGGGTAGCACGGTGGTTTGCATCACCGCGTGTCATGCGGGAGATTGCGTTCGATTCCCAGTCGGAGAGTCCCTCACTTTCGAGGGTTGGTATGAAGGCCGACAATCTCATCTTGTAAAAAAAAAAATAACAGTCAAAAAGTTAAGGGAGTAAACTCCGAATAAAAAATCTTCACGAATACAACTGGTCAGCGTGGTGAACATGACCAAATATCAGTGAATGTTAGTATTCATTGAGGCTTTCGTCCAGTAGTGGATTGATAATGGGCTTTATGATGTGATTATATATATATATTAATACTAATCATCATCAGCTTCTTTTTATCTTCTTATCTTTACTGAATAAAGTCCTCCCCCAATTCTATTCATTTCCGGCAATTTAATGTCTTCCTCTTTCATTATTCATTTACGAACTTGCTCATGACTGTCCCATCTATTTATTAGGCTCTTCTCGGATCTTTTTATATTTCTAAGTTTTCAGTCAATAATAATTCTTATCCAATAGTGGTGTTCTCTTCTTGTTATTTGACCATTCATTTCGATTGTAAACTTGAACTGTTATTTTAACTGTTCGTAAATTTTGTTTATTATTGAATACATTTATATATATATATATATATATATATATCCATATATATATATATATATATATATATATATATATATATATATATATATATATATATATATATATATATATATATATATATATATATATATATATATATGGATTATATCAATATGATTACAATTGCAAAATGTAAGTTAGTTACTAGTGTAATACAGTAAAAATTGTTAAATTGAAATTAAATAAAAAAACATTTTATTCGCTATAAATATTAAGAAAAAAATAAATCATTTTCTTTCTATCACATTAAATGAAATGAAATAGTATTATAAAAAATATTTTGGAAACTTATTTAAAATCAAATACTTCATAAGTTATTCAAATGTCGAAATAGGCTATCAATACTTTATTAAATAATAATTATAAAATTAGTAATTTATAAAATTGATAAAGAATATATGTTGTATAATGAAAAATAAAATTTTATATAACACTCAAAAAATACTAATATATATATATATATATATATATATATATATATATATATATATATATATATATATATATATATATATATAAGGAACATTTACAAATAGACAGAAAAAAATACAAATGATATTTTATGAAACAGATTTTTCAGTTGAAAATAATTTTCGTAATTAAATACAAATATCAAAATACTGTTTTAAAAAATTAAATTAACTTAAAATTATTTTTTCGAATATGAAAATATTCATTTTTAATTAGTTTTTAATGAAAATAAAAATTATATTGTGAAATAGCTTGAATTATTAATTATTATAACAGGAAAAATTTGAAATGCATATAAATTTTTAGGGACTATATTCTTCATTGATTTTATTTTATATAAATATATATATATATTTATACATATATATATATACTTATATATATATATAAATATGAAAATTATTGAAAATTATTTTATTCTTTATAATTTCCTTAATAGTTTTGTAATATATATTTCTTAAATAAAACATTTAAATTATAAAAATATTCACAGTACGTAAATAGAAAATGTTGTTATAATAAATGAGAAAACAAAATTCTACTGTGACGAATGCAAATGCAACGAGACAAATGGCAAAGTGTGACCAGCTAGTTCCGAGGCTGGTAAATGTCCTGAATAATTCGAGCGCCATCTTAATTCATTTAACATTCCATTACATGCTCTATATTACTCGGTCACTTTATAGATACTGGATAGCTCATGGCATTGTAATTAGTTAGCGGTTAAAGTAACTATTCATTTACTTTGTCTGTATGAACCACAAAGATTAGACTGTGTGATAAAAATGTTAAAAAGATCTAATTAATTTAATCAGTCTTCATCTTTAAATTTGAATTAATTGTTTTTTCAAATCTTTTTTTAAATTATCTACGTTATGTAAATATTAATTAATACACACACATTTATATTTATATATATATATATATATATATATATATACATATATATGTATATTTTCCATAAGATATTTTAAAAAAGTGGTTGAAACTTTGTAGATATTTAATAAATATATTTTGTATATTTTTTAATAATTTAAAACATTCTGTTATACATTTGTCTCCAAAAAGAGTATATTTAATTATAATTTATCAATTAAAATAATTTTGTAATTATTTTACTCTTCGAATATAATAAGTATAAAAATAAAATAAATATATTTCAAAACCAAATTAATATACATTTTGCATTAATTAATTTATAATTTTCGTAGATAAAATTGATTCCAAATAATATAACTGTTGAAATAATTTCGTATAATAAATTTATAATATCAATATGTATATTTTATATTTTACACAAAATAAACAAACAACTAAAATGTTTAATTAACTTGAAAAGCAAAAAACTCTTTCTGAGATATTGAATATTCTAATGCAAGCAATTAAATAAATAATATTTGTTATTATTAAAAATTATTATTTATTTTGAAATTAATTAAAAATACGTCTATTAATTATTTGTAATAAAAATACATTAACTAAAATGATAGAAAAATTTCTAAGATATCTAATATAAATGATAAAAATTTTCATATATATATATATATATATATATATATATATATATATATATATATATATATATATATATATGTAATATGCAATTAAGTGTCTGATTAAATGAGTTTGTTATTTAATTTCATTTAGACAATTAAAATATGAATTTTCTGTACAATCTGAATTACTTATAAAAACTATTACAAAAAGTGCAATAGAACTTATTTTAGTCAGAATGTTGACAACTTAATGAAAATTGATTTTAATGCAGTTTTAATTAGAAAGTGTAATAATTTGTGTTCCATTCATAAAATAATTAAAATTATTTTTAATTCATAAAATAAAGCATTTTATACATACATATATATATATATATATATACATATATATATATATATATATACACCCGTCCCTCAATTTACGCGGGACTTTTTTTTACGAGTTTTTTTTACGCGGCAAATTATACCTCTATTTACGCGGGACTTTTTTTACGCGGTATTGATTTACGCAGCACTTTTTATATGCGGTCAGATAGATTTCATTTTATATAATTTTTCATGGAATTTATTATATATCAGAGTGACGCAAATTCTTACTTGAACGTATAAAAGCACGATATAAATATATAAAAGGTTGATTGTTTTGAATTACAGTAGCGATAGTGACACCGAATAAAATTTATCTACTTTTGTTTTCTAAAACGTCATTATTTTTTTGTTAAGCTATGTGAAATAAATATGTGTTTCTACAACTTTACTAGTTTATATTATCAATATTTTTTTCTATTGTACTGTCAGACTCAATTTACGCGATTTTTATTCGCGTAAAACAAATCCACGTGGAACGGATATTCCGCGTAAATTGAGGGATAGGTGTATATATATATATAAGCTCTTTTTTTAAAAAAATATTTTGCGTTTATTTATATATTTTTGATATATATTTTCAAAACACAATCTGAATTTTCATTATCCACATTTTAATTGTAATTTATATTGCAATATTGCTTAATGTCTCTAATATAATAATATTTTGAATCGAATTACCGAATGTAATAAAATTTTGAAACTTTTATCATCAAATTGCTTGTATAAAGGAAATGTGGAAAGTTATTGTGTCTCAAATACAAAAACGAGTTCTTGTAAAAATATGAATTTACTACAAGAATACATTAATTGTCAAATTAAATTTAATTCACTTATATTGATATGTGTTTATGGTTAGGTGTATTGAGTTTCTATATTGTCGATTTTTCTAAACTGATTACAATAAAAAGTATATTTATTTATGTACTTTTATTGATTTATGTACATTTTAATATATCCAAATAAACTACAATTACGTTAAAGCTTAAATTCAAATAATAAACATCATATTTGATAATTTATTTATATATCATTTAATATTTAACATCATTATTTTCTAAAGTTTAAATTTCCTGTTATTTTTTATGTATTGTGCAATTACAAGTTATGCAGCGAATTGACTTTTAAATATATTTAAAGAAACATTATTCAAATTATAAAAAAATGATAAGATTTTAATTATATTGTTGATATCTATTTTATTACAAATATAGGATCATTCAAATGCGACGCCTAGATTTGTGTTTTATTAAAAAGAAACAAAAGACACTATACACATATTTCCCTATACACAGGTTTATTTTTAATAAAACACAAATCTAGGCATCACATTTGGATGACCATGTATAATGATAATAACTGGTTATTTAAATCGATTATGTCATATTAATTTGGTAACCACAATAGAACAAACAGAATCGAAGCTTAAATGTAATTCAAAAAAGTAACCATCAAATGCAAACCAAAATAACTAAATTTTAGAAATAAATGAAGAGAGCCGACACAGTTTTCATCAATAATCTAAACATTTTATTTAAATATAAACAAATTTATTTCTTAAATTTCTTAAACTATCATAAAAGTTATTCATTTATAAAAAATAAAATTTTCAATTTATTATGAAAAACTTGTGTTGAGAATAATATGTAGAATTAGGAACGAAAATAAACAATATGACTACAATTAATTTATAGTAATTAACTATTTAAGGTAAAAATATGGTAGGTAAAAAATCTAACATTTTTATAATTTTTGATTTTATGTAATTGAAAATTAAAACTCAACAATTTTAAAATTCTAAAAAGAAACCTAAATGTTTTCTGTAAGCTTACAACTATGCTTCTACTTTGAAAGTTTGTAAAATATATTTACTGACAAAGAAAAGTCCACAAATTCAAATAAAGTTTATAATTTTAAAAATTAAAAAGAGGAGAATAAACATTCTATGTTTTTTTAAACATCCACAGGAGTATATCAATTATTTTTTAATTATTTCTCAATAAGGAACATTGATATTTATAAATGTACAAAAATAGCAAAAGAAAATTAACATTAATTTTTTAGACTTGTAATAACGCTATTAAAAATTTCTATTTATTAAATATATTCATTAACGAAAACATATTATTTATAATAAAAGATGATATGCACATCACTAGATTTAAACTTGAATTAGTTAAAACATTTTTATTATTGAAAATAAATACAAGAAAATATGTTAACCGGAAAAAACATATTTACATTTTTCTCGCGACTAAATGTTTATATATATATATATATATATATATATATATATATATATATATATATATATATATAACGCAATAAAAATATTTACTGATGAGTTATTAGTCGACATTGAGGAAAGAAATTATAGTATCCAATTATATTAATGAAAATAATGATTTTAATACAAATGTAACAGAATATTCCGTTGATTAAGTTAGTTAAATTTAAATAAATACGCGCATAATATTCTCTCTCTAACATATTTTTTTTTGTATATATATATATATATATATATCATATATAACATAATTTTGCCATTAGAAATGTTCCCAATCAACCGCTCGCTAAGAATACTAATTCGTGTTATATTACGATGCTTGAGCTTTGTACTCGTTTCAGTCGGAAACCCAGCGGTAACGGTCAGAGAATGCCGCTTCCTCCACTAAAACACTGACCATTTACCACCTCTCCATCACCTCTGTGTAATCACCCACACACGCATCGCAACCGAATAACCCGACAAAGTCCACTAGTGGAGGATTGGCGTACAAACGGGAAGACGGACCACACCACCATACCATGACTAGCCGGCTTATGAAATACCAGGCGGTGGCCATTAGCGCGATTTATGGTCGGAACGAGCTACCGCGTTGATTACCTCTGTGCCTTCGTAACCATCCTGTCCTATTTACAATTCACCGCACACCGGTTCCATCGTAGTTCTACTTTACCCAATTAAAGTAAAATGAAATAAAAGTCAATATTATCTTTACAGATTTTCATATAACGTTATTTGCTTTTTTGAGATGTGGATTTTTATCAGACAGTAGATTATTCTATTACTTAATTTTATTTTTTATGGTAATCAAAATATGCCTTTACTGATATATATATATATATATATATATATATATATATATATATATATATATATACTTATTTTTTACATATATAAAATAATTCTATCGCAAAATTAATGTCAATAATCTATTCCGATTGTAAACGATTACTTCCGAATTTTAACGATTGTAAATAAACATCATTTACAATTGCAAATTTTACTGAGTGAATAAGTAAAACGTTTGGAGGGACGTAGGCCCTCAAGGGTCAGCGAACATATCTCCCTGGTGTATATATAGGTGTTTTTTAAGTGTGATAAAAATTTAAATTGAATACCTATCGAAAGTTCTATCTGACGTAAAAAAACATTTTATTATAATTTTATACACATACACATGTATATATATATATATATATATATATATATATATATATATATATATATATACAAATGAGGGTCGTTTGTTAAGTATAGTAGAAAAGTCAGAAAAATTAAATTGGAAAATTAAATTGAATTAATCAATTAATTAAATTAAACAATAAATAAATTTACCATACTTATCAAACGACTTTCGTGTATATATATATATATATATATATATATATATATATATAATCATCATCATCATCAACCCATCATTAAGCCCATATCAATCCACTTCTGAACGAAAGCCTCAATGAATGCTACCAATTACTGGAGATATATATATATATATATATATGTATACACACACACACACACACATATATATATATATATATATATATATATATATATATATATATATAAAGAGAAAGAATAAAATAATAGAATAAAGTCAAAGATAGGTTTTATGGTAAACCTTGACAAGACAAAAGTAATGGTCAAAGAATTTTCAGATCAAAAAAGAATCGAAGTGAAAAGAAGATAAATAGGAATTGAAAATTATGTATATTTAGAAACAACTCATTAACACTAAAACAACATTTATGTGTGAACTGTACAGGAGAGTAAAACCAAGATGGTATCAATTTGGTAAAAAATTCGCATATTATAAATTCGAATATTCTTCTATGTTTAGAAAGAAAAATTTTCGATTAATGGGTCTTACCTGTTCTCACCTATGGAAATGAAACATGGGTCTTGAATGCCGAAATGATTTAGTTGCTCAGGATAAAATTGCAGATATTATGGCAAAAGTGAAAAGTTGAAAATGGAAATGCGTCGGTCATGTATCAAGAAGAAGGATCATTGATGGACGAGAGAAATTATTAATTGGGAACCTTGATATATAAAAAGACTCAAAGAGAAAATCGTAGATAAATGGAATAGAGAAATAAGGAAATTTGTCGGAATGGACTGAAAAAGAAATGCATTAGATCAAACGAAGTAAAAGATTTTAGATAAAGCCTTCAACAAATTGTCAATTGAGAAAAGATTGTATATTTATATTTATATATATATATATATATATATATATATATAAGTAATTATAAATAAAATATTATTTCTATACATTACTCATCCATAATAACAGATTATATTTTTTTCAAAACTGTATCCATCGAATGAAAATGATCAATAAAATTCATTTTCAGTTTAACATTCGCACAAAGACATTTACGGGCATCTCTAATCGACCATGTACTCATAATCGCAAGGGATTTCTCGTTGTATCTAATAGGGTAGGGGTTTCTATTTTACGAACATATACATTTTTATTATCACATTACAGTGATGTGATATGTTATTCGGTTGATATGTTTGATTAACAAATAGTACATTGTATATAATTAAAATATATATGATACAATGAAGTATTTTTTCATTTAATTAACGATTTCGAGATATGCGTCTTTAATACATAATTATAATTTAAAATTGGATATACTAACTGGTCAAAATAACTGATTTCAAAATTCCGCTAAGGAAAATGAAAAATAAAGTAAGGGGACTACTATTATTACCATTTATCATATCATGTAAATTCAAAATTTAATTGAAAAATATAATTTCTTATTATTAGAAGCTTTTTTTATTACTCTTTTTTTAATTGATTAAAAATTACATTTTTTTCGAATAAATACCAACCGGTCATTTTGACAGGTTGTTAGAGATAAGTTTTTGCAATTCCTGGTATATATAGTGTTAAAGTAATGAATCTTAAATCGTATTATATCTTATAGAATTATTTCGAAAATATATCAATCAGTACAGTACTTTTTTTAAGAAAAAACGAAGCTGTTTTAATGCAATCAAAAAAGTAGTCATCTTCGACCAACTAACTAGAATATTTGTAAATAAAATGAATTGCACAGTTCTATATCGAAATAAAAATATCAATTCAAGTAATGTACTTAGTAATTCCAATTACGTTGTTTCCGAACATTTCATTGATTAATATTGAATTACAATTACTTTATTTCACTGTTGATATACAGTAAAACCTTTTCACCCATACAGTGATTCAATTCGAACACCAAAACGCGAACGGAGAGATTTGTTGGCCGATGATATCATAAATTTCGCTGATTGGATATTTATGAGGACCATTTCGGACAATAATGTGTATGTTTGTGTGTTGTTTGCGGTGGGGCGACGACAGGGATGTTCGTAGTGGGTCGTGATCAAGTCCTCGATTAAATTTTATGGGTTGTTATTGTATCAGAGGGTCGCATGTTGTCTACGTAATGTTCCGATGATTTGATTTACAATATTATTGTGTTTTGACGACTCGTCGATGTTGTTTATCAACGATCAAACTTTGCATGGAGTCTGATTTATTTTTCAAGTAAAAAATACTTTTAAACATTTCGCTTTATAAACTATTTTAAAACAATTTTACATTATATATTAACTATTAAATCTTTGATTAAACAATAATTACATAATTATATGTGTATATATATATATATATATATAATTATGTAATACATAATTTATATATAATACATATAATTATGTCATTTTTATTCATAAATATATATATATATATATATATATATATATATATATTGTTAACTACATAAAAATAGAAAATGAAAAATAACACTTTTACAAAATTAAATAAAATTATACTTCTACTTTAAAAAAATTTTGTATTAGATTAATTTTATGTACAAATATTTATAGTAGAATTTTATTATGCTGATATTAATTTAAATAATATAATGTTTAATTGATGTTTTTTATAAATTACAATATTATATTATATATATATATATATATATATATATATATATATATATATATATATATGTATATATGTATGTATGTAAGTATAATGAAAACCAATTTTTATTCAAATTTTTCTAACCCAATCTCAAATAATATACAATCTTATAGATGTAATTTTCCATATCACTATATATATATATATATATATATATATATATATATATATATATATATATATATATATATATAATTACATATAGTGATACAAATATTTTTAAAATTATGTATTTAAAGGTACATTTTCTAAAAGTATTTTCTAAAAATTAATGTATATTTTAATGCATAATTTTGAATTTTTAGTACAAATTTAACTTTTATGATAGAAAAATATTAGGTAAAGAAATTAATCAAAAATAGAAGATGAAAATTAAGATATTTTTTAATTATTCAAAATTGTTTTAAGTTACTAAGTAAAGTATGTACTTAAGTAAATACTTTATCAATATTCTTATAAATCCATTTACATTTTGTTTAACGACATGTGAACAACTCTCTTAATATTCATTTATTTCTTACATTGTCTCTTCATTTTAATAGTATTTGTAATAATTTTTGTACTATAAATTATTTATGTTTTTTAAATCAGAATTAAACAAATAAAACATTAAAACATGGATCTGAAAAAGTTATATTTAATTTAAATTATTTTTTGTTTATTTATTTGACAAATCGATAAATTAAAATTTGAATATATCAACAAATCACTAAGTAACTACTATTGTTAGTATATATTTTTTAAAAAAATATTTATTTTATTAAATGACAAATCTATTTATATATTTATTGTAAATATATAACGCATTTAAAATAATACTTTTAGTTTTATTGCATACATATTTTTTATATATTTTTATTCAATTTAAATACAGTTATTTTATTTTTATAAATTGTTCTTTTTTTAAAATTATGAAATATCATTTTTAAAGATTAATAAATTTTAAAGTTAAATATGTCAATAATTTAAATTTTTATAAAATCTCGTAGTAAATATTTACATTTCTTCTAAATAGCTTTTATACCTATAAATAATATTTGACAATTCATTTTTTAAATTTTGTAACATTTTTATTTAAATATAAATGAATGATTTACATACAAAATTTCTCATTTTATAGTATATTATGATACGATATTTTTGTTATGGTATTTTTTTATTTCGATATTTTTTAAAGAATTTTAAGATTTTTGTGAAATTATTTTGATCGAAAATATTTGAACAATTTCATCGAATCAAATAATTTAGAACATAAATGTAAATAATGTAAAATTCTATTTCTTAGCGATATATATATAATATTCAAAAATACGTATTTACACAAAAGTTGTTCCACCAAACATATTTCTTCAAATATGACATGTTAACAAGAACCGTATCTAACACACCAGGCTTAAACGCAAGTTGTGCCAACATCTGTCAACAGAACGCCCCTAGTTTCTATTTTCAACCTATCATTACCGGCATTAACATAACAATAGTAGTTACTGTTACACATTACAACGTTAACTGCAACACAGTACATTTATCTGAAGCGCCCATAAAGGGTTAAACATTGTACTAACCAACGTTTAGTTGTACCTAAATACAAAATGTAATGATGTTTCAATTGGATTTGACATCAATTGTTGTCACCTTTGGTGTTAATTTTGTGTGGGATTTGATATTTCTTTGTATAGTTTTCGATACATAAAAGATTGTTGAATATGTGATATTTTAGTATACGAACAGATTGTAATACTGTATAAAACTTTTTTTTTATTTTGTGCATATTTAACATTTTCTGAGTCACTTGGATTGTATATGTCCCATGTTAAACTTTTTATTCAGATCGTTTTATATTTTTTTACAAAATATATATTATAAGACATTTTATAGCATTATTAATAAATACATAAATATTATATTCGCTATAGTTATAATATAGATGGTCTCTAGTATTCAATGTGGAATAATGATTCGATTTTTAAATACTTTTTTATTTATAAAATTTTATTTTTCAAACAAATTTCAATAGAATCAATTTGACGTAAACAGAAAGTCACTGAAAAGTATTTTGACAGGGAATTATTGATAGAAAAAAACTATGAAATTAATAAAATATGAACAACAACAAATCAATTATCTCCAAAAGACAGTAGAATTGAAAATAAAGCACGAAATTGTCTAAAAAATAAATTAAAGAAAAGTCATAAACGGTTTATACTAAGAAAAACTATATATAAAAAAATAATTCACAGAAGCTAACTAGAATCGTAGATAAATTTTCAGTTAAAATTGTAAGATTGAAAACTATTCAAATAGTTTTAAAGAACAAAGGATACAATGGTCAAGTTCTCGAAGAAAACCTGTATGTTAATGCAACAAACTAAAAAAATATGTAGAATCCATTAATAAATACAAATATAAACTTATTGCGTTTTGGATGAACGTTATTTTTACAGAAAAAAGCAAATAGAGCATTTGTTGTTGTAATTCTTGAAGTAAAATATGGATGCAGCACAAAGAACTGAAGCCAATGTATTTAATCCTAACAGTAGATCCAGAATGAGGCTGTATGAACTACCATAGAATAGGAATTTAGTTATTTTAGAAAAATAGTATAGATAAGATTTCTTCTTTAAATATTTTAAAAAATTAAAAAAAAATAAGTGCGACTAAAATGATAATTAAAGACAATTTTGTTACCAAGAGATAACGATTTAAAGCATAAAGCTCATATTTTGAATCAATGCCTAATGTACGATAGTCGTTTGATAAGTATGGTAAAAAAGTAAGAAAAACTAAATTGAAAAATTTAATTAAATTAAACAATAAATAAATTTACCATACTTATCAAACAACCCTTGTATAATTGCCTAAAAGTTTTGAAAACGCCTCTACAATCTCTAAACTTAAATGCAATTAATCATATGTTGAAGGATCTTGAAGGATTAAGGAAAAGAAAATAGAATTCAATTAACAATAAGATGAAATGTTCTATCAAGTTTTAAAAAATGGAATAAAATAAAATATTTTCTTAAAGAAAAATTAGTACATTCGATGCCAAAAACGTTTTTTGGTGTCATTAAACAAAATGGATATCTTATAAAATATTAGTAATAAATTAAAAGTACAATACGTACTTAAAAATATATTTTTTTATTTTTACGAATAATTTTGTAATGAAAAAGTAGGAGTTAAATTTTTGTTGTTCATATTTTATGTTTAAATAATTTAAACATTGTTACGATTCTTTTTTTAATTACTTAATATGGTAATTTTATGTATGAAAATTAAAATTTTACAAATTTTTAGAAAAGTTGCTTTAAAATTGCTTTTGGAATATTTTGTACAAAAGAATATGTGTAATTATATATATATATAAAAGTTTTTCCAGTAAGAATGTCAGAACTTTGACTGCAGGTGACAGCCATGTTTGAATTTTTTTAAGCTCATTTTGACACTTCAACTCAGTATAGTTTGACAAATTATCGTAGAACGTTTAGCATTTCAATAACTTTAAAAAAATGTAAATACTTCAATATACTTATTGAAACAAAAGTATAATGAATCCATTATTTTACGAAATCGACCCATCAATTGGCTGCCAAGATCATGTGATGTAATTTCATTGGATTATTTTTCATGAGGTTATGTGAAATCATTGATTTAGGCTGATAAATCACAAACAACAAAAGCATTAAAATAAACATTAAACATGTAATTGGACCACAATCATGTGTAAGAGTGACTAAAAATTAGACTAAACGAATGGACTACAACAAGCGAAGTCGGGGTAGTCATATGAATGAAATAGTGTTCCATCATTAATGCCATAGAACAGGGGTCGGCGATATTTTTTGGCCGCGGGTCAAAATCAACCAAAATGTGAGTATTAAAGAGACGTTTGGGTCAGAGATATTTTCGTATTAAAACAGTCTTTTAGTAAATAATAAGATATATTTTATTAAGAAAATAATTATAAACATAGTTGAATGAACTTTATTTATAAACGTTCTCTTCGATATCAATGGCTCCCCTGATGTTGAACTTGTGACGTCAATTTAGTCAAGTCTGGTTTATAGTTAGTCGTTTTAAGATGAATACAAGCATCTGAATTTTCGGTAGTTAACCTGTTTCTGTTCTTGCTTAATATAAATTTCATTTATGAAAATATTTGCTCACATTTATAAGTTGAACTGAATGTGGACAAAATGGCAAAGCTAATTTTTTTCAAAGATGAAAACTTTGTAGGAAGTGATGTCCAACATGTTGAGAGAGTTGTATCATGAGAAGATGATTATCTTCTGTTTTTTCCAAATCTTTCCGCAATTTCTTGAATTTATCCGTCCATAACGTTGAACTTTTAAAATCAGTCATTTCTAAACTAAAATTGTCAATTTTTAGATATTGAAAATACTGCAAATTTAAAACATTTCTTCTATTTCCTCGGGCTTTATTATAAATGTAAACATTTCTCCATGATTTTTAAAACTTTGAAACCGACTTTCATATTCACTTTTAATGACGAAAATCCAACTTTCGAACATATTTAGATTGCTTTCATCGATTTTTTTTTTCCTGTTCCCTCTTTAACAAGGGAAAGAAATGATTTTTTTTAATTTTCGGAACAAGTGGGTCACTTTAAAT
>CP092088.1:23910006-23945006 GCA_029203775.1 Neoneuromus ignobilis
TAATATTCAAAATTAATCAAAAAACAAAATTATATATATTTATATATATATATATATATATATATACATACATACATACATACATACAACACACACAATATATATATATATATATATATATATATATATATATATATATATATAGATATAAATGTATTTTGTTTATTTGAATTTAGAAATTGTAAATACATTTACATGCCTAGAGTTCCATTAAACACATATATTATTCTTATTAATAAGTATTATGTTGCTCTGTGACTCTTCTTCTAAATGTCCTTTTCAAATAACTTTTAATAATATATATATATATATATATATATATATATATATATATATATATATATATGTTTAATAACAAATTTTTTTAAAATAAAAAATCTACTGAAAATAATTAACTGCTAACGTTTTTCATAATTTTGTTTTAATTTTAAATGAGACAGTATATTAATTTTTATAGTAGAAAATATTTTTAGTTGTTCTTTACATAATTCTACTATTGTATTTCAATAAGTTAAACAAACATTAAGATAATTTAATTTGTAGACATATCAAGATTTTTCAGTTCTAAATTTCTATTAAAAATTGTGCAAAAAATCACAATGGTTCCAAAAAAATACCACATAAAAATTCAATGATACTCAAACCAAACACTAAATGATTTAGCAATAATAGTTCATTGAAAAACGTTACCACAATTAAACACCAAATAATAGTTTAATATATCAAGAATGCTGTGAGAAATAGGTGTGTATGTGCGTGCACGTACAACAAAACAATACTATGAGAACATAGACAAAACTATATGAAACGAAGAAATTTGATATGTTTTTATTGAAAGAAGGGAAAGGAACTGATTTTCTACAGGGAGCACATATACAACACATTTATACAAACAGTGAGGTTTTGATTTCATTCAGTCTTTAAGAGGGTCATATCCGACGTTAGATATCTGACGAGAAATTTGTTTCAAAATGTGGAATGTACTATTTCGTTACTAGCTGAATATTGCGGTGAAATATTCCATATGTGTTCTATTGGCGCCACTGTCATACTTGTACTAATAATCGTTATTTTAAATATCGTATTACTAGCGGTGTTTTTCTATAGAGTTTCCTGAAGAAATAAAAAAATTTTTTTTATATATCAGTCATATATTCATCTTTAATTAGAATTTTTTTATTAGTCTGTTTTTTCCAAAAAAAAAAAAAAAATAGAATTATAATATACATATTTTTTTTATAATTATTATAATTTCAGATTTTATAGTTTACTTACTATCTAAAATATATAATAAAATTGGCAATTAGAAAATAATAAATAATAATTATACCAAGTATATAAACAATTTTATAAAATTTATGAGTTAGTTTTTTTAAAAAATAAATTTTAATAAAACATATTTATATTAGTTTGATATAATATTATATATGTACATTTTTTAAAAAAAATCCCTAATTTACATTTTTAATTTTTTCTTATTTTCTTGTTAAAGATATTATAACGTTATTTTTTTAATAAATAGTTATTTACAAAATTACGATAAAATTTATACGAAGTCATTTTACTAATGGTTATAAAATTTATTAAATTCATTATTAATTTTAATATGTATATATATATATATATATATATATATATATATATATATATATATTTCAATCAATTTATAGCAATTAAACAATATAACAAATTATAATAATTTTTAAAATTCAAAAAATTATTATTTGATAATAGGAATTTATTTGAAATTTTTCTTATAAAAACAGAATTATTTATAATCGAAAACTATTTTATCTAACTGATTAGATAATCTACTAATAATTATTTTGGCCTTTTAACAACATTATCAACATAAATAATCATAATGCTCTAGTTTTCATTATAATTTTGCTGAGGTAATAAGATATAAATGATATTTTTTAAATATCGAAATTTAAAAAAAAATAAAACTGTCTTAGATGATATTTACTTATTTCTATTCTTATTTACTCTGTGAATTTTATAGCGTTTAAATCTTTCATAGTAGATCTATGGATTATTCTGCAGTATCTTTCAGTGTTGGTATCAATACTTAGTTTGATACTTGTATTTATTTTTATACACTTTTTTTAAAGTACTTTGATAAATATTCAGTCTGTCAAGTTATTTGATAACAGAATAAATGCAGAAAAATTTTAAATAAAACTTGATTGCTTATTAAATAAATATTGTAAGTTCTTAATAACAAAAGATATAAATATTTCTCTTATAACATCAAATTCAATATCATACATTCTTTTTCTCAATTCAGACAAGATAACAACTGCATTTTAAATCTATTATATATTCTAAAAAAAATTGGTACTAAATATCACATTGTTGTAGGTTTAAATATTACATGAAGAAAATTAACTGGCTTGGTGATCGTAGATTACAACTTGATAGTTTTGTTAAGACTATTTTTCTTTCATATTTTCTTTTATGTTTCTTTAAAATTTATCTGATTTTGCCATGCAGTTTTTTCAGTGGAGTAAAATACGTTTCTCTAACTGTCTTATTAAATACGTGTATATGTTTTATTATTCCATCACATATGATTTTTGTGAACTGATCTATATGAGATATTTTCATGATTACAATAAACAATAGAATTTTTCTGGTCAATAACATTGTAGTCCATATAAAAAATACAACAGAACTCAATACAATTCTATTATATTGTAATATGAATCACTTCTCAACATAAGATGTTATATGTTCAATAATAAATTATCGTTCACTTATTCTCTTTGCTAACGCATTTTTTGATTTTTCTATAGAAACATTTTTTGTAGACACATTTTTGATTTGGTGATATTTTCAATTTATGAGAATATCTTTAAAAACGAGTATTTTTCAAATCTTTATCTAGAATATATAAAAAACATTACTCAGAATTAATTTTATGCATCTTTTTCTAAAAAAATGGATTTGTGCATGAAAGCATTTCTTGTATTCGCGATTTTATTATTATTAAAAAATATTTTAACATATATTGTAATTAACAACGAATATATTGTTATTAAAATTAAATAAACACGTAAAATATATTTAAAAAACAATTATTTAAAAATATAATTTTTTTTCTAATATTTCAAACATTAAAATTTTGATAACAATTATTGATATGATAAAAGATATTAAAAAATCATCAATTTACTTTTATAAATAGCAATAATGTATACTGATATTTACGTTGTGATTACATTCGATGCTTTTTGTACAAAATTACTAAAATTGTATAAAAAGTGCTTACAAATATTTTCAAAATTATTTAACCTAATAATTATTTATAACTATATGCAAATATACACACACTCATATATATATATATATATATATGTGTGTGTGTGTGTGTGAGTTGATTTTTATCGTCCATATCTTCAAATGAAGCAAAGAAATCAAATAGTCATCCATATTGCAACTAACATATTACTTGTGGAGCATCGCGCACAAGTCGCATAGTCGAAGCATCGTGCTGCAGTGAACGATATAATAAAATTCTTCAAATACTTTTCAATTGAGTTTCCACCCTCAGTGACTACCAGCAGCAAACGCTCATTTTAGCTTAACAAGTTAATACCTATTCGCAGGCACAAACATCCAAACTGATTCGCGACACGCGAACTACAGTGTCTCGATGAACACTCGTTTGGTCGATTATCTAACAGCTTTAAAAGTTTTCGTATGGGAGAGACTCTTTCTCATGAAAAATCGGCGATGCATCTAAACTAGTGCTGAAGTTGTGAAAAGCCAGAATTTTTTTCCTCTGTACTCTGATAGCTTTATTATGTTCCGTCTAATCTGATTTTGTTCAAACAGATGTCTCTTGGATGTCGTTCAATTTTAAACTTATCCTATTAATATATTTATATATATATATATATATATATATATTTGTTTTTATGAGCCTAACAAAAAATAAATTCTATCTATTTTTTTTTTAATCTATTCTGTTTCTGATATTTTATTCGCTGAATTTATAAACAACGAATGCATAAACTTTGATAAATATAAATTTATTTTAAGAATTACAATCAAATTTTTGAGTTATTAAAATTACTTTTATTATAATATTTACAAAGTTCAATAAAAAAATAATAGTTGTAATTTGATTTTTTTCATTTTTTTAGTAGTGTTATAGTATATGTGGTCTAAATGAGACTAAAGTGTCTAAATATATATTTACTTGCTTACTATTCTGTACTATCCTTCAGTTTACTTGGGCCACCCTATAGAATCAGTACTTATTTAGTTTTTATAATAATAAATCTGTCATTTGTTATATATATATATATATATATATATATATATATATATATATAGAGAGAGAGAGAGAGAGAGAGAGAGAGAAAGAAAGAAAGAGAGAGAGAGAGGCCCACAAGACACTGAAAAATGTAATATGTAAATGTGTGTCTAAACATTCAGTATCATTTGTGTCACCCTATATACTCTCTCTCTTTCTATATATATATATATATATATATACATATACATATATATAATATATATATATATATATATATACATATACATATATATAATATATATAGGTGATTTTTTAAGAGAAATAGAATTTTAAATTGAATCCCAATCTAAAGTTGTATCTAACCTAAAAAAACACCTTTATATATAATATATACATGAATGTGTGTATGCATATACGAGTATATAATTAATTGTGACAATTATCAAGTTTATGTCAACAATATCAGAATTATAGTTCTTAAATGAATAAAATTTAATTGAAATCTAGGCACTTTAATAACAAACTTTTAATATAAGAAAATATTTTAATTATTTTAGAATTAAAACAAAAATAATAAACCAAATGTATGGATTAAAGTTAAAAACAATAAAATTGTTTAAAAATATAAAGTGTTTTCATTTTTAGTTAATATACATTATATAATAAGTTATTTAAATAA
This sequence comes from Neoneuromus ignobilis, assembly GCA_029203775.1. Classification (NCBI taxonomy): domain Eukaryota; kingdom Metazoa; phylum Arthropoda; class Insecta; order Megaloptera; family Corydalidae; genus Neoneuromus; species Neoneuromus ignobilis. The sequence goes on from CP092088.1 coordinate 23,914,953, forward strand.
TTTTTATTAAATACTAAGTAGAGAAATTTAGTTTTAACAGTAACAACATTAATCTTATTTAAATATGTAATTTGAAATAATGTATATATATATATAACATTTTAAATAAGAAAAACATAAATAAATCACAATCAAAATTATTAAATAATATTTAATTTAAATATCGTAATTTCATTTCATGTCGCCGCGAAAACATGAGAATGAGAAAAACTCAACTACAACACAATACAAACCACCCTATTATATCCCCAAAAGACAAGGGTGCGAGCTAGAAGGTATAATATATCAAACAGTTTGGCCCATTATATTTTTTCACGCGATTACTTCACACTAATGGCCTGATATAAAAATATACATATAATTATTTTCAGCAGATATAAACGTCTAAAAGCGCTATCTGACTACAAAACCGCAGAAAGACGAAATATAAACTGCAGCGTCTTTTGAAACGCTGTATTGCTCTGCCACCGACTTTTATTATTTATTTTTTTTAGTTTTATTCCTGGCGTTCATATTTAATTCGAAATGATTTTTCATGTCTTGTACAACGGTATGAATATCTATCAGATGAACGATATCGTGTTACAATCATATTATGAGATGGAGAATATGTTTTGGGTTTGAAAAGGGTGACACTTTTCGTCTTGGATATTTTTGAAATATGTATTTAATTCAAAAACGAAATAACTATTATTTTTAAAAAACATACTCATAATAAGTTATTTTAATACATTTGTGAGCTTAAAATAAAAATTATTTATAAGATATTTTAATTAGTTACAAAGAAAACAAAAATAATAATAAAACTTGGTCTTCTTTATGTTTTTGTGTCAAAATATCTTTATTTTAAAGAATGAATTTTCGCTAATATTGCTTTTTAAATGATACAACTTATTTTTAAATTAATTTTCGTTTTGAAATATTTACTTCGTTGTTATTTAATTTATTAAAGAAAAAACTAATAAAATGTACAAAATTAACATTTTTTTAAAAATATTAAAATTTTATATATATTTAAACTTTTATGACTAACTACGTAGTATCACGTTTTTTAAAAGTTAGAGTAATAATCCAATGATACAGCATTATGTATTTTCGAAAATTATTCACTGGTCGTTACGACATACTATGTCTTTTATCCATGATAAAATAAATCTGTTTTGTTAAAGACGTTAGACATAGCTTCAGTTACTGAGAGATACATTTCTTTTATGTGGTAATATTCAATTCTCTAAATTAAATATTAAAAAATAAGCTTTTATTATAAAAACTTAAAGTTAAGACTAATAATAAAAGATTTGTATAATAGAAATTCATTCTGAAAATGAAATGCAACATGAAAAAAATTGTAAAACTGGTAGGAATATCATCATTTTGTGGAAAATTCGTTGTGACATTAAAAAGTAACTCAAAATAGAATGATTCTCATATAAAAATATAATAACTCAAGAAACTTCTAGCTCTTAAATAATTCATAAATATTTTTTTGTATTATCCAAAAGACATATATCTATAAAAATATCAATATAAAATTATATCCAAGTTTTTTCTTAATAGGTACGTAATTATAAATTATTAAAAAATTAAATTCTAAAGATAAATATATATATATATATATATATATATATATATATATATATATATATATATTATTTCTCTGTGTTTTAAAAAAAGAGTTTTAAATCAATGGATTCCACCTATTCTCATCTATGGCAATGAAACATGGGTCTTGAATACCAGAATGATTTAGTGGCTCAGGACAGCACAGAAAAATTTAGAAAGATATATGTTAAGTATTACACGAAAAAATAAGAAGAGAAATGATTGTATTAGAAAGAAAACAAAAATTATAGAAGTGAAAACTTTGAAATGGAAATGTCATTCATGTAGTAAGAAGAAGAGATTACTGATTGACAAGAGAAATTATTGATTGGAAATGTAGATATATAAAAATGCCCAGCAAGAACCCTATGGATTGATGGGACAGAGAAATAAAGAAATTCGTAGAAGTGGACTAGAAGAAAAAGGCATTGGATAGGTTAAAATGGAGGATTTTGGGGTATGCCTTTATACAACAGTGGATTGAGAAGATATGATGATGATTATATATACATATATATATATATATATATATATATATATATACACATACACAATACTCTATAAACATATGCCTATATATTTTATTTTATTACAATAAAATATATTTATGAAATACATTTTTCAAATATTGTTTTAAACCTCACAACATAGCAAATTCACTACAAAATATGAAATAGAAACGTGAGTACTTTAAAGTATTCTTTCCTAAGAACGATATTTTCCAATGACATATTAAAAAAGGTTTTATTTAAAAAAATATAGGAAAACTAAAATAAATCATTTGCTTATCATCATTATTTCAAGCATTTATTTTCTTTTAGAAAAATATGAAAGACTTCGTATACCATTTTTTGTAATGTCATTTTTAAGGCACTATTAACATTTTTTAAAATAGTTAAATTTTGATAATAAACATATTAAATCTATATTTTTAACATAAAACTTTATATAATTTAAATTTATTAGTTTAACTTTTAATAATATTTCAGATGTATTTTTAAAATATAATTTAATAATACTTACATACCTAAGAGTGTATATATACATATATATATATATATATATATATGTTGTTTTTTCAGTGTGATAGATCTTTCGATAGAGATTCAATTTAAAGTTCTATCACACTTAAAACAACCTATATATATATATATATATATATATATATATATATATATATATATATAACTTGTCCTCTAAGTTGGGAGTTAGACATGAAACTGACAATATCATTTAGTAAAAAAATATAACTGTCACCGAACTCCGTCAAGAAAATCCCTACTGGATACATACACAAATGTATATATATATATATATATATATATATATATATATATATATATTTGTGTGTGTGTGAATTTATGCATAAGAACGGTTTTATATATGCAAAATAATCATTAAATAACTGTGTTTAATTTTGAGCGAAAAGACTTTTTTGAAGAACTCTAAAGAGAAAATAACAGAATGTATTGTAAGTATAAAAGAAATTCAAATACTTCACAGAGAACGCTTGATATTGTAAAACTATTGACAATATTACTTATTTTGTCACTTGAATACAAAAAAGTGTACAATTCTCTTCGGTGACAATCATTTGTTAATGGGCTGATATATAAAGAAGAAGAAATTTCCAGCCAATGTGTCAATTAACGAAGCTCTAATTGGGAAATGATCAAATTGAGCAGAAATGACAAATTGCAATCTAACAATTAATTAGAGAACCATTTGTGTAACATTAATTGGATGCTCCTTACAGCTCATTAGACACGCAGACAAAAGAGATTCAAACAGACATCGCTTTCAAAATGAAATCTCGACACCGTATTGATTCGTTGTTTAATTATCAATTATTTTTACTTCTAAACAAAAATTTTTATACATACATATACATTTATATATATATATATATATATATATGTGTACGTATGTATGTATGTAAAACATATATTGTATGTACACGTAAAATTCGTATTAAAATATTTTTATATCATTATTTTTCAAAGGTTTATAAATGATAATTAACAAACGGTACATATCTGTATAAATAATATTTAAAGCAGGTATTTAATGCTTCACTCATTCTATGTATAAATTACAAATTTTGAATTGATTATTGGAACTAATGTGTTTATTGACATATTTTTACATACAATTATGTAGTTGAAAGATAGAACGCATATTAAATACATTTATTTCTTTTATGTGTATACACCAAAAAAGATATTTTACTTAAAAATTCTACTTGTTTGAAAAATATATTTAATTTTATCAATAATTATATTTATTTTAAATATTTTTATATTTTTGAAAAACCTACTTGTTTGGATACTCTCCTTCTTTTTGTAATACATAAATTTAGCTATAAAATTTATATTATTTCAACAAAAATGAACTATTAGCTCAAAACCATAAGATATTATAAAAGTGTACAATAAGCATTTATTGTTTACTTTATTTGCTTAGAAGCTGATATAAATTTTGATAACTATTATAAATAGATTTTATAATATACTTCTGACGACGATTAGTATGGCCATTGAAATGCGAATCAGCTTCTGAACAACAGCAACAAGTGATTACTTAACTTTATAGCACCTTATGATATATATATATATATATATATATATATATATATATATATATATATATATATATATATATATATATATATATATATATTGTTTTTGTACATGAGGTGAAAATTAATATATTCATATACCATATATATATATATATATATATATATATATATATATATATATATATAGTTATTCAAATATGACGCCTAGATTTGTGTTTTATTGAAAAGAAACATGTGTATAGTTTCTTTTTAATAAAACACAAATCTATGCGTGACATTTGGATGACCCTATATAATATAATAAAATAGAATTTTAGTTATACATTATAAATTAATTTAGTTATATTTGATATTATATTTACAGTTAATAATGAAGTCAGTCATATAAACATTCGATTATCAAATAATATAAATTGATTTGAATTAATAAAATATAAAATTATCAATATGGAAGAACAAAATTTTGTCTAAATTAAAAATAAATATTTCTATATTAAATGATATTTATTTTCCGAAATTATTATTAGAAAAATATTTTCTAATAAAAAATTCGATTAATATAATAATAATAATAAATAAAATTACTAAATCAGTTTATACTCACAATGAAAAGAAGTGAGTTATGAAAATCACAATAAATTATTGAATGTACGTTTTGCAAAACAATAGTAGAATGTTTGATATGAACTACTGCGAATTTAGAGGCAATTCAATAGATCTTTTGTTGAAATCAAAAGATGAATTCAATCTTTTTTTGCTGCTATATTTTTTCAAATAAATTGTTCTTCCGGTCCTATTGACTATTATCATTAGATCAATTCAAACAATTTTGCTTAATACATTTGGAATAAACACATGATTGAAAATTGAAAAGTATATTTAAAATAAGAAAAATTCAATACAGATATTTTTTTCTAAATTTACAATTTTTATAAATATCTAAATTAATTGTGACTACATACACACAAACATACATACACATACATATATATATATATATATATATATATATATATATATATATATACATATTTATATATATATATATATATATATATATATATATATATATATATATTTATATATATATATATGTGTGTATGTATATATATATGTATGTATATATATATATATATATATAAAATATATATATATATAGTTATATATTTAATTTAACTGAATTAAAACTTAAAAACACTTTTAGATTTAGATATACCTAATTATTAAATTTTCCATTTAGAAATAAAAATGTTCCATTGATCTATACAATTCAGAGTTAAATATTCTTGTAAAAATAATAAAATAACTTAATGATTTGCCTTATTATTTTTAATTAAATTACAATAATAGAATGATAGTCTCTTTTTCTCCTTTTTTAGATATTTTTCTCTATAGTGAAATTCAGAATTAAATATTAGAAAAAAATTAAATATTTTTCAAATAAATACTCATTACCAATTTGTTTTCTAATATTTATCAATAAATGTGTACTTTATAAGAGATATATACTAATATATATATATATATATATATATATATATATATATATATATATATATATATATATATATATGAATTAGACTTAATTAATATATCAATGTTATTAAATTAATGAAAGAATCGACAAATTGAAGAAATATGTATTGAACTTTTAGGAAAAATGATATTTAACTTTTTATAAGTAAGCGAAAAAAAATAAAAGTTTGAATAATAAAAAGAATTGAGACAGGACGATCGATATCACTAAATTTATTTACAATGGCACCAGAAGTATTTAAAACTCTAAACTGAGAACTGGATGAATAGAAGAAACAATGAGATACTTGCTCATGTTTTGTGGACAATATTATTTTTTCGACATGCACAAACGAACTTAAAAAAGAATAGAATATAGAGAGCGTTAAAAACGATGTGATAAACCACAGCAGGATAAAAACAGACAGTGTACAATAAATTTTCAAATCAAAGGAAAAATAAATAAATAGAAGAATTTAATATTTTTTTTTAATTCTAAAAACAAATAATTATAGATAAATTTAACAAGAGAATGAAAAGAAAGTGGTGTCAGTTCAAAATACATTTTTATATTATATAGGCAGATGTTCCTCTATGTTAAAAAAGAACATTTTTTTTATCAATGTTGCTATCTTTTCTCTTATGCCAGTCTAATAATGTCATTAAAACACGAGTTTTAAATTTCATAACAATTCAATAATTCCAGACAAATCACGATCTATGAAACATACTTGTTAGAAATAACACATAGAGACCGAAAAAATAAGTCGTTTATAAAAAATTTAAAACTATAGTCATTACAATAAAAGTAAGAAATTCAAAATTGAAATTGGTCGATTTTGTAGTAAGAAAAATATATTATAGATGAATAAGGAAAATGATTGATTAGGAAATCCACAGATAACAAAATTCACAAAAAGACGTGAGAAAAATCGTCTGAATGGAATAGAAGAAAAAATACATTTTTGGGAGAGATCTTCGTCCAGTAATGGATAGAAAGAGGTTGATAATGGTACATATCAATTTCATATTTACTAGCATAAAATTAAAATTAATAATCTCATTAGAAATTTCAATGAGGTATGATCGTAAACAAGGCAAGAATAATTTATTAAGAGTGTTTATATTAGAAACAGAAACAAGTGTATTTTTTTATTTTTATTCATTTACAACAATAATATCTTTTTAAATGATAATAAAATCAGTAAAACAGATATTATTCAAGAATTTTATCACTGAACGTATATCTACTTAATAAATATTTTTATATTATAAAGTCTTCATACTTCTTACTCATATATGTACAGTACTTATGAGAAAATTTGAATATTAATTTTAATGCTCACTACACGCTTGGTATGTACGACTCTCCCCTAGTGCGTTTGATGGCGTAGCACATAAAACTGTGTCTATCTCTATATACGTGCAATTTTATGAGAAACGAACAAAGACAGATACATAGAGAGAGCATTACTTTACAACCAGCTATGAGGGGTTCCAGTAATGAGCGCCACAAGCGGACGGAAGAACAACTATACGACATCGTGGTTTAATCATAGACTTCTAGCCATGAACAAACTACATTTATTTGCATACGTGTTATACAAAGTAGACGGCTTTTATAAGTGATTTCGTAATTTAAGATTATGAATTTCAATTTATTTAGGATATAAAATATACAGAATTTCTAATAATTTATCATCACTTTATTAACAAATACTTGGCAAATGAATTTATGCAAATCAATTGAGGGGTTTATATCTAATCAATATTCTATTAAGGGTCATCAAATTATTCAGTATCGTAAAAATATATAACAAAAAAATATATATAAATGAAAACATATAAATTATAATGAACATTAAGACTAATATTACATACTTTTCTATATACATTTATATATATATATATATATATATATATATATATATATATATATATATATATATATATAATTCATAAAAAATGCAACTTAAAACTTAGATTTTATATTCGATAATTTAGGATTGTGTTCTGTATTTACGATTTAATGTCGTAAGTACTAAATTAAAATAATGAAAATATAGGGTTATCAAAATGCGATGTCTAGATTTGTTATTAACCCTTTGAGCGCTGAATTGTGCGAAGTTAAGCGCGTGCTGTGGACCGCCTACTTTTTAAGACGAAGCGCATGTTGGGCTGATTAAAATTTCATTGCAAAATATATTGATTGTAGCTGAAATAATTTAAGCAGTGACTGCAAAAACCATAACAGAACCATTTATTTCATTAAGCAATAATAACATGAACAATATAAAAAAAAAATTATATCTTTTAAATTGAAAATTTAATAATTTTGTATTGAGTCTGAAAACACATATCTGCGTTCATGGCCCAAATTGAATGGGTGTGGGGAACCCATATATGCGTTCATAGCGCCTAATGGGTTAAAAAGAAACTATACACATGTTTTCCTATACACCAATCTACACACATATTTCTTTTTTTCAAACAAAAATCTAGGAGTCACATTTGGATGACCCTTTATAACAATAATAATTTATTTATTAAATAAATAATTTTAAAAATTAAAGAATTGACAGTTATGGTTAATATAAAAAGTATTACTTCCTAAAATTAAAAAACATACATATATTTTAAACAAGAGATTAATATGCAATTGTATAGAACTATAATTATAATTTTTATGATATTAGTTATATGAGAAACTCCAATTTAATTTTACACATTTATAATATATATTAGTTTTGTGTTCAAATTGAAAAAAGAAAATTAATGTAGTAATGACAATTAAATAACAAATACATTAAATTTTCAATTAATATACAAACGTTTGTAATTGATTGATTTGTAATATAATCAGATTTCTAGGATTTTAATATAAGTTAAAACCGTATTTCATTCCTTAAAATTTGATTAAATTATGAATTGTACTATTACATAGTACGTTTACTTGAATATCTTTATTTGCTATAAAATACACTATGTTCATTAATTAATTTCGTTGCGAAACAAAAACAACATTGTGTTAAGTAAATTTATATAATAATAACCATACAATAGGCTTATCAATAAACTATTTATTTAATGTTTTTAACTTTTGAAATATTTAAAAACTTGATTAAATAGTTTTTGATACAATAATATTTTTTTAAAAACAAATATTTATAAAATATTGTTAAATGAAAAAATATCACATTGAACAATGAAATGATTTGCAGTTTAAAATCATTTCATTGATATTCTTGTTCATAGTTTGAATTTCTTAATATTTGGATTTTGTTATAAAATTAATACCTATCTAATAATAAAATATAGGGTCATGCAAATGTGACGTCTAGATTTGAGTTTTATTAAAAAGGAATTTGAGTTTTATTTTTATAGGGTGGTGTTTAGGGAAATATGTGTACAGTTTCTTTTTAATAAAACATAAATTAAACGTCGCATTTGGATGATCCTATATAATTTGTGAATATTGTTTAAATTATAAAACTAAGAAAATGAGTTAGTAATTTTTCAATTATTTTTCATTAAAATTTATTTCAATTAAATATATATATATATATATGTATATACATATATAAATATATGTATGTATATGTGTACACTTTTATTAAAAAATAAAAACGATATAATTCAATATTTTTTTTCTAAATAAATAATTTTATTTTATTATCATCCAAATGCATATATTAATCTGATTTGTAGTAAATTCAGTTCATTAAAAAAATGTGTGTTGATGTGAAACTTTTATAAAACATCAATTCATTAGTGTTTTACGTTTTGTAGTATACATTTAATAAGAGGACGATTTTTGGTGATTTCCATTTATATCACATGAATAGCATGCGCTTCTCGTTGACAAATCAAATAATTTTATTTAGAAATAAAATTTGAGGAATAAAAAGATTTTTTTAAAAAAACAGATAGATACGCTACATGAAGTAGCGGAAATACATATAATACGTGGTATTTGAGAATTAGTTAATGAAATACGACTTTGTTCCATTTAATAGCAAAAATAACAAACGGTTTTAACAAAAAGTCCAATGTTAGACATATGTGACACATGCATATTAATGTAATTAAATCTTATTAATTATAATAGATTCCAAACTATTTATTAAATGTATTAAATTATTTTGCAAACATTTTTTTATTGCTACTTCTTTATAAATAGCCTATAATGAAATAAATTATATCTTTATTATTATTTAAAAATATAATGTTTAAATTTTATAAAATAATATGTGTATTGAATAACAATTAATTATATATATATATATATATATATATATATATATATATATATATATATATATAATTATAGTATTTTAAAGATTAACGGAAAAAATATTACTATGTTATATTTCAACAGGACATAGATAAAATAATTAATGTATAAAATCTTTGACAGCTCATCTTTATGTTCGTTCTTTTAATCATATTTCATTTTAATTTACTATCTAAAGTTCATAGTATTTAATCTTTCATTAATTTTATTAATTGTAGGTATGTTTTTATAATTCTATATGTTTTTATTTATTCATCTGCTAGTTTTTTTTAGTATTTTTTATTATTTAAATTTTGTTGTGTTAATATTTTTAAATTTATTTTAATTTTATTTAAATCAAATCAATATGACTTAAGATATTTTTTTATTCACCAGTCGATTGTATAAATTTAGAAATAATAGCTAATATTAATTCAATCATATAAATTTCAATTTGTATTATTTCAAAATGTAATCGATTTTTTTTTATTTTAATATAAATTCACAGAAATTAAATATCACAGAAATGTTTCAAAAGTATGTAATAAATATCTTTAACAATAGTTTTTTTTAAAAAATTAATTATATTTAAAATTTATTTGTTTCTTATCATCTATGACAATGATGTAGTTGGGATAACTCTATGAATTCGATATATGAAAACAGAGATATAGTAAGGCATAGCATCAGGTAAGATGAACCAAATACTGTCGTATAACGGGAAACGTGTAGAACAAGGGTTAACTTATTTAGGAAACGTGAACATCAGTTTGTTTGCATGTATAATTAATGCTCTTCACCACCAATGGTACAGAACTCTAGCTTAAAAGTTGGTTTTCGAGAGTGCGTCTTACAAGTTTAATATTTTTTCATGAATTGTATATCTATTTGATTACGTCAATTCCTAATTCTCAGACAACTTTTAATCTTACAACAATAAAACAAGTACGGTTATTAATTATAATATTTTTCTTAATGTCTGTTATTACTATAATAATTGTCAGTATAATTTAAAAATTTGTTTACACACACACACATGCATTAAATATATATGAGTGTATTTATGTATTTATTTTCATACATGGCCACGTAAAGCTATTTTACAAATTGTGATTTTTATATTCATATTAATCATGTAATAAAATGATGAATCTTATTTTTTACTCACTATCTATTATTAATGTTTGTAATATTTTTTTATAGTTTTTAATTTTTGTATGCGTACCTTTTTAAAGAATTCGAATCAATAGTCATTATAAATATTTAATTGTATCTTTATTTTATTTTACAAAATTCAAAATAAAGATATTAATGAAGTAAATATTAGGTTGGCAAATATCTCCCTTCCGCCTTCTGGTCTTTTGAATTTCGCAGATAGCTGCGAAATTTATATATTAGGTTGGCAAGTATTCGCAGATGATTTCGCAGATAGCTGCGAAATTTTTATAATATATTAGGTTGGCAAGTATTTTTTTTTGTACATAGGTACAAAAAAAAAAAAGCGGAAGGGAGATACTTGCCAACCTAATATATTAATTATATATCATAGAAATTTAAAATAAACAATTAATTTCTAATTTAAAAATCTGAAAGACTAGAGAGTCTTACATGTTTCTTTTTTAAATATATTTACAAATTATGTAACTACGCAACCTAGAAAATCCAATATAATTCTAATGATATTCAATTAAATTTATAAATTGTCATTTATCAAAATAATAAGCTCGTTCAATTGAATTTATGACAATATTACATCAATATTTTATCAATCGACGTAATGAAAATGTACATACTATAATATTACAATCGACGCGCAATACATTGAAAATGCCCTTCTATGTAGCCTAAGAATTCTATTTAGGTATTATCCCTCGCATGTTATATACACAAAACGTATATCTGCACGTCAGCAACGTATTTGCTCCGATTACAGAAGCAACGAACAAGTAATTATTTTCCATATTAACAATCGAGGGCGCGAGGTGCGATCGTTACACGCGTTCACAGCCAATGTTTGCCAAACCCACTGAACCCACCACCCATACTACCTCATCCTTCTGTCCGTCATTCGAAAAAGACATCATGGTTGTACGTAGAAATGTAGAAAGCCAATAACAACGTTGCCGTTATATTCGTTTGTATATATGACATTAACATACATCTATGTCTACATACTTATCTATTTATCTATACGCATATACATACATACATACATATATATACATATATATATATATATGTGAGTGTGTGTTTGTATGTGGTTAGTAAAGTTTAAAATAATTCATAAAAAAATATAATTTTCTGCTTGCATATAAAAATGTGTAATTGTATTTTTAACACGTGTAAATATTTATATATAGTCGTGTCTTAATCAATATTTTTAAAGTATATTGCAAGATTAGTGTATAAAAAATACTTTTTTTTAAATTGATTAACGCTATTTTAAAAAAATATATATCTAATTTAGATTATGCAAGTTTTTTTCAATTAAATTTTAATTTAAAAATTTTTCTTACATGATATATGTAATCCTTGTTTTCAATTTTGATAGTAAATATTATATATACTTAATCGTTAAATGCTTATTTATTACTCCATCCATGAAACTATTTTAATTTAAAAATGTCTTCAATATAAAAATCAGTACTCATGTATATATATATATATATATATATATATATATATATATATATATATATATATATATATTTACATACTCATACTCATAGGCACAAACATACACACACACACATATATATATATATATATATATATATATATATATATATCATATAAATGTGAAATGTGACGCCTAGATTTGTGTTTTATTAAAAATAAACATGTGTATATGGTGGTGTATAGTTTTTGTTTCTTTTTAATAAAACACAAATTTAAACGTCACATTTGGATGACCCTGTATATATAAATATATATATATATATATATATATATATAATATGTTTTTTGAGATAAGATTAAAATAATAAACTTTAATTTCTATTATACTTTATATACAAATAATAATTATAGAACATTTATTATATGTAATAATATGCAAATATATAAACCTTGTTTCTTATTTAAAGTACTATGAGTTATTTTTTATATATTTTCTCCATACTTTTTATGAAAACTAATGCAATGAGCTTCATTATATTATTTTTGTTTATTCCATATTAAATTGATGACTTCTTTCTATTATTTTTCCTTAATTATTGATAATAATTAAAATTGAGTATTTAATTTAAATAAAACTGATCTATTCTTTAAAAAACGTGTAATTTTTAATAATTTGAATTGAGTTAAATTCTAATTGAATATTTTCAATTTTAGTTTAAACATGTGATAACATATTCAACATGTTACTATTTGTTTTGGAACTGTGGTGAATTTATTTTCACAGCAATAAACTATGATCTCAACGAAATAAGATGTTGAAAACTGTTCAATAATTGTTTATTATTAATTTTCTTTATTTATAAACTGAAATGTATTTCGATGGAAAATACTATCATTATTAAAACGATGTGTAATAAAATCTATGTTTTATAACATACATTTATAACTCTATATTTTATAACTGAGCGCTCTGATGATGATGGTATTGCCATCAACATGTAAATTAACTTATAAATAAAGAAAGTAAACAATAAATAACTATTGAACCCTTTTTCAATATCTTATCATGTTGGGGCAATAGTTCATTTTTGTAAAATTTCGTATGTTGCCCAAATTTTGTATTATTTTTTGAACTACCTGTTAAATGATACACACACACACACACACACACACACACACATATATATATATATATATATATATATATATATATATATATATACCATTCGTAATATAACATCTCATTTTATTTTATCTTATCTTATTACAACACGAATTTATTTAAAAGATAAAATTACTTTTGAGAAAATTCTAATGGTATATTACCTCATCATCGTCTTTCAAGTCATCTAATTCAATTAAGAAATATTTAAGAGGGGTGCTCGATTCTAAAATAAATTGCATTCTTACATCTCAATATTACTGCTTTTTTGATAAGAGCTTTCAAATATGAGATGTGAATCAATCAATATTAAAAACTTGGTTTATTATATAAATCTTTTTTGCTTAATAATATAATAAAATTTATTTACTGAATTTTTATATATTTTTAAACATAAATTTGAAGAAATTATTTTTTAAAAAAAACAAGTTTCACTAGTATATTCTGATTTTCAAAACTATTATCCACATATTGTTATTAATATTCATGTACTATTTATTATTTTATTTAATTGTCAATTATAGTAAAAATATGTATTTATTATATGAACAAAAAACTCCTATATTAAATTTACTTGTATTTTAATGCATTCATTTGAAAAATAAAAATATAAACTAAAAAATAATCAGATAATATTTTTTTTAAATTATCTTAATTAATAAAATAATTTTAGTACTAACGTGTAAAATTTTAAAAATAATCAAATATGTATGAAATTATCAAAAAATTTTATAAACAACTTTGAATACTAGTATCATTTATTTATAAATTTATCATATACTTATTTGCATATATACTGTCAATTTTTACTTATTTTTTATTAATATTTAATTATATAATTTTTGTACTTATTTAAGAACTGTAAATTACTTATATGTATTTTTACTCAATAATTATTGCAAAAAATAATCAATATGCTATCTAATTATTTTTCTTCAATGCACCCTTAACTGATATTTTTTTCTATTTGATTTTTTTTATTGAATATTATATTTAATTCTTAACGAAATTATTCGTATAATTTTTTTACACCTGCAGTATTAAAGAATTTTTTTATTATAATAAATTTGCATAGTAATTTTATATTTTGAATTTATGTTAAAATATATTTTAACATATTTTATATATTTTTTTTAATTTCATACAATAGCAAAGATTTTTCAATACAATAAATATGGAGATAATACAATTAAAATTATATATATTTATATATGTGAATATATAATATAGGCATATTCAATCTATTTTACTTACGTTTGTTATAAATAATATTTAAAAATATTTCGATCATTGGAAAATACTTAAAATATAAAAAAATCAATACGATATAAAGTAAAGAAAACTATAGAATGAGATTAACGTCAATAATTATTATTAAAAGTGTACTTTATTAAAATTAGATAAATTTTTAATTCTTATTATCTAACAAAATATCTTTTTAATTCCACAATTATAGTATTTAAAAAATATCATATAACTTTTTTTGTTCTTTCTCAAATATACCTATTATTAAATAATTTTAGTAGAGATAATTTATTCGTTTATTTAGAAATATGTACGGCCATATATTCTCAAAAACACAGTTTTTTTTATTATTGTACATAAATAACATAACCTCACTTCTTTTATTATTGCAAGAAAGAAAGACAGTAAAATAAATAAATAATAAAGTTGTGTTCGTTGTTATGATTTAAAATTGCAACCTTTTAAAGTCTGTTTTTGTCTACAAACATCCTATAATCGATGACGGTAGAAAGCAGGAATTTACGAGTAGGAAAACCGTGTATCATCCAGTCATAAATATTAGAGTTTTATTAAACTTCTCGGATTTGTTTCCTACTTTATGTTTATCGTTTTGTGAAACTATGCTTTCCGAACTTTTGTGATTTATCGTTTATGCCGTCAACATAGAAACTGTTTCAATTTAAATTGTTAACCCTTGAATGTGTTATTAAGTATGGAAAATAGGTTTTCAAGAAAAATCAGAATATAATTTCTTATTTTTAAACACAGTTTATTGGTTTCAATATAAATAATATATATATATATATATATATATATATATATATATAATTTATAGAAATTTAGTAATTAAATATATGAAACTTCAAGTATATAAATAGTTTATAAGGAATATCGAAAAATTATACGTTTTTATTACACAAACTTTATAAAAAAAATTAACAATCAACATTAATATATTTAATAAATAAGGTCTATACGAGGGTCGTTTGATAAGTATGATAAATTTATGTATTATTTAATTTAAATTTTCAATTTAGTTTTTCTTACTTTTTTACCATACTTATCAAACGACTCTCGTATATACATAACATATATAATTAGGTCATCCTTTTTTAAAATAGCTTTAAATATACATATAGGAATTAGTTTGATAAAAGTATGCTATTTGTCTGAATCAATAGTAAGGATTTCCAACTAACGAAATTCTAGAAAAGAAACCAATGCAATAAAAAGAAAACTTGCTTTATTGATTGGTATTTAATATTTGAAGAACATATTTATGTTACAAATTAAAAAATATTAATATAGTCTAATTTATTAATCAATATATTATATCAATTAAAATAAAATGATACTAAATTTTAAACAAATAAATATACTAAACTATTAAATTGTTTTAAAATTAAAAATAACAATAATAGAATTCAATATATTAAACATGTATTTAAAATTATTCTTTTAGTTATTTTTTTTAATTATGAAATAACCTTTTTTATATGAAGAAAATTTATATAAATTGAACGAAAACTTTATTTTTTTAATTAGCTGTTTATAAATTATTTTGGTTAATAGTTTTCCTAAAAATAAACAATAAGGAAACATTTTTATTTACTTCCATAATTATTAAATTATAAAATATTTAATTATTCAAAAACATATTTATTTTCTTTTAATAATAATAGATATATTTACAGTTTACTTTATGAAATATTCAATTTTCTGAAAAATCAATAAAATCATTTTCTTCTATTCCACTTAATCCTGTTGTATTTAATTGTACAAAATAATTTAATATAATAAAATTATTTTTTTAATATATATAGAATTTATTTTAAATATATAGAAATGTTTAGAAATTCAAAAATTAAATCAGTATCTTATTTGGAGGTATTCATATAAATGGCAGCGAGCAATTTTTATAATAAAAACTGTCGTTCGATGAAATTAATATTATTTTGAATATTAATATCATATTTTATATTAATCATTATCAGAAATAGTTTCAGACTAATGATAATATAGAATCAGACTAATCAGTTATCAGACTAATGATAATATAGAATCATTCATGACCTGTAGACAAATATCGAAATTATAAAAGACAATATTTAAATAGTTATGAATATTTTTTTTATTTTTACTTATTAGTCATCGAATATTCCATTATAAATGATCAGAACTGAAAATTAGAAATATTTAATCACAAATAAGTAAAGATAAAAATGTATTCGTAACTATTAAAAATAAATATGTATATTAAATTATTTATTTCATTTCGCTATTAAATTTCTAATCTTTGCAAATAGGTAATCGTGATTAAATGTGAAACTACTTGATTTATAATTGTAGTATTTTTTAAAAAAAAATGTCAGAATGTGTCTTAACATAAAATTAAATTTGCAAATTAAAAATTTCATCGTGTAAATATGATTATTTATCATTAAACTAAAACATATACTCTTTAAACATCTATTTATTTATATAATATGTATATATATATATATATATATATTTAATCAAAAATCTAAATACACAAAAAAGCTCACGAAAAAATTCACAGATAAGCAGGACAAAAATAAAAAAATTCGTAGGAATGAAATAGAAGAAAAAGGCATTGTATTGGTCAAAGTTGAAAAATTTGTGAGATACTTTTATCTAGCAATAGATAGCAATAGGAATATTATAATTATTATTATTATTATATATATATATATATATAGAGAGAGAGAGAGAGAGAGATTTAAAATAAATATTTAGAATACTTTTCTTTATTTACCTTTATATAAAAACATCATTTATTATTGCATATATTATATTTTTCAAATATATCTAATAAAAAAATAAGTATTAATTTTATATATCAATATTTTTAAAATGTTTATTATTCATTATTAATTTTAATTTAATACATTTTTTATTTTAGTAAAATATATGAAATTTGTATTCTCAGAAATTCGAAAAAAAAATTTTTTTATTATCTAGAAAATCAAATCCAATGAAAAAATTTTGAACGAACAATGATTGTATATTAATTGCGTAATATTTATATATATATATATATATATATATATATATATATATATATGTGTGTGTGTGTGTGTGTGTGTGTGTGTGTATGTGTGTACAAATATATTATTAGTTTTCTAAATATACATATCTATATAAATATAAAAATTTAATTTAAACCCAAATAAACGAAAAGAATATTCGAATAGTAAATATAAATAAAGCTTTTACAATATCATTAAACTAAATTAACAAGAACATTGTTATTATAATTACAAATACTCGTTTCAAACAAAACAAGGTTTTTACATAAAGAATAACATTTCGCCCAAAACAAGCTCATAAACAACGTTGTACTCTGTGTAAACTGAGTCATCGCAAATTAATACATTTATCAAATTATTGCATTAACAAGTAAAACAGCAGTACGCTGATGGAGAATGAAGGGGTTTTAGGCGGGCAGGTTGGAGCTGCTAGAATCTATTCGAAACATTTACGTACACGTACATGTGTTCAGATGTGTAATAGAACAGGAAATACGTAGTTTTTGAAATGAACAAATCACATATACGTAAACAACTATATTATTTCTTTTATTTTATCAGATTTGTTAGTATGGAAAAATTATATAAGAAATTAATTTATATATGCTCTATTAAAAAGTAAATATAAATATTAAAACTAAAAACATTATAGTATTTTAAATAAAACATTGTAGAATATTATTTACTATTTATTTTGTTGATTTTGTTAAGAAAGGGACGTAATTTATTCTAAATTTATATATATAATATTGTTTTCATATAAAACATTATGATCATTCAGTAATTCTTAGAATTTGTGTTAACAAAAATAATAATTTCGTATAATCGAGCTATTTTTAGAATCAATAAACATAATATTCATTTTAGTACTATAGCAAATTCACTTCAACACAAATGAATTTCTCAGCACCACAAAATTGTATAAGGAAATGCTCTGAAGTTATTAATATGATCATTGAAATGCGAATTAGAGACTAAAGTGAATAATAGTTGATTACTGAACATTTTTGTTAAATGTTATGACTTTTAATAAGTGATTAAATTTGTGTTAGGTCAAGAAAATTAACTAAAGCATATAATTACAGTAATACTACTTCAAATATATAAAGAGTACAACTGAATTTCATGTATGTCTGTCATTAATTTTACTTGACTATATTATTTTTTCATTATCAACGACTTTTATTTTTACATGTTAAATATTATTATAATATATAATAACCAGTTATTAAAATAGTAAAATGAGATCATATGCAAAATATTTGAACAACTTTTTAAACACACACACACACACACACACACACACATATATATATATATATATATATATATATATATATATTTATTTCTATTCGTATAAACAAACTGAGTGAATAATAAAATCAACATTAAAACAAGCAACTCTTCAATATTTGGAAAAGTATTTTCAAAAATCAGATTTTATTACAACATATTTCAAAGTACATCTAATCACAATATTTTATTTTATCTATTGTATTTAAGGTAATTTTACTTCTATTGTCAAAAATATGAATACTCAAAAATTTAGTAGAGTTAAAATAAATTTTCAACAAATATTGGTAAAAATTCAATAAGTAATTTCAGAATTGATGTCATTTATAAAATTGTTTAAGTCAAATATATTTTATTAATATCAGAAGTTGCATTATTTTGTCCTTTGAATAAAATGCTAATTATGAATTTTATTGCTTGAATTATGATTTTAAAAAAAATAGATTTAATATTCATATAAATATATATATATATATATATATATATGTGTGTGTGTGTGTGTGTGTGTGTGTGTGTGTGTGTGTGTGTGTGTGTATTTGCAAATACTTAACATTTTGGTATTAACAAGATTTCTTGAAAATACACATTTAACCACACATAAATGATTGTTATGCTGTACTCCAAACATAGTTATTCAATTCATTCATGTTTTTGTACAATTTATTTTCATAAGCAAATAAGATTCTTAATTACTCGTAATATAAAATGCATTTTTTGAATTTCTTGATTGATAATTTTATCTATCTTTCGATTATTTTTTACTTATTAAAGTATTAGGTGATGTAATATGAAATGTCGGATTTTTATTTTATTTCCAATATAATAATCCGACATTTCATATTACATAACCTAATATTTTATATTAAAATTTTTAGAACAAAATTAAACACTAACTTAATCTTCTAAATACATTTTTATCTTTTCAAAAAAGTTTTAATATGTTATAAGCTACTTTCAAACAAAACAATAATATTAGTAAAGTATTGTTAGCAATGAAATTGATTAAAGCTGTAAATTTAATAAAAACTCCCGTTTACCACTAACAGAAAAGATACATTCCTATTACTAAATGGAATTAAACCACAGATGTCAAAGCGAACTCAACCGATTTTTTAAGATTTAAATCAAAATCTTCTTAATTATATTTCGTATTCTCTAAATATAATTTAATTATATTGCTTTAATTTTTCGTTTTTACAAATTAGTATTAATGAAATGCTTTCTTTCCTTTTAAAAAATTAAAAAATAGGAGATTAACAATATAAATATATGAATGACAAAATGCTGGGAACAGTGCCACATTGAAGTTGTTTATAATTCCTATACAGTTAAATTTTGAGATTTTTTTCATATATTCTAATAATATAAAGTTTAGAAATGGATATCAAACATCAACGTTTCCTAAAAATTCAAATTATTAAAATCAGTATTTAATGTTTTTCATATTGATGTATTCTAAAAATAGATACATTTATGATATATACAAATATTTTAATTAGGAATCAGATCAAACTGGTATTTAAATTCAATATATTTTAAATAAATATATAAATGTATGCGAATCTTATTTTTCTATCTGAAATATACTTTAAAATTTTTAAGTTATGCAAAACTGAATATTTCGTACAAGTTTCATACATTTTATTTATTTTTGTATGCTTATTTGTGCATAATAACGAATTTATTTTTGCATAAATAAATCACACATTTTAATAGCACAATATTTCACAAAAAAATTAAATAATGACTTATCGTTTATTTTTTCACTAATAATATATTTATGTTATTTTCTATAAAACGCTGCATTATAAAATCTTTAAATATATTTTAATATCGTGCTCTGAAGATAATAGAGTGATTATCAAAATGTATATTAGAAAAAAAATAATAACTAACGATCGAACACATTTATATAAAATCTTATGGTGGTGCTTATACAAGTTTTTCATTTGTGAAAAAAATTAGTAAAATATCAAATCAATTGTATATTCAATAGTAGAATAAATTTTGAAAAATAACTATTTTATAATACATTTGACTGTTTTATATGTGACAAATTATTTTTATTACCATAGCAAATTCTCTTCCTGAATTCCACAAGATTTTATAAAAATGTTCAATCATCACTTATTATTCACTTTACCTGTTTAAAAGCTTATATGCATTTCGATGGTCATGTCATCACCGTCAAATCGCTACATTATAAAATCCTTTTATAATGCATTAATCTCACGATGAAGGCATGGTCATCGAAATTCACAATAGCTGATAATAAATAATTCATTTATGATAAAGAGTTGCCAAATTACAATAGAAAATAAATAAATTTAAACTTTAAATATTTCTGTATAGTTTTATTTGAAACAAAATCTAAATTGTGTATTATTTAACCAGTTTTCTGTTTTCTTATGAATTTTTCATTTATTACTTTAGTAAATTAACAATTATGCTATTTTATTATGATTTCCAAAATGTTCAATAATTAAAATAAACGTTTTCTATTAGCCTACACAATTATATATTAATAAATAAATGATCGTGTGTATTATTAATTCATTTATGAAAAACATATATTGGATTTAATATATCCGTATTGTTTCACATTTAAATTGCCGACAAACATATCACGCTCAAAATATTTCTCTTCGGATGGACTGTATTTGTGTTTGTAGCGCTGATGGTGGCAAACCGGCGCACCAGCACCCGCGTCCCCGCTCATTGCTGCCAACATTAGCCTAACTCAATTATTGATTATACAAGTCATTTACTGGCGTCACTATACTACATTCGCATCGTACTCCGCCTGCCTCTGCTTCTCTCTTCGCTCTTCGTCGTTATAGTTACGTCATTTAACAGATTCATAACGCATTTGTTACGTAATATGTTATGAAATGATTTATTTAAGGGTGGGATAGTAATTCAATTTGGCTGCGGTTTTTGCGTTGGTAAAGTTCGCATGTTCATTTTTGTGGAATCACTTGATGTTATTTTATCTGTTTTACTGTCGCAACTAAAACAGATGCGAGAACAAAACTGATTACGAACGAATGATAACGATGGAATTTCAAAATAAAAAAGAAATGATCGATACGAGGCAGTATAGTTTATGTTGTACAACGAAGGCGTTTTCCAAAAGTCAAAACTTTTCATAAACATTAGATTATTTTTGATTAGAAAGCAGTTTGAAATAATCATGACCTCTTACTAAATTTTATTAGAATACAAAATAATAACTGAAGATTTTTTTTAAAATTTTTATTATCATGGAATTTTCTTTTTATTTTCTGATATTAAAACAAAAAATTAATTCATTTAATAAATATACATATTTCAAATAAACGCTTTTCATTAAACAGTGCTTATAAAAGTCGATAAATATTTTATATAATTTTTATTTACTTCATTGTTTTCATAATTTATTTTAATAATTCAATAAGTATTTCATTCTTTTTTTAGTTAATTAATAATTCATCGATATATAAAAAAATCATAATTACTGATATAGTTTTCCTAATAAAAAATGAAATTTACAAAAAAAACATCAATATATAGGGTCATCAAAATGTGACGCCTAGATTTGTGTTTTATGAAAAAAAAACGATACACATATTTCCCTATACACCACCCTATACACATGTTTCTTTTTAATAAAACACAAATCTAGGCGTCATATTTGGATTACCCTACATAAATAATAAATATTTAAAATAAAGAATTTGAAATGAGGTTATATTAAAATTATTAAATTATTGAAATTGTATGTGTACCATTGATATTTAAAATTCATTTATGTTTTTAATATATAATTAAAAAATTAATAAACATGAATAATATATTTCATATTTCATAAACACATATCTAAAATATTGACCAAAACTTTAATATATTTATAAATAAAATAAATATTTTCAAATGAAATACATTTCGATTTGAGTTTATAATTATGAAAAATTTTTATAATTGTCGTTTTCTAAAACACAAATACTATCTCACATAGTCTAATAAAAAAGGTATTATAATTGTTCTGGGTATATTTTGTAGACTTCAGTGAAAATATTTAATATTTTAATTTAAAAATATAAACTTTAATATATGTAATTACTTTTTATATAATAATTAATACAAAATAATTTTGATTTAAAAAGTAAAATAAATTAAAATATAAAAGTAATAAACAAAAAAAAAATATTTTGATAACAATTATTTTTTATCTTAAAATTTATGAAATTTAGTCTTTATTTTTTTTTAATTCATTCATGATAATATAAATCTAAAAATGAATATATAATGCAAACATTTATAAATTTATCGAAGTTAATCATTTTTTATAAAATTGGGCATATTTGTGTTTATAAAATGAATTAAAACATGTTTTAATAAAAAAATGAATATAATTAAAAAGACTATCATACAAGTCTTATTTTCTTTGAATAAATATTTTTCAAGTGATAGTTAGAAAATGTGCATTTTTACACAAATTACATAAAAGCAAAAAATATGACAAGTTAATTTCAGTTGAGAATGATACACTTTAATTTACATATTGTATTTCATTTACCTAACTGAGAAAAGAATTCCTATCGTGAAGTATTATATTTATTATTATTGATGGTTTATGTAAAAATTTTCAGAGTAATATTATTTATATTGTAATATTATTTTAAATTATAAAAATATTTAAAATTTAATATGAGTTACAAAAAATAGATTTTAATACAATAAAAATAAAGTATATAACTATTTACTATTTATTTATTCTATTTTATAAAAATTGACCAAATTTTACTCAATAAATTTATTATTGTTTTAATTTTAAATATTTCTTTCGTTTTTGAAAATAAAAATATATTAACATTTACAAACTAAAAATATTTTCTCTTAATATAATATATTAATTGAATTCTTAATTTTTTATACATTTTTCATATATATATATATATTTATATATATATATATATATATATATATATATATATATATATATATATATATAGAGTCGTTTGATAAGTATGGTAAATTTATTTATTGTTTAATTTAATTAATTAATTATTTTAATTAGAATTTTCAATTTAACTTTTCTTCCTTTTTTACCATACTTATCAAACGACCCTCGTATATATATATATATATATATATATATATATATATATATATATAAAGAGAGAGGGGGAAAAATAAAAAATTAATGCGTCGCATGAAATTAAAATTTGTATACAGCAAATTACTTGTTGTGCTATTTAAAATTGATAAACCGGAAATAACCTGAACAATGGTTGGATACCGGTAAATATCCACATACCGAAATAATTATTGCATATAAAAAATATAATGACAATATGGCGACCTACAAAAATTCATCAATTACTAGTGGAAACCAGATTATTAGGAAGTTCAATTTAGTTATGAATATGTATAGAATTAATCAATAAACAACTAATATTTTTGAATAATTGTGGACATATTCAATTATAAAATAGTGTATAGCTCACATATACCGAGCTATTGGAGTAAAGTTTACAAAATTAATCTGGCATGTTGTCACATTCAACTTATGCAGCATTAGATCTTTTATCAACGGTTTGTCATATTGGATCTATCTAAAAAAAATGCTTCTTGAAATAATTTTTTTCGTTAACAAGATATTATAACTATATGTATGAGTGTTTATTAGCTCTAAAAAATTATAAAATAGTTCTTGTTTTTCTATTAAGAAAAAACGATTGAATTAATAAAGTAAATTTTAAAAACTTTGTTTTTCATCTAAATTTATTTTTATGTAAAAAAAATATCTAATACAATAATTACAATTATTTTCAACAAAATATAGTTAAATATCAATCAAATTTTCTCCACCAGATTGTAATTTTTCGTCTTAAACATCAACGTCAAGCAACAGAATAGATTTACACAGCACAATCAATATAATTCAAACGAAATCCATACAAACACAGGTAATATAACAAACGTTCGGCAAAAACAAGCATAGTGAAACAAATATGGTAGCGTTATTACCCGCTGAGAAAACGGAAACCGAAGACAGCCAAATAAAAGCTTCTTGGTCGTAGTGTGACGTTCATCTTTTGTCTCTGAGACATGTCTTTGTTTATGTGAGTGTGAAAAAATCAAATGTTCTTTGTTGTTGCTCTTCATGGTCTTATGGTTGCGTCAAAGATGTTAACACCTTGTGCCAAGTCCGACTCGGTGGTCATTTTGAATATAAATTAATGAACAATGCGATTATATAGTAATATTCAAAGAAAAATTTAATTAAGTACCATTTTCTATAAATCCGATAATATATTTTGATTAAGTAACTTAAAGAATATAGTAAAATTTATTCTTATATTAATACAAGTATGTTATATACTTTTTGTACCCATTTATGAGTTTTATATCTTTAAAAAAATACTTTATTGTTATTAAATACATTTAATTTAAAAACAGTCTTAAATTTTAGAAACGTAATTTTTAAATAATTAATTTATATTAAATACGTACATATTATTTGAATATTAAATTAATGTACACGCACACATACATACACGTGTACACACTCGTACAAACACACACACACACACACACACACACACACACATATATATATATATATATATATATATATATATATATACTCACTATACATACAAAATTAAAAAATTCTCATAATTAAGCAAAAATGACGCACGTACAAAGATGATGTAAGTTACATCATTGGTTTCTTAAAAAAATTTTTGAAACTATTTTAAATATCATATGTGTGTTATTTATTATAAATATCATATATGTTTTCCAATGTTTGATGTAAATATTACGATATTTCTAGAAATTTATGAAAGTTGTATTTTTCAGATAAAAAATTAATTAAAAATTATTTCTTTCATATTATTAAGTCTTTTTCTAATTTATTACAATAGACGATATTACAGCTAGTGTTTGATAAATGTTTGTAGAAATTTTTTTCATTCTGTTTAATTATTTATAGATAATAAAAACTTTTAAGGTAATTAGATTAAGTAAAAAATCACTCTAAGATGATTTCCGAGGTGACAAAACAAACAGATTCATTAAAAAATAGTGCAAAATGTGAATGAGATTATTGGAGAAAACTTCGGGTATAACATAAACAAAGAATAGAATTTTTAAAAGTTTTATAATCAAATTAAACAATAATATTTTTTGTTGTAATTAATTTGTCTGACAATATTCTTAATATTCGTATTATGTAATAAAAATAAACTTACCACTTAAACAAGACGCTGAGCCTGATGAAGTGAATGCGTTTTTAAGTTGAGAAAATCCTGGAACAAAAATATTTTTTTTATTTTTCTCAATTTTTTACAAATGTATATATACATATACATATGTATATATATATATATATATATATAGAGAGAGAGAGAGAGAGAGAGAGAGAGAGAGAGAGATGATTTTTTTTAATAATAACATCTATTGTATCAAATCGTTCATAATTTTTCAACTTAAATATTAACTTATGTTTAACTACAACAATGTGTTTTACTTACAAAAAAGTTGATAATATTTCTTTAAAATGTGAAGAAAATAATATTGATTTTTTTACTTATATTTCGATAGAAATAATTTTACTAAAATATTGTTCACTTCTTCATTATTAATGAACATTTTTTTTATTTATTAAATTTATTTAAATAATTGTAGGATAAAAAACTTCTAAATTTTTCCACAAACATGAAAATTAATTTTTGTGTTAAAATTCATCTGTTGAAAAATTGTTATAATTTTTATATTTTTCAAAAAATTATAAAGTAGTACTAATGATAGTGTGTTATTTTAAATTAATATTTTTCTGTTCGAAGTATTTTTTTAGTAAGTACAATAATTCGTTTTATTATACAAATATTATGATATTTTATCAATTAATAGAAAATACTTTTGTCAGTAAACACGATTTTGTTGGATTTATTATATATTAATCTTAAAACCTATTATTACAAATATATATATATATATATATATATATATATATATATATATATAGATACGTATATTATCTATGTATAAAGGTATACAAATATAAATATATTTTTTATCGAAATATCCACCACTCGTTCTCAAGTTTCAACTTTGAAATTAGTTTGACAATAGCATCACATATCCAATAATATCTAAAGTGCCTGTAAAATGTCATACAATACATACTACTTTAACAACGAGCTGAAAAGACGACATAATACGACAATTGTGTTCAAAATTCTGTTCCTTTTGGGTATTATAAGCTCCTTTGTGATGCTGGATACGCTTCCAACTAAATAGGTTAGACCAGTGATTCTACATGCTAGTCCTTGCCTACAAGATTATATATATATATATATATATATATATATATATATATATATATATACAAACGTACATATGTCTAAATGTATGAAAATATTTTGTTCATATTTTATAAAGTAATCATAACATTTCTATGCATGTAAAGTTCAACTATACAGTTGTTTTTGGTGATAAGTAAATGATTTATTTTAAAAAAATGTTTATTTATTTAAAAGGTTTTTTTATTTTTTAGTGAAATTGATAATTTCTAAAAGCGTACTGAATTAGTGTTTATTGAATACAAAATTAAAAATATGAACTTAAATTACATTTTTTAAGAATAAAAATTTTCATTTACATCAAATACAATAATTAACTGAAAAAATGTTATATGTGTAAATTCAATAAAAAAACATAATTACATTTAAAAATACATTCAGTAAAAAAAATAACAAGAAAATAAATACAATAAAATTATCAAATATAAATAACATATGTATTGTTTTATTTTTTTAAAAATTACTCATTTTTTGAATCATTTTATATTTTTATTGGAAAAATGACATTTATTAAAAAACTATTTGAAAAATGATGTTACTGGTTATTTAAATCTTATAAATTCACTATTCGCGTCTCTTAAATTTTATAATAGAGATATATTAGAACGTCCATTAATTATTAAACACTAATATAATCTTATAGTGTTGCAGTGAGTGATTCAATTCATATAATTTATTAAAACTTATATTACTAGAATTGTTTAAAAATACAATTATAATTGTTATTATTAAAAATTTTCAAAGGTAATTGTTTCAATATTATATCAAATACTAATAAAATAAATTAAAAGAATTTATCGTACATTTATTTCTTACTATTATTTAATGTTTTTAATAAATATTGTTTATAGTATTTTGTTAAACACTTCTAAATTTTATATTTTATATTTCTATATTAAATTATTTACAATAAAGTTCTTTAAAATGATTAATTTTCCGAATACTATTTTAATAATACTATCATTCACTCTATCCATCGATCTCTTTTTGGGATTTTTCTGATTTCTGTATCCCAAACAGAAATTTTTATTATCAATCGGTGATATTTTTTTTTCTATATATCAGGTCTATTTCAATTTTTAATTTTTCTCTATTGTTTTAATGTCCATAACTTAGATATTCTTTCAAAACCACTAATTTGATTTCTGTCATTTTTATTTTAAGTGTTATTTCCAACATCCATCTTTTCATGCACATCTATGTTATCTGAAGTTACTGAGTTAATTTAGTATTTAAGTTGCATGTTTCACACTTAAATGAAAACAGGGAGTCAAATATTTTTTTCTTCAAATATAATGAAATATTCCACTTCATAATATCAAATTTATTCAGAATTAATCATCCCATTTTTATTCTCTTGTTTATTTCATTTATAAATGTTCCTTATGTATTAATAAGTTATCCTAAATACATATAGTTTTATCTTCTTTTATTTCTACTCCATTTAATTGCATTTTCCTCTCATGTATAAATTCATTATACATTAATTTTTATTTTGTCGTGGTTCATTTTAAGAACAATATTTTGACTTGCTTTATCTAATTCTTTTCTTATTTTTCAAATTCATTTGGATTTTTTTAGAAAATAAAAATGTCTCCAGAAAAACATTAAGTTACTAAGTATCTCGTTATTATATATATATATATATATATATATATATATATATATATATATATATATATATATATATATATATATGTAAGAATGAGGCTACATAAAAATTTTTATATATGAGTACGAATAATCGAAAATTCAAAAACATTTAAGCTATTTTTGTCTATCAGTTAACCTAGGCTTCTAACATCATTTTATTATTTTATTACTTAATATGTATAAATTTTATTGATTATTTCAAATTAATTATAATCGATATTAGAATTACAAATACTTTGTATTTTTATGTATGGATACATATAGTTCATAAACTTTTAATGAAAATTATTTAGTCTCATTTAATTTAATGTCTAATAAATTATTGTCGTTTTTTGAATGACAATTATAAATGAAATATCAATGAATTTTTATACTATAAATATTATTAAAAAAAATTAATGTAATCTTATATAGGGTGATCCAAATGTGACGCCTAAATTTATGTTTTATTAAAAAAAAACATGTGTATAGTTACTTTTGTTTCTTTTTAATAAAACACAAATCTAGGCATCACTTTTTTATGACCCTGTATAAATATATATATATATATATATATATATATATATATATATATGTATATGTACGTGTATATTTTTAAAATATGTTTTCTATTTGCAAACTGAAGCATAATCTCAAACAAAACATCTTGAGAAACGCTGATTCAACATGCCAAATTGTTATATTGACGGAAATGGTCCGTGGTAGCA
>CP092088.1:23950006-23975006 GCA_029203775.1 Neoneuromus ignobilis
TATTATTGAGTTTATATTTATTAATGCAATGTGATATAATGAAACACTATGTGAAAGTATACTTTTTGAATAATTTTTGTACAGAGCAAATATAAAACAATATTGATACAAATTTGTTATTTTTTCAATAATTCTTTAAAAAATAATAATTCATACAAAAGTATATATATATATATATATATATATATATATATATATATATATATACAAAATTATATATATATATATATATATATATATATCACAATTTTCACCATCAAAGCTTATATCTAAAATCATTATTGGATGAAAACTTCATCAAATTTTAAAGTATTTTCTTAAATATCTTTCCAAGACATTTCCACTTTCTCCTGTCCGTCGTCAATCTTTTCTACATCACCTTCACTATGTTTCATAATTCCATCTCTTCACTTTTGTTAAGGTCTGTTTTTTGTTACCCTTTTATCTCTTAATCTTGATAATAATCCTTGTCCATCTGCTCATGCCTATTTCATTGATTTTATTTCTTCTATAATATTAGTTACTCTTGTCTGTTCTCCTACCTATATACAAGTTTTTCGATCAGATTTAAATATACCTAATATTATCTTTTCCATACTTCGTTGAGTTGCCAAAAATTTTTGTTTCATTTAGCATTCTTTATCGAATATATATATATATATATATATATATATATATATATATATATATAGGATCATCCAAATGTGACATATAAATTTATATTTTATTAAAAAAATTAAACTATACAAATGTTTCTTTTTAATAAAACACAAATCTAGGCGTTATATTTGAATGACCCTCTCTCTTTCTCTTCCTTTCTCTCTCTTTACATATATACATATATGCTTATGTGTATTGGACACCCCTGTAAAGTTTAATATTAATGTTACTATTGAATTTCTAAGAAAATGTGTATCGGATAAATTTAAGTTTAGGTTCAGTAATGAAATTTTATTGGGTAATTATTAAATAATTAATAATTAATAAAATAAATAAATACGGTGGGTGCCTAATAAATATGAACACACTGTATATATACATATATATAAACATGATACGTATGTATATATACATATGAACATAATAAGATTTAATATTAATAATCTTGTAGTTCATTTAAATACGTACTAAAATAGAAAGAGGAAGATAAACTCGAAATGAAAACAGTAACGTGTGATATGATATAAACATTATAAAGTGTAATAATATTTTCTGTATAAAGTTAAGAAACATTTGTACAGAAGAAAAAAAAGATGGTAAAAAAAATGTTCCTACGTTTAGAAATGAAACCAAAGAAATGATACGGTTTATCACTCGAAGCTATATGTTAATAATTCAGAACAAGCTAGTTATGGCGAGACTAAATGGACAATATAGCACTGACAACACAGTCATGCATTGTTTAACATCATTCGTTCTACAACGTGGCTCAGCCGTTGCAATTCCCGTATTTGCTTCTCTGGAAAATCGTTGTCTTCGCTAGATATGTTATAAAGCTTCTATATTATGTATATTACGTCAATGAACATCAATACACACATACTTGTATGTTTTTAATACATATATACATATGTATGAGTCTATATATGTATATATATATATATATATATATATATATATATATATATATATAATTTGTTTAAAATATACACCGTTGGATAAATATCATTATATTTCAATATAACCGAATTTCTTATATGTATAAGAAATTCGATTATAAAAAATATACTGCTATGTAGCAGTATATTTTTTTAATACAATAGAAAAATTAAATTTTATTCTTATTGATTATAATTAAAACTGAAAATTCTAGATTTTTATTCAAATGATTAACAATTAATATTTTATACTAAAATCATATTCAAAACAGAGCTATTAAAAATTCCCATTCATTTAGTATTATTCTACCAATCATCTAAATAAAATTTATGAACTTCTTAATAATCTTTCTACTTAGTTAATTATGTTATAAAGTATTTATTTATTTTTTAATATAAATATAAAAAATGATAGAAATTAAATATAATATAAAATTTACTGTATAATAGTTTACAGTCAGTCAATTACACTGTTTAATAAATGTCTATATCAAATGAATTGACTTTTTATACTTTATTATATTTTTTATTTCAGTTAAGGAAAAATATCAAAGTCTCTCTATCACATACAATTAGTGAGAAAAAGTAAAGTTTTGTTCCATATTAGAACCTCTTCTACCAGAATTTCTGTTCTAATCACACACACTATTTTTAGTAATTAAATTTTAATTGGTGTTTCACATGTGATTTTTTTATAGAAATGTATCTTTAGTTTAATAAATATTTATGTGTTTAGATCTTACATTTAGATCAAATATTTATATGTTGAGATCTTCACGCTGTTCCTTATTAAAATAATCATTTATAACAAATCATTTATAATAAAATATATAAAATAGTGTTTAAACACATTCAAACAATCACGTACTTTTTCTGTTAATTAAAAACGATTTTAAAAAGAAATATTTCTCTAGTTTTGAAAATATTAAAGTTTTTTTGTTTACAATTTAAATGATCTGAATAAATTTTGACCCACTCATCATATACGTTAGAGTTCTAGCTGGTTAGTTAAAACAAATTTCGTTATATTTTTTAAAATGTATATTTACTTATTATTTTTATCTACATAATCTATTAAAAATTACTTAGAAATAAAAATATTTGCAGTATTCGAGTTTATAATAAGCTATAAGACCTCTATCCTACTCTGTTTCTCATATTGAAATCATAGAACATTAAAGCTAAAGTAAAAGTGAAAAAATAGTAAGCTTTTAAGAGGTTGGTTGTGATTACCTCTTAAATACTTTGAAATTAGCATTTTTTCTTTTTTTTTACAAAAATTAGTTTAGAATAGAAACGAAAAAGAGAATATTCATAGAAAAATAATCTTTATATATATAATCTCTCTCTCTCTCTCTCTCTCTCTCTCTCTATATATATATATATATATATATATATATATATATATATATATATATATATAATGTATGTCTGTATGAATGTATTGTTGATGGTATAATTTTCAATCTGTTCTTGTATTAAAAACTATAAACGCGAACAAGACTATAAAATTTCTTTCCAACCGTTTGTCGTCGCTAAATATGTATGATTTAATTAAGTCAAACAAATTATTCCTTTATGTAACAATTCGTAAACACCGATCATTTGCACACTCCCTACTCTTCGTAACGTACACAACGCCTCTTGCCAACAATGTAACATTTACTGCAAGAGAAATTATATTATTCTTGTTTAATTATATTGCATTGCATATAACTACAAAAACACGGCGTTTGTTACATATGCAGTCCTCCTATTTCTGTCCCCATGCCTTCTCATCCCCGTATCACAATTGCACTAGATGGTTTAGTTTTCATCTATATAAATACAGTTTAGTGTTCGTGTTGGAACAATTAATTTAATGGTGATGATATAATTTCTGAAATTTACATTTCTTTGTAAATTATTATTCATATAATTTAATGCGTTGTGTACTTTGAAAAAAGTGTTATTGAATTTATTACATTGTATATATGAAACACACACTTGAAAAGAACACATTTACATACATTTCTACAATTTTTGCATATATAAATAAATGTGTATGTATATATATATATATATATATATATATATATATATATATATATATATATGTATATATTAAAATATTTTTAATTTATTTCATAGTTTTAAACAACTACAATTTTTTAAACACAAATTATTCCTTAATTAATATTTTCATAAAATTTCAATATAATTGCATATTTATTATTAGTTCGGATTTTTATGGAAATAATCTATTATTTTCAATATTAGTTAAGTTTTTTATCTAAATAATATAGAGTCATCCAAATATGATGCCTATATTTGTGTTTTATTAAAACGAAACATGTGTATAGGGTGGTGTATAGGGAAATATGTGTATCGTTTCTTTTTAATAAAACACAAATCTAGGCGTCACATTTTGATGACCCTATATACTGATGTTATTTTTGTAAATTTCTTTTTTTATTTGTAAATTATTTTTTATATGTGTATAGAAAAACATATTTATAGTTTCTTTTTAATAAAACACAAATCTAGACGTCACATTTGGATGACCCTATATATTAAATATTGACTCTTAATTATTAATAATTCAATATTTCTATATATTTTTTGACATAACATGCTTAGTTACTTTAAATTTCAAACTTTCTATAAAGTTAATACCATAAAAATAATACAATGATTATTTGTAAACAAAGTCATGTGTTGAATAAAGTAAATTATAATTTTAAAATATTTATACGTATGTAAATACACACACACACACACACACACACACACACATATATATATATATATATATATATATATATATATATATATATATATATATATATATAAAAAAAAAAATGAAATTATTAAACCAGATCTAAAAACAGTTTATTTTTTTTAAAAAAAATAATCAGATGCAGATAAATACATTATTTGAATATTTTGAAATTTGAGAAAAAATACTGTTTAAAATTTCAAAATTTCTCAGTGATTAAATATTGATTTCATTTTATATTTCATATAATATTTCTATGAGCAAGTATTGGTTAAATATTACAATTCACATTTTTCTACTTTGTGAAAATACTATTTAAGAGACTATTTTAAATCATAAAATATAATTAAATAATTAGAAAAATCATTTATAATAAATATTTATTTGTTTTGAAAAATGAAGTCTATTCCTTTTTTCAAAATAAGCTGTGTTTTTTTTATTGTATCATCAAGGAATATAACTAATTTTAAATAATTTATGGCTATTCGAGAGTCATTTTAGTCAAAAATTATATTTTAATACTTTTGGAACAATCTTTTTAAAACAAATTATATAAAGTTTTCGAAAATTAATTCAGTAGATCGTTAAGTTCTTATTTAGTTTCTCTGTTTAGTAACATTTACCTGTTGAAGTAATAGCATTTAGAAATATATTAAAAATAAAATTAAAAATAATACAAATTATATTAGTATCAATTTGTTGCATTACACATGTGTTTTTTTTTGTTAAATAAAGTGATGAATTGAAGAAAGTTTATCTTTGTTAAATTTGTACTTTACATTTTTATAAATTAAATTTTTATAGTATTTATTATTAACATCAAACGTTTTATTTTAGAAAAAAAACATTTATAAAAAATATGAAGAATAAATTATTTTTTAAAATATAGAAGATAGTATAAATAAAAATTAGAATTCAACTATTTGAAGAATAAATTATATCCATAACTATAATTAAAATATAAAAAGTCTAGAATAGTAATAAAGATCTATAAAATATTTCAAGTCATTTAAAATATTTGTATATGAACATGAACTGTAATCTTATCCAGACACATTGTAGTACAGACTACAATGCGGTAGTATCTACAATAAGCTATCTTGTGGCTTAATTACTTCAGCGAGGCGACGCTACTTAATTTAAGAATTTCATTTGGAGCACATCGTAAGCGAGTTTCACAAATCAGCAACCGTGAGAGTAGCAGCAGCAACAGTAGTAGTAGAAGTAGTACTAATACTGCAGTCGCGCTATTAACTGTGCATACAAGACATGGTGTATACATGTTTTATTCTTGATGTAGTTGAATTTTAAATTAGGTTACATTAGCTATAGAGTGTACAGTCTAACCGGACTTAAAAGTATAAAAATGATTTATTCGTTTAGGGATTCATATATGAAACTATATATTAGTATTAACAAAAAGATAAATAAAGAGTTAACGCCTTTGTAGATAAAATATTAATTAAAAAAAAACTTTTATACTTAATTCTAATGCAATTACGATATGAAACCAGTTAGTTTTGTACATTTTATAAATATAAAATAATTATTTATTTTAAACTATTTCTTTTATTAACTTCTATCAAAATTAAATTCTTAATTATTTTTTGTCACTATAGCATATTCGTTTTTATATACATAAATTACTCTTTTTAATAACACATGGTTTTATAAAAATGTTCAGTGATCCTTTATTATTTACTTTATTCATTAATGATCACTTTGATGATTATATCAACATGATCAATAAAATGTTATGAAGTATAAAAAATGTATTAGATATTTATTGTGTTAAAAAATTTTGTAATAAACGCTCTAATAATAATGGAATTATTTTTGAAATGCCTATTAGTGAATAAAAGAAACAATAAACAATTGCCGAAAACATTGTGTTAAATGAATAATTTGCGTCAAAAATATTGAATTATTACTTTATTTTAGAAGGTTAAAATGCAAAAAGTTAAATTTATTCTAACTATTGCTAATAATATCTAAATATTATGTATTACTATAATTATGATTATCTTTTGCTTTGACTATTATCAAAGCACGCAATATTAGTCTAGTCTATAAGAAATATTATTTTAACACATATTTATATGTCGCAGTCATTTAATGCACGATACACAAAACCTTATTTATATATCTCCGGCATTTCACAAGTAGTCAACAAAAACATATTTTTATGTCACCGGACGTTAATGTGTCTTAACTTTTCCCAAATGATTATTTTTATTCTTAAAAAAAGTTTGTTTCTATTACACAAACAAGAGTATACACTTTTTATTAAAGTGTAGTCTACACTAATTTCTTGATGACTATTAATCATGTCCATATATACTTTAACTATAACTAAGTGTCATTAAGTTTATTGTAATCCACAGATTACAATAAACTTAATGACATATAAAGTATATTCACTATATATATATATATATATATATATATATATATATATATATATATATAATTGACAATTGATAATAAATAGTTCCTTCTTTATGAGTACAGGGCTTAAATTAGTTGATATTTATAGAATTATTTATGCTGTATTAAAATATTCATATTTTCTTTATCGCCCTAGATTAGTAAATGAGTTAATATTTCCACAAATATATTTTTTAAGTTATTCTATATAGTTATTATATTAATTAGAATATAGTTATTTGATTTTCCGCTATATATATATATATATATATATATATATATGCGTGTGTGTGGGTGTGGGTGTGGGTATATATATATATGTATATATATATATATATATATATATATATATATATATACACAATTGTATTCAGAAGTAACTAATGAGAATATTTAAATTCAATTTATTTTAGTAACCTTTTTTAAATAATTGTATTCAATTAAAAAATAATTTTTAAAATATTTTTCGAAAACAGAAAATATAAACCTGGTATAGTAAATTTTAAAAATATGGTTTAATATAAGTAGTAATATAATATAAGCATGTGGTACATAAACACATTTACCTGTATATATATTAATTCATGACTAAAAACTAGCATAATTTAAAAAAAAATACGTATGTGAAAAAATGTATACTAACACATTGACGTCCGGAGACATAAAAATATGTTTTTGTTGACTACTTGTGAAATTCCGGAGACATATAAATAGGGTTTTGTGTATCGTGCATTAAATGACTGCGACATATAAATATGTGTTAAAATACGCTGAAAATAATATTTCTTATAGACTAGACTAATACTGCGTACTTTGATAATAGTCAAAGCAGAAGATAACAGTAAATTTCAACCTTCAGTCCTACAATTTCCAAAGATTTCTTTAAGTCGCTTTAAAATATTTCAGGCAATAAAATATTTTAGAAAATATGCCGGCTACAACCATGAATTTTCACACAAATAGCCCGGACCGCAATGTGTTAATAGATAATACATAATATAAACATCATATGAAGAATAACCAATGTGATTTTAAAAATAAAATTTGGATGTATAAAAAACTAATTTAATTTAAATCAAGTAAATTATTATTACTTATTTTTGGTTATTAATAATTTTCCTTTCTAAATGGTAATTGTTTCATCACCGAAGCTACGATACTGGTATTTGTAAAAAAAGTTGTACTTTTTTCATACCACATTATAATATGTTTAAAAAAATAATTGGAATTAATAACATATTTTTTAAAATTCTTTACCAACTCAAAATGTACTTGAATGTCTTAATGGCTATCTTATAATACATTTTCTCTCTCTCCCTATATATATATATATATATATATATATATATATATATATAGAGATATATATATATATATATATATATATATATAGAGAGAGAGAGAGAGAGAGAGAGAGAGCATTAATTAATCACATAAATTTTAGATATAAAAACTAAAATATTGAGTTTTTTTCTTATTTTAAATTGATTTTAGAACAATAAATTTGTACTATTTAATCTGAAATATATATTTAAATTTATTAACTTTTTTATATTTACGGAATTTTTGTTATCCTAATAAAATGTAAAATCTATACAGTAATACTGGGATAATATTTAATGTATATATTTAAATTCTGCACATTTATATATAAACAAATTACCTTCTTGTTTTAATTTAATTTTTAATTTATCAATCTTACTGAAAAATATTCATTTTTATGTTTGTAAATATTTATATAATTATATTAAAATTTCAATAAATCTTAATATATATATATATATATATATATATACATAAAAGTGTATTTATTTCTTGTTGAAAAAGATTATCCTATAATAAAATGAATTAGAATGCGCCAGAAAAGATTTATACATAATGCAAATACCAAGAATACAATTAACTCATTGTCAACAAAATTAACGGTAATGTCTTCATGCAATGGACTGCAATTTCTTGTCTTAAACTAGTGAAAAAATGTAAGGAATTTTCACTTCTTAATTAAATGTCCTAACACCTAATACTGTCTCAGGAAGGGATCTCAATTGAGTAGTTTACTTGCTCGAACGTACGCCTTACTCAATCGTATCTAATTTAACGTTGTAGCTAAGTAAGAGGTAAATTAAGAACACAATGTAACGAGAACAGCTCTACGTGGTGTTGATGGATGTGAAAATAATGTCAGAGGCAAGCAATGAAATAGATTTAATTAAAATTTGCAAAGCTGAGACTCTCCCCAGTACAAGTCTATTACTGCAATGTTTTATGGAATGTATACTGGGAGTTTATACCTTGATACAGCTGGATTTTTTTATTCTTCAACTGCGACGCAACGATAAATAAATTTATAATCTTTATATATATATATATATATATATATATATATATATATATATATATATTATATATATATAATTATCATTGATTTTCTAATCTAAATATATTTACAATAAAACACACTTGATTCTCAATTTTACTACATTGGTTATTTACATTTTCATTCTGGTTAATTTTTTTTTAAATAATTAAATTAAAACAATTACATATAATAAATATTAGTTTTTTTATTATAGAACAAGAAAATAAATTATTTACTACCAATTTTGTTAAATTATATATTTTTAACCAATAGATCCATAATTTGTATTAAACACTTATTAAATTTATAGACAAGAATGTTTTTTTTATAAAAAATATTTATACTAAAAATTATATAATTAAATTTTAATAATTTAAATTTGAACGAAATATATCTAAAAGTAAAATAAATAAAATAAATTTTATTTATATTTATTCAATAATCAAATGTGTATTTTGTTCCAGGCCAAAAAAAGAACTTGTTTACTCCTTTTAACACATTGTACCAGAATTTAAATCACTTAAATGAGTTACTTATATCGATATATGAGTTATATAATCAATAACTTGTATGAAAATTATTTTAATGTTTTGATGTTAATGGATTAAATGTTACTTATGAATTTTTGTATTATTCAGTAATTTATTCACTGTCATGATTGTTAATTAATATTACACCAATTTCATTTTCACGTTCCTACAAACAAACAATTATATAAACAAAATACTTTAAAAATTAACACAGACATGAGAAAATTTGAACATTTATATATAGATATATAGGAGCAATGAAGAAAGGTAGATAACTTGGAACTATTTTTTTTCTATCATTGTGGATCTATGATTGTATGTACACAGAGATTTGAAGCATAGCTCTTTAGAGTAAAATGTTAAAGTA
The DNA here is from genome assembly GCA_029203775.1 of Neoneuromus ignobilis. Lineage (NCBI taxonomy): Eukaryota > Metazoa > Arthropoda > Insecta > Megaloptera > Corydalidae > Neoneuromus > Neoneuromus ignobilis. Next base: position 23,960,046 of record CP092088.1, read on the forward strand.
AATATTCAATATTTTATACAATGTGTATGTATGTATGTGTGTATATATATATATATATATATATATATATATATATGTGTGTGTGTGTGTGTGTGTGTGTATGTCTTCTTTAAATCCTTAATCTAAATCTACAAATCGAATTTAAAATTGTTTTAAATTTTATTTTATAAAAACAGTAATAAAATAAATAAATTATATATATATATATATATATATATATATATATAATAAAAAAAAACTTTAACATAGGGTTAAAATACGTTTATTTCTTGCAGGATATAAACGTGTATACTATTTAGAAATTTTCTAATTGAAATTTATTTTGAAATTGTAATTAGTTACATTTTAAAAACAATGTACTAAAAGATTCCAACTTTTATTATTGAATTAGTTATGTAAGTACCTTATATACGATTAAAACTTAATAATAATAATAATATTCAGTGATGTATATCATCAAGTATACGACATATACGTGGGTCGATGCAGACGCGTTAAGCTGTAAATACATATACATACACAACTTGCTCAGAGAATATTCATAGGTACCCCCTTTGAATACTTGACAAGTAAGTGACGTCTTAAATAGGCGCAATTCACTAAAGGTGTTTAGTAACTCACGTCCCACCCCCCGTTACGCCAGTACTATATATAATGTATAGTATGTTCAAGGAAAGCAGATACTAGATTTATTATATTTATTTTATATCGAACGTTTATTGACATGGAATGAAATCCTTTAATTAGGATCTCAAGGTTCCATGACTATACTTTCTATTGAATATCTTTTTAAAAGTGTTGAGAAACCTTTATATATATGTTGTTTATTGATTCATTTAAACTGCATCTAAGATAGCATGACTGTCAGTCAATACATCATTTCAAATTGTCAATTATTCAATAAAAAGGGTTTACAAATAATTTCGATAAATAAATATATATAAATGGACAGCTTGAAAATAAAATATAACAAAAACTTACGTAATAATATTAAATTTATCTTTTTTATCTTTTACGACAGTGAATGAGTCTAATGTACTTTTTTAAACAACAAATTCGATAGTAGGAATTTCAATTATAAAAAAACAGCTTTAATATTTACTGATTTTCATTCCTAGCTCATTTTTAAAGACTTTCTTATACTGGAATAAAGATTATTCCAGGCATTAACATTTTTAAGATTTATGAACATTCAGCAACTATTTTTTTATAAGTTTACAATTTATTTTTGTACACAATTATTTTTCTAAATATAATAAAGAGAAAAAGTTTTTTTTTAAACTAAATTCTTCATAGGCGGAATACCACATAAATGGTTTAAATAAATAATGTCAAGTTACGTTTTTATTTACAGTCATTTATATTATTTCATTTGAAATATATAAAGATTTTATAATATATTTTTTACATTATATTCTATCATATCATGTAATTGTATCAAGTTGTTAATAATTTTTAGAAATATTAAGAAATTCGATTAAATATAAACTATGTAATCTGAATTATTATATATTGATTACTATGTTATAATGAACCAAAAAATTAATTACCACTATTGAATTTTTTTTAATAACATTATTTTAAACAAATCTGATATTAAACACAAAATCTGACATATATCTTAAAGCCAATAAAAAATAACAGGAATCCTGACATTAGTTTTTATTTTAAAAAAATATAAATGAATTCTAGATTTAAAAAAAGGATTTAATTTCGTTTGGAAAAATGAGATTGTGATTATAAAATTTATATGAAAAATAATTTATCTTCTAATTATAAATAATAGTATAAATTTAAAAATATGATCCTGTTCACATTTGTATTCATTTTTCTTATATTCTTTACATTTTTTAATATATTTTTTTTAAATAAACTGAAATGAATAATTGAATGATTTGTAAAAATCAATAACATTAATAAAAATGCATATATGAGGAATATGCAATATATACATAAAGAGATATTTTTCTATAATTAAATTCCTAAATATTACTAAAATTATTTAACTGAAACATATTTCAAAATATTAATATAATTCTTACACTTCATTCTTCACTTTTTCTTTGCAATCAATAAATTAATATTTTTTCAATATTTGTACATTGTAAGTGATATAATTTCTTTTAAATCTAAATTTTTAAACAAATCATTAATTGCTTAATTTTTTATTTACTTTTATTACTACAGTATTTTGTAATTTTTATTATATTTTATTTTATTTTAGAGTAATATTATTGGTAAACTTATATTTAATGTTAGTCTTCACCTTTCTAAATGTGCCCATTACTATTTTTCATACTTTTATTTACTACTTTATTTACTATTTTTTTTATCATGTAGTATCTATTGTGTCTATGTATTTATAATTTTTCTTCTTCGTACATTATTGTACTTAAGTTATAATACAATTTTTATTTTATTACTTTTGTAATTTAGTTTTTTTTAATTAGTTTACAGTCCTTTTAGCATTTAACTATTTTTTTTTTTGACATTTTTAGTTTTAATTTACTGATAACTTATAAGTATTCGATTATATAGAAAATCTATTATTTTTCATTATGAAATATTTATACTCTATGTTAATTTTTCGTATTTTCTATAATTTAACTATTTTAAACGAAAATTCGTTATTGGTGCAATAAAAATTAGAAATTATTTTGACAAGAAATCAATTACGTTAAAAGATAAAAAAATTAAAAATAAAGTATTATAATCGAGAATTTAAATAAGTTTGTCACTATTAGATATATATTAATAATAATAACGTTTAATTTCAAAATGTTTAATTATATAAGGTCATCCAAATGTCACGCCTAGATTTGTGTTTTATTAAAAAGAAACATGTATAATTTCTTTGGTTTCTTTTTAATAAAACACAAATCTAGGCGTGACATTTGGATGACCCTATATAATGAAATGAAATGTTTCAAATATTTCATTTCAGTATTTTTAAAATAGTAATATAATTAATTATTTCCTACTTACTTTTTTAAAAAAAATATGTATATTTGATTAAAATATAACAACATAGAAATATTCTTTTCGGAAATTACGAAAATAGTATTCCAAGAACACAATAAAACTATAAAATAATTATTGATATTTAATCCTTTCACTACGAATTAAATATTTTTAGTTTTAAAACTTCTGTTTCGTTTGATGATCTTTTGAGTTACTTAAGTAATCTATTATTGGGAAAAAAAAATTGATATTTATTTTCAGATTTCAAATTTGAATTACGGACACATATGTTCCATCAATAGTTTAAATTGGGCATATTTGTCCCAATAGTAACAACAAACATTTTATGGGATGCATAGGTCCCGTTAGTGGCGAAAGAGTTAAATATTTAATTGAAGTAAATCATTGATTTTTAATGATGTAGATAATATTTTTTAATTATATTATTCAATGAAACATTATATATATATATATATATATATATATATATATATATATATATATATATATTGAATAATATAATTAAAAATATTATCTACATCCATATATTATATATATATATATATATATATATATATATATATATATATATATATATAGCATCACCGCGTGTCATGCGGGAGATTTCGGAGAGTCCTCGTTTTCAAAGGGTTGATGAAGGCCGACAACCTCATCTTGTAAAAATAACTGTCGAGAAGGAGTAAACCCCGAATTTTCACCAATCCGCCTGGTCAAATTGACCAAATATGAATGGTAGCATTCAAGTAACTGATGTGGGCGTTATGATGATATTTATATATATATATATATTGATTTTCTTTTGTAATTTATGAAAGAAAGAAATCTAGTATTTAATTTTAAATTGAACTTTATGTGACAATATTTAAAAAGCAGTTCAATGAAAAATATTTTTACACTTTTATCTGTTCGAAATTTACTATATATGTTGTTATATATTTTAAGGTATATATATATACATATGTGTGTATGTATGTATTCATGTGTACATATATGTATTTATGCATATATGTGAATGTGTTTGTATGAATTAAAGCAAGTGTACATACTCAAAGTTATCTTCGTTCACTTTAACAAGCCATAATTAAAGTGTATTGTATAGCACTATATTTGTATTTAGCGTCCCATTAATTGAATTTGACACGACCTTTTGTGTGGTTTTTGTACCAGGTTCTAGGTTATGTGTTGTTAGAGGTAGATTATATTCATAGCTCATGAATCTCAACATATAATTGCAGTGTGTAATTTATTGGTATAAATATATTCTATATAAAAATAAGTATTTATACGTTAATTAAAATAAATTACAAGTTTTACATGAACATCATTTATGTACATATTTATATATATATATATATATATATATATATATATATATATATATATATATACATGTGTTTCTATATTACAATTATTAAAAAGATTTTGGTTCAAGACTTTCTCTAAGAATATACAATTATCAACTGAAATATTATTTGTTTTATTCATATTTAATTTCAATATTTTATACCGTTAATTCTTTAAGTTAATATAAAGACAAAAACTCGTATTTAAAATCAATAGATACTTTAAAACTATGAATAGACACTTTCTTATTTAACAAGTAAATTCTTGTACAAGTTAAAAATAACGTTTTGTTTTCGATCCATGAATTTATTATAAAAAAATTATTACACAGATATTGAAATAAAATTAATGTCTTTACATTGATTGAAATATATTTGTATATTTTTTTTAGAACACAATTACTTCTTATATTGCTAAATAATTTTAATTTAGTGGTTATTTTTATTATAAAGTGGCTCAAATGGGATTGAAGAATTCTTTACTATCATTAATGTCATTTACTATCCTTTAGTTTCATTTTGATTACCCTATACAATAAGAAGATTTATTTTCTAATTATATTTTTGATAAAACAATGTATTATTCATAATTATATATTACTATATAGGAATTTTTATATTGACTTTTAAATTATATAAATCTATTGACTGTTTTTTTATTTTACATTTGAAAAATATTTTTCTTTTTGAATCAATATTGTTCAGAACCAAATTACAAAATGTGTTATTTATTAAAATTAATAATTGATAGCTTATGTATAATATAAAAATATTTTTAATTATCTGTTTACAATTCTAATTATAAATTATAAAATATTACTTTACTTTTAAACAATATGAAATTTATCCAGTATTTAATTTTCAATTATTTATTCTGTCATTTACAAATTACTCATTATAAACTCATATCATTAAATTATTTCATTATTAAAATAATTAGTTGTACAAAACAATTTAGTACTAAAAACACGTGAACGGTTCTAGCAACTAAATTTATATTTTATCGTTGAATTATAAATAAAGTAAAATAATTAAATAATTATTCTATAAACAAACAATATGTTCATATATACACATATATACAAAATGCATAAACATTAATATAATTTCAATTAAAACGTGATTTTACTTTTGAATACATATATTTTATATATACAATATTCGAACATTTATGTTTATTCATAAGTTTTCAAAAATTGAGTAAATTAATTTTCAATGGACATTATTTATTTTCGTTTATATACGTGAATGCTTGTATTATTTGCCTTAAAATTCATAATAGAAAATAGATTTGTTTTCGAATAATGTAACAGTTATATTATTTATATTATAACATTCATGTTTTTGAATAATGTAACAGTTATTAACTGTTGATTAAAAATGGTAAAGTTACTTTTAAATTGAATTGTTGTCAGTAACCAATATGTTTGTATGTTTAATATTAAGTAATATATTTTGGAAAATATTATTATTTAAAAAAAATCTCATAATATTACATTTATCAAATAATGAATTTGTTATCAAAAAATATACTTTTTTTCTAATTGTTCGCTTTTTTTATTTATTTATTGTTAATATTATCACATTTTTTAAATAAAAAATTTGTATTCCTATAAATTCTCTTACTCTTGTTCTCTGTAATAAATGTTAGGCTGTTTTAAATTGAATTTTTTCCATTTATATTATAATGAAGATAATTAAATATATATAAGAAATATAAGAAATAATCAAAACTAAATAATAAAATGTATTTTCTTACTGATTACTAAATGGAAATACAAGTTATAATATAATTGTAATGAATTTTACAATTTTTAATAATTGGTTACTGATTTTTTTAATAAATTTAGATTATGAGCAAAATCAGCCTAAAAAATAAAAAGAGGAAAATCAGTCAAAGAAATATTATTTACTCAATATAAAGATTATTTAAAAACCTCATTGCATTTTATTTTTATTTCTCGAAATTTTGCATATTCATTACCTCTCCTAAACCAGAAATAAAACATAAAATGAAAAAAATTCAGCTAACCCAAATCAAACTTTATAAATGATTTATTCATAAGATTTCATTTTTCTTTAATACCAAGTAGAAACAACAAGTTACTTAAAAGTTTTAAGTATTTTGATAATTATATAGATAATGAATCATTTGAAAGTATTAGAACAAATTAAGGCTTATTTTTAAATTTTAATTAACTCAGCACAATATTATAAGAATGTTTACTTACAACAGCCATTCGGTTTCTATACTGATTTAATTTTTATTAACATAATCATTCGTAGAAAACAAATATAGAGTCATCCAAATGTAACGCCTAGATTTGTGTTTTATTAAAAAGAAGCAAAAGAAAACATACACATGTTTCTCTATACACATTCATATACATATATTTCTTTTTAATAAAACACAAATCTTGGTGTCACATTTAGATGACCATATATTATTGTTTATGGTAATAAATATTATTTTAATTTTTCTTCCTATACTTTTTTATAATTGTTCATTTATTGATTATATAGAATATTTTTTTTACTAAATCATGATTAAAAAATGAAATATTATATTTTTTCAGATTTTTTTAAAAAGTAACACATTTTCTTTCATTAATTTTAAATCATGATCATTTAAAAAAAAATATTATTATTAATTATTATTATTTATGTTTGTATATATGTACCTATATATGTATGCATAGACGTTGTATGTGTACTCTAGCTGGCATAAGAATCTTTACTTTTATGCATATATGAATCTAATTTTCTGCTCTACTAAACTTAATTGAACGAATATTCCATAATCATAAAATATTTCCGTACTTTTCGAATAATTCATTTGCTTGTAACTAAATTGAATTCTATCGTAAAAGTCTAAATCAAATATTAAAAATATACCCGAAGCAAGTTCGCAAAACTGTGTGTAGTTGAACAAATGCGCCGTACTGAATTCAACTACAAATGTTTTATATCCAGACGACAACCGTCTACACGAGTGCAATGTACCAAGCAGGCCGAAAAACAAATTGAATTTAAATGTCTGTTAGCTTAGTTCAAACATTTACAAACATACGGAAAATACAATTATTGTGAACTACATCGGTCGACTATGGTGTCGTATATATTCAGCATTCTTACTTTACTGTCGCATGAATGAGCCACCCTAAAAGTAGTTTTTTTTTTTTTTTTTTTTTTGCTGGGATGTATTTTCATCGACAAATATTTCTGTTTCTGCCATATAGCACAATCATTTTTAGATCGTAATCCGCGTATGGAAATCGTACTAGATACGTGTAATTATCTACAAACGATTTATCTCGAAATTAAATACTATTTTACAATAGATTCATTGAATTAATAAACGAATCAGTTTATGCATCATTGAAATATATTTTAATAATACGTATAATTATTGTGAATTCTATTTGTTAGTTTATTTTATTTATTCATTTGTGGATATCTAAAAAAGTCTCAATATTTATATCTGAAAAATATAATAAAAACATTAATTTTTTAATTGAAACCAACTTTTCCAATAAAATATTTAAAATATTATTTAATATTATAGCTAAAACTGTATATAATCGTTACAAATATTTTATTTAGACTCTTATTATTAGTATGTATATACATGCATATATATATATATATATATATATATATATATATATATATATATATATAAGGATTTTGTTATATTAAAATTCTATTCATAAATAAAATGTTAATATGGTATAAAAATAAATATGATGAATAATATTAATATGGTGAATAATGAAATTAAAAGTAATATAAACAAATCTGAATTATAAATAAAAACCATTAATATGAAAATTAATAAAAACCATTAATTGTAAACAAAATGCTTGTTTAAATAATGTGTACATATATTAAATACAATAACATAATAATACTTTTTACATATCCTTTACTGTATTTTAAATAATTAATTTCATTATAACATGAAATGTTAATATCTGTTTATTTATACAGACCTAATATTTTCGTAATATGAGTATAGTATATATATATATATATATATATATATATATATATATATATATATATATATAAATTACTATTTTATAAAATGAAATGTTATAAAATAAAAGAATTAAATTATTATAATTTTTGAAAATGGAATAAACAATTTTAAAATAAATAGATATAAAATATTATAAACATATTTAATAAAAAATATTAAATAATAAAAACATCATTCTGTTTTAATGTATAAGAATAATACACATATATATGAGGTTGGCAAATATCTCCCTTCCGCCTTCTGGTCTTTTGAATTTCGGTTACACGGAAGGGAGATACTATAATATTATTTTCTGCATTAGTATTATAGCAAGTTCATCTTAACACAAATATATCACTCGCCCTAATATCATAAAACTGTAATGTTCAAAAATTATTTATTGTTCATTTAATTTGCAGATGTGCATTTCGATGGTCATGTCATTATCGTCAAAATGCTGCATTATTAAATCTAAATGTTATAATAAAAAATAAAAGTGAAAACAATTATGATCCAGAATTGATAATACAAAAATATTTGAACAAAATAAAAAATTATAATGAAGTTAAAGAAGTTTTTATAAAACAGCACCCTGACGATGATGGCGTGACCATTGAAATTTGCATAAACTAATTAAATTAACAATAAGTAAATACTATTAAAAATCTTGTAGTGTTATGACAAATATTCATTCATGTTAAAATATTTATTATAATTATATTTAATATATGAGTATATGGTCATCGAAATGTGACGCCTAGATTTGTGTTTTATTAAAAAAAAAATCTAAAGGTATAAAGTATAGAGAAACATGTGTATAGTTTCTTCTGTTTCTTTTTAATAAAACACAAATCTAGGCGTCACATTTGGATGGCCTCATATAAATATTTTTCATTTTTTTATAATTATAATCAACATATTATATTAGGTTTACTTTTTATTTGATTTTGAATGAAATTATTTTATAATTAAGCTTATTGATCATTTTTCAGACAATTTTCTAATCTTAAGTTAAATCTTTAATCAATGTAATTAACATAAAAATAAGAGGAATTATAGATATTAATGTAATTAAACTATTTTTAATGGAGTTTCTTACTTATAAATTGTTGATATAATTGATTACTAAAGATTTTCGGATTATTAACAATATATTATTAGAAGAAGATATGTATTACCTGTTTTTGAAATAAATTTAAAGCAACTGCTCAATAAAATTTATTTAATAAATAGATAGAAATAGTTAAGTATATTCTAAGGTTTTATATTTAATATGTTTAAACTCTACAAAAAAATTAAAGATATTTTCTACCATTAACCCATACCATCGATAAATTAATCAAGTAAAAAAATATTTTCAATCAGTAATAAACTATAAAGTTTAATTTTTGTAAAAAAAGGCTATTATAATTACAATTAAATCAAAATACACTTTATACAGAGATTATAGTCTTGTTCTAATTTTTTAAAAAATATCTAAATATGTAATGGGATAATTGATTTCATTTTTTTCAAAAGAAAACAATTTTAAACTTTATTCAATCTCATCCTATGATTTATTTATAAAAACTAAGCATTTTATCATTCATTTTCGTTCATCACCAATAGTGTTAATCTTTCAAAAACGATTAAATACATATAGTTCTAAGCTACTAAATATCAAGTATATTAAAATACAAAAAATGTTCATCTTGTTAAGTATACTAATGAAAAATTATTAAAAACATTTTTTCTAATTTACAACAAAATAAATTTGACTTGGGTTCTAAAATACCACAAGGATATTCAATGTTAGTATTTAATTCAAAGTCACCTAAATATATTCTTCTAAATTATTAAAAATGTTACTAATAAATGCTTCTGCAATCTGTAATAATTTTAAATAAATATTTATTTTATAATACTTCTTATTCTTAAATATATATATATATATATATATATATATATATGTGTGTGTGTGTGTGTGTGTGTGTGTGAGAGAGAGAGAGAGAGAGAGAGAGAAAGAATTTTATGAAAATTATTATTATTATATTCCGTACTATCATATAATAGCAATTAATTTTATTTTATATAGAAAATCATTTTATATTATATTATCTATATTATATATATATATATATATAAAATATATATATTATATATATATATATATATATATATATATATATATATATATACATATATATATATATATATATATATATATATATATATATATATATATATATATATATATATATATATATATATATATATATATATATAAAAATATATATGTACGTATAAAAAAAACCTTTTCTATATCTTCTCTGTCTTCTATCTAGTTTTGTTCGTATCTCAATGTGGTATACATGTCATAAATGCTTCAGGTATTCAGTTACCGTGAAAGCGTACACGTTAAATTAATTCTTGAAATCGAGGTGTTGCCGCGGAAATAATTAGCTATTTTTACCACTCGCTTGACGACGTCACTAGGTATGATATTTCTTGAATGAAAGATGTTTGTGCAAAAATATGTACACATACAATAAAGCATACACACACAAACGTACATATATTATTTATAAATGGAACAGTGTTGAATATATGTCATGAAAGCAAGAATATATATATATATATATATATATATATATGTATGTATGTACGTTTATTATACACAAATAAATGAAAGTAACACAACGTAAAACTTTACTAAAAAGTTGATATTTAAAAATGACATAGCTTTTCGGATGAGATATTTCCTGTTTTTAAATTGATCTGTTATATTTATGATTTAAATTAATGTAAAATCAGAAATAACAAATACAGTGATGAAGATAGTTAATAAAAAATAAAATTGAAACAAATATAAAAATTGAGCAATCATTGTGAAGTAAAAAACAACATTTACATAAATAATGAAAAAAAACCATTAAGTTTTAATTAAATGTTGTTTATAATATTTAATGCATATATATATATATATATATATATATATATATATATTTATACGTATATATTTTGTTTGAATTTTTAAACAAAATCGAAAGTCATTTAAGTTATAATCTATATTATAATCAAATTTATTTTATATAGGGTGGTAAAAATGAGACTGAAGGATAATAAAGAATATTAAATGATAGTAAGCAAATAAATGTATGTCAAACATTCAGTCTCATTTGACCAACCCCCTATATTTTTCAAAATTTTAAATAATGGCTTTAATTTGTTAATCTCTTAATCAAAAGGAATAACTAGCTTATATATATATATATATATATATATATATGATTTTATAGTATTTTTACGAGGGTCGTTTGATAAGTATGGTAAAAAAGTAAGAACAACTAAATTGAAAAATTAATTAAATTAAACAATAAATAAATTTACCATACTTACTAAACAACCCTCGTAATAAATATAAAAATTTTTATCAGTATCACACTGTTTTGATTTTAAATTCAATTTTATAAATGTTCATTTAAAAGAAATGTCTTTAATATTTAATTAGACAAAATACCTAGAGATTATTAGAGATATACTGATCTAGAAACTATTTAAATGTAAATTTATACTCTATACTTTCATGAAAGTATCATAATAGTTATCAACTATATAGTGATTCTATAAAATATAAAAAAATATTAAAATTGATAAATAAATTTAAATAAAATTGATAAATCATTAAATATTATGAAAAAATAATCTATGAAAACAAATTACTTTACAGTGAAACACATTTACTATAATATTTATATTTTTTTAAAAAAAAATATCATCGTGGTCTAAAAATGTACATCCCAATTAAACCTAATGTATTTCGAAATAAATGTATAAAATAAAAATATAATAAATACAATACAATACATTATATATATATATATATATATATATATGCGAGGTCGTTTGATAAGTCCGTGTAAATTCCGAAAGATGGCACCATTGGTGCATATCGAGGTTATTTTTAATTAGTAGCACCTCTTGGAAGAACACACATCAAGTTTCAGCCATATCGGTCTATTCCTTTGTGTTTGACAATCGTTGGAATCAAGGAAATCGAGTGATTGTCAAGTAATGGACGAAAAAGAATTTCGCGTGTTGATTAAACACTACTTCATTAAAGGCAAAACGCCTCAGGAGACTAAACAGAAGCTTGATAAACATTATGGTGACTCTGCACCTTCGATTAGTGCGGTTTATAAGTGGTTTCAAAATTTTCGGAGTGGCCATATGAGCACAAGAGTCGCTGAACGTTCTGGACGCCCTGTTGAGATCACCACTCCAGAAATCATTGATAAAATCCATGATATGGTGATGGAGATGACAGAAGAGTGAAAGTGCGTGAGATTACTAGTGCTGTAGGCATCTCGTGTGAACGGGTACATAATATTTTGCACCAACATTTGGACATGAAAAAGCTATCCGCCAAGTGGGTGCCGCGATTGCTCACAATCGACCAAAAACGAGGTCGTGTGAAGTGTTGCAAGAACGGTTTACAGCTATTTCAGCGAAATCCGCAGGACTTTAAACGTCGTTTCATCATTGTAGATGAAACATGGATACATCACTATACTCCTGAGACCAAAGAGCAGTCTAAACAATGGGTTATCAAGTGGGAATCTGCTCCGAAAAAGGCGAAGACAATTCCTTCGGCCGGGAAGGTTATGGCGACTGTCTTTTGGGATTCGCAAGGAATAATCTTTATCGACTATTTGGAAAAGGGTAAACCATTACAGGTGCATATTATTCATTGTTATTGGATCGTTTGAAAACCGAGTTGCAAGAAAAACGTCCCCGATTAGCCCACAAAAAAGTCATCTTTCAACACGACAACGCACCAGCTCACACCTCAGCAGTTGTGGCCGCAAAACTAATGGAAATAGAGTTCCAAATCGTTTCACATCCCCCCTATTCTCCAGACTTGGCTCCATCGGACTATTATTTGTTCCCTAATATGAAGAAATGGCTCGCGGGAAAAAGATTTTATTCGAACGAGGAGATGATTGCAGGAACGAATGACTATTTTACAGACTTGGACAAATCCTATTATTCGGAAGGGATCAACAAACTAGAGCAGCGTTGGATGAAATGTATAAGCCTAAAAGGAGACTATGTTGAAAAATAAAAACGATTTTTACACAAACTTATCAAACAACCTCGTATATATATATATATATATATATATATATATATATATATATATATATATATACATAATTTTAAACCAGTAAATATTACGGAAGTAACATTCGAAATATTTTTGATTATAACAACGACTTTCATTAAAAAAAGCTCTCGAATTTATTCTACGAGGAAAAAAAAATAAATAGTACTCATCTTATAAAATTACATTAATTTAACGACACTATAGGCTACGTACGTATTGTTTATGTATCAATAAATAAACGTCCGTTATAAATTACAAATGCACCCGCATTAACATGATGCTAAAACACGTAGAAAATCATATTACCAATTAGTACTCTGTTAAAGGCACATTAACTAGTATTATAGTATAATTATCGGGCTCGACGTTCTGCCCACCGGTTTACCCATATCAGTTACCTTCATCTAATCATTACACATGATGCTGTTGACGATCAATGCTCGCCAGTTTGATCCTATTATATTTACAGAAACCTCTGTTCATCGAGAAGAATTCAATGACAATGACTTTATTACTGGTTAATCACATTTCGATTCTATTATTTGTTTTATCTTTTAAGCAGTTCTACAGTAATGTATATTTATTTGTATCGTTTCGGTTTTATTATCTCAATCGGAAATAGACCACGTTGTAAAAACGTTAAGTAAATTAATATTCTTCAGTTACCTTATATATTATTTAGTGTTAAATATGTTTTTATTATTTAGTTGAGATAAAATCGATAATTTTAACTGAAAAACTAAAAAGGAATTAATTGAAAATCCATTTTCTACTTCAAGGAATCTTCTTTTAAAACTTTGTAATAATTAGAATTATTTAATATCATATTAACGTTATTTAATAATAATAAGTACTCATTTAATGAACTAATATTGTAGTTTTTTTTTATAAAAAAAAATGGAAAATAAAATTTATAAACTACGCAGAGGAAAAGAAAATAATCTTAAAATTTAAATCTTGTATTTTAAATTAATTTAAGGAAATTTTTATCAAATATTCTGATATATATATATATATATATATATATATATATATATATATATATATATCTTAAGATATTTTAAATAATTTTATTTCAAAAAAAAAAATATTTGATGAATTACAATAGATAGTATGACATTTATGTGATTTATATAATATGATAAACATTTTCTCAAATCAGTGTAAAGTGTTTTTTAAAACGTGATAGAACTTTAAATTGAATTCTTATTGAAAGTTCTATCTAACCCAAAAAACCTTTTATACACACACATACATATATAAAGAATGATTTTTTTAGATTATATAGAACTTTTGAGAGGGATTCAATTAAAGTTGTATTACGCTTACAACTCTCTCTCTCTCGCTCTCTCTCTCTCTATATATATATATATATATATATATATATATATATATATATGTATATATTAACCTTGTCACAATATTCTTCTATTTAAAGCTAAATAAAGGTCTTTAACAAAACATTTTAC
>CP092088.1:23980006-23982506 GCA_029203775.1 Neoneuromus ignobilis
TATATATATATATATATATATATATATATACATAAGCATATTTAACTACTGTAATTTTCAATGAATTTTACTGAGGTAAAAGTAGCAAAAAAAAATGTTGATTATTATTAAATTTTATCATCTTATTTTCTACGCTAATCAAATAATTGTTTAATATTTTATTTGATATTTAATAAATTAATAAATAATATGTTAGTATATATATATATATATATATATATATATATATATAATTTACAGGTGGTTAAAATGAAACTAAAGTTCAAACATAAAAGGGTTTAAACATACTTTCACTTCCTTATTGTCATTTACTATCTTTTTCTATTCTTCAATCCAATCTATGCCACCCTATATATATTGCGTGAAGAGTGAGTTCGATTCTCAGTCAGAGTTTTCCTCATTTTTGTGGATTGAGTATAAGTTTGACAACCTCATCTTGTAAAAAAACAACTGTCATGAAACTTTCACAAGAAAGACTATACTGAGCTGGCATTGTCAGAGAGGTCCTAGCTCTGCATAAAGTATAAGCTGTAGTGTGATCTCTTTATATATATATATATATATATATATATATATATATATATATATATATATAATATATACAATATATATATATATATATATATATATATATATATATATATATATTATCAATATTATATTGTTAATTCAATTATAGATTAGTATTTGAAGTCCGAACTTTATTTTAATAAAGAAAAATAGTTTTCGATCTTTTATTTCACAAATATGTTAAAATATTTTTTTAAGAAAAACAATTTAAATATTCTAATTACAATTCATTCAGTATTTTTTTTTTAATTATAAACTATTTCGTATATCATTATTTACTTTCTTAACACAGATCGTATTTTTTTACTCTTGAGTTACTCAAATTTCAGCTAGTT
The DNA here is from genome assembly GCA_029203775.1 of Neoneuromus ignobilis. NCBI lineage: Eukaryota > Metazoa > Arthropoda > Insecta > Megaloptera > Corydalidae > Neoneuromus > Neoneuromus ignobilis. The sequence goes on from CP092088.1 coordinate 23,980,912, forward strand.
TCACTTACGAGGGAAAATTGAATATATCATATTCAAATGTAGTCATTAAATAAATATGAATACAATAATATATAAAAAATATGTAGTTTCTTAAGTGCTCAATGTTAATTATTACAAAAGTAACTTTTTTATTATTAAAAATGATTATCTTCTTTTTTGTCACCTTTATATATTTATAGATATTTTTCAAAAACCATTTTCTATTATCTTTCTAAGTAAATATTCTCTATTTAATTAAAAAAACTTCGATATACCAGGGTCGTTTGATAAGTATGGTAAAAAAGTAAGAAAAACTAAATTGAAAATTTTAATTCAATTAATTAAATTAAACAATAAATAAATTTACCATACTTATCAAACGACCCTCGTATACTATATCCTTTTTATTGATATAAAATCAATTCTTGTAAATATAATTTTATAAATTCTGACAAAATTCTTTAATCTATTACAAATATTAAAATTTGGTTGAAAAAAATATCAAAAAAGGAAATTGTTCTTGAATAAGTCAATTCAATTTCATTTATTAGATTACTTAATTAATTATTTTGTTTTAATCTAATATAATTTTAACAACAATCTTATTATTTTATGACAATTCTAATCTAAATATCTTACTGCATTTTTTTACCACATATGAACTTCAAACCAAGATCATGGATTTGAACAGAGAATAAATATAAAATTTTCATGGTTTAAACTTAACATTTATTTTTTTTTTTTGTATTTTATATCTTGTATTGAAAATATTAAAACAAATTCTTTAAATTATATTTTAAAACGATAATTTTAAAAAATCGAATATGAATATTATGAAATATTTTGATTTATAAAATATGTTAGTATTTGAAAAAAAATCATATAATATATTCATAATGTAAATAATACATTTTATGCACATTTGTTGTTTCAAAATAAGTACAGAACAAACAAAAATAATAAAAATGCATTTATTTTTACTTTTTACAAATTTAATTAAAAAATCTTGTATAGATCTCCAAAAACAGATAATTTTACATTAAGTGTTATTTAAAGTTTATTTAGCAATCCTGTAAGTAACTTTTTAAAAGTTTTTGTAACTTCTTTTGATACATTTTTTAATAAAATGTCAAAATAGAATTAATTTCAAGGTATTTATTATATTAATTTTAATTTTTGCTGAATTAAAAATTAATTCCAAATAAAACATTTATTTTGTAATTTTTTTTTATAACGTATGTATATTTCCTGACAATTTTTATTCGTCTCCTTATTGATCTACTACAATTATTTCTTCATATACGTACATTATAAAAAGTGTTTTTTTCCATTTTTATTCAAAATTGAAGCATAACATATAAGCTAATAGATTAAATACATTTTACAGTTTTTGTTCATTTATTTGTATAAATTAATATTTTTTTAATTAACATATGTTATTTCTTATCTTAAATTCCATTGTTGTGAAGTTTTCTTGTAATTTTTATTTTAGGAATAATATTTTTTTCAACAAATTAAGAAAAGTAAACGAATAGTGAAGAGCACAAAAGAACAATATTTTATTTTAGTTATTTTATCATTAATTCAATTTATATCATTAATCAATTTATAACGTT
>CP092088.1:23987506-23997506 GCA_029203775.1 Neoneuromus ignobilis
CTCTCTCTATATATATATATATATAGAAAGAGAGAGAATATATATATATATATATATATATATATATATATATATACACTCGTCCCTCAATTTACGCGGAGTATCCGTTCCACGTGGATTTGTTTTACGCGAATGAAAATCGCGTAAATTGAATCTGTCAGTACAATAGAAAAAATATTAAAAATAAAAGTTAGTAAAGTTGTAGAAACACATATTTATTTCACATAGCTTAAGAGAAAAATAATGTCGTTTTAGAAAACAAAAGTAGATAAATTTTATTCGGTGTTACTATCGCTACTGTAATTCAAAACAATCAACTTTATATATATTTATATCGTGCTTTTATACGTTCAAGTAAGAATTTGCGTCACTCTAATATATAATAAATTCCATAAAAAATTATATAAAATGAAATCTATCTGACCGCATATAAAAAGTCCTGCGTAAAACAATACCGCGTAAAAAAACTCCCACGTAAATAGTGGTATAATTTGACGCGTAAAAAAAAACTCGCATAAAAAAAGTCCCGCGTAAATTGAGGGATGGGTGTATATATATTGTTTATCAATTTCATTTTTGTTAAAAAATTAAAACTACAAATAGTAGGAGTAATATTTTACCTCTGAATTCAAACAGCAATAAAGTTGAAAAAAATAAATTAATTCTAATCAAATATGATTTTTTGTCAAGTTAAGAATCTAGGACATGAAAAATATTATTATATATTTATTTACAATTTGTATATATATATATATATATATATATATATATATATATAAGTGAGTACATATATATGCATATATATTAATTCTAAAAAAAAAACATTCAATATTTAATGAAAACTTTAATAATATCATTTTTTAAACGAAATTTATATTTAGAATTTGTAGAAAGAATATTAAAAATAGAATTTCTATAAAAAGTATTAAAATATTTTGAAGAACGATATTAAATAAAACAATTTTATTTTATTGATTATATAAATAAAAAGTATAAGATTATTAGTATACAAAAATTCGAAATATAATAAAAATTAAAAATATAAACAATTAAAAAGATATATAAATAAATATAGAAGTTTTTAAATTAGTATGGTTTTAAATGCACACACATACACATATATTTATATATATATATATATATATATATATATATATATATATATATATATATATATATATATATATATATATATATATATATGTAAACAGCATTATGTTTCTATATTTAAAATCTTTGATTATAGGAATGACTATTATTTATATCATTAGCTTCTTTACTATTCTACATCTAAATGTTATTTAAAAGTATCCATAATATTAATCATTACCTTTTCATCTGAAATTTTAAAAAATAATGAATTACTACGAATATATACATATATATATATATATATATATATATATATATATATTCATATACATACACACATATACGTGCATGTATCATCATATCAGATTATATGAACTCACTGCTGGGCGAAAACCTCATTGAATGTTACCGTTCACTAATATGTGGATATTCTTGACTTGTAAGTTAGGTGAAAAATAGTATGTATGTATGTATGTATGTATGTATATATGTATATATATGTATATATATATATATATATATATATATATATATATATATATATATATACATACATACATATATACATACTTATATAATGACTCATATAATCTTAATATATAATAAATAAAATTTATGGTAACATCTAGATTTTTGTTTTATTAAAAAGAAACATGTGTAGGTGGTGCATAGGGAAACATGTGTATAGTTTCTTTAATTTCTTTTTAATAAAACACAAATCTAGCTGTCACATTTGGATGACCCTATATTTACAAAACATAATTTTATGAACAACTGAAATAATATTTATTTAACTTACAAGTTAATAAAGTAAACTGAACGTCATTTCTCATGTATTCCTAAATTTCAATATTTTTGTCAGTTATTTACAAATATCCAAATGTGTCTATTCAATTAGTTATTAAACACGTTTTTTAACCAGAAAATTTTTGCTTATATCAGTATATACAAAAATATATATACTTGATAAAATAATACTAGTAATTTATATATATATATATATATATATATATATATATATATATATATATAAAACGAATACTTAATTAAAAATACATTATAAATTAATCTATAAAAAATATTTTTTTATTTACATAATAATATTTATATACTTAGATAATTGTATTTAGATAATAATTCTCTCATTTATTTACATTGTGAACGAAAAATAAATTACTTAAAATATATATATTAATAAAAAATAATATTCAAGCAGTAAAATAAAGAATATATATATATATATATATATATATATATATATATATATATATATATATATATATAATTAATTATGAAATTTAATTAGATATTAACCTATAAAAATATATTTAAAATATATAGCATAAAAAATGAAGAAAACAATTTAAATATCATATGCAATGTGATTTAATTCAAATTTTAATTAATAAGTCTCTCCACTTGTATATTAAAACAACATATAATTATTATTTAGTGAATAGAGTAAAAATGTAATTTAAAAAAATTGTGTAAATGAGCTTTATGTTATTTAAAATTATTTTGGTTATAATTAAATTAACTGTTTTTTTTTGTAAATTAAAGCACATCTCTTTTTGTATTTGTAAACATCAAGCTAAAATAACAAACCATCAAAAAGAAAAAAATTGTTTCAAAAAATCACCTATATTTTTTCATTAAAAGTTCTAATATTTTTTTAATAAATGACTTATTTGTGAAAACTCTATTTACGCATATTTAATTATTTAAATAATAGGTACAGCTCATTTACATACCGACGGCTGATATACCGCCGGGCGTCACAGCAGACACCCCGGCCGTAGGACTACGATGTTGTGGCGGTGCTGCCCCATTGTCACCAAGTCCTAACAATTCTTGTATTGCGAACGGTGACCGTTGATGTGGCATTTTTTGAACAGGAGGATGCTGTAAAAACAGCTCTTTCCTGTGTTTATCAACAGCAATTGCTACAGCGTCCATAATATCACTCGTTACAAATAATACGAAATATATTGAAACTATTTATCATTACTAACAGTAAAGTACTTGTTTATTAATTCTGATTGATGCATAATGGATTCTTCTTCGATTTTATTGAAAATTGTGACAGTAAATTTGTTCATTATTTTAACACATCGATTTATTAATAATTCGTAACGAATAATTTTCATTCGTAAATTAAGAACGAGATTAAAAATTATTTACATATCGTTTGATCGAATTTAACTCGTTTATTTGCTACTTTTATTTTTAATAAACCGAAACATTATTTACAATATCTTTCTATATATAAATTAAATATTTAATTAATATTTTAAGTACACTAATTTTCCATTGCGGTTTCATTGTCAGTTTTACAGGTTGTATATTAATTTATACTGAATTAATTTTATATAATTTCGTTATTTATTTATAAAATACAAATGTAAAAGTGTATTAAGGGTGTTTTTAAAAATATTTCAACAAAAATTACTTTTTCTTCTTATTTTCTAATCAAAAAAAAAACACGTTTGACAGCTACTTTTTTCAGTTATTTAGTATATTTTTATTATTTTTAATTCGTATGTTTATCAAAATTATCTTTAGTTTGTTCTCAATATTTTATATAAATTACCACAACCATTAAACAATTTATTTTTGTATTGTCATATATTTTTGTAAATGGGGTATGAAATCAAATAAGTACATGAATCGAAGTATAATTTTTCAAACCATTTTCTTGTTGTTTTAATTGAATTCGTTGTAATTAGCAAATTTAGAATATTGAACTATTTCAATGAACACTGAATAAAATGTAATTGTCATTTAAAAAATGATATACATATACTGATTTATATATTTGGTCTTGCTTAAAAAAACCCCTGTTATCAAATCGTTGTTTATAATTTTAATACGTTTTTTATAAATAGTTTTATTTCTTTTTTTATGAATTTAAAACAGTCTTAATCAAATGTTTCAACGTTAATAAATGTCAATATTTTTCAGACGATATCGCACATTGATTAGCATACGTCACTTGCGTCAGTCGCTTATTATCTAACGAAGTTTGGAAACGTTTCGTCCATTTAACATACATTAATGAATTTTGACACTAACAAGTATTTTGTTGAACAAGAAACTGGAACCCGTTTCCTTTGAACCACACGATAAGACTGAACAAGTGTCGAGCCCTCAGATATGCACAAACCCACCCGGCGTGTACGAGCGCCAACCCCCGAGGTGTGCCCTGTCTACATTGGCCAGCCCAGTTGTATATTGGCGGATTTGATTTTTTACAACCCCATAATGTTATACCCCTACTCATTAATTCACTCCCCCACTTATTATACGATCGTTGTGAATGGACCACGGATGACACACCTCTTCAGTGCGTGATTGGATGATAAGTTGTAAACGTTAAGTGTACTATATTTAGGGATGGTTTTCGTAACATTTCCATAGGCGTGTCCTGGTAATAGTACGTGGTGGGGGGTTGACAATCATGGATGCTGAATTTCAATGTTGGACGTATGATTGTTGATGAATGATTATGGAAAACTGGGTGGCATTTGATGATTTGAGAATTTGTCGGATTTGTTCTCACGTTTTGTTTATTTGTTTTTCTGTTTCCTGTTGATTTCATACACTAATTGTATAGGTGATTTTTTTATATTATTCGTAGAATATTATATATTACTAATTAAATATCAAATTTATGTTCGAAATTAACACGTTATATAAAATAAATAATTAAAAATAATTATTTTTTTAAAAAAAAATTTTTTTTTAGCTTAACAACAAGATTTTATTAAGAAAAATAATTTTTAATATTTTCATATAATACTGACTTTATTACAAATTAATTATTTATTTAAATTTGAAAAAAAATTATCAACTTTTTTAATATGAAACTGTAATCAAACTTTACAATAACAATTTAATTAATACAATAAACTCTAAAAAAATATCTAAATGGTGCAAATACTTTCGTGCTTTTATTAATAGTTTTAATAGACAAATTCATTTTAAATAATAATAATTATGCATCTATATAACAAATTCACGTTATGTGAATGTAACTGCACATAATATATATGGAAAATAATCAATATGTATTAAATAAAAAAGAAACATGAATTAATTCCAACTAGTTGCATAGAAGTTTGAAAATTATTTTAAATTATATCATATTTATTTTTATATAGTACACAATTTTTGTCTAAATAAATAGAAAAAATTATATACTTAAAATGCATAAAAGTATTGTGTTTTAATAAAAATAAAATATCAATATTAATAATTAAATAATTATTAAAAAGTAATTATTTCAAAAATTTAATGATTTTCTTTAACTAATTCATTATATTAAAATATTTAAAGGTAATCCTTCTTTATAATTAAAAATTAATATATAATATTTTAAGTCCAACATATGAATCGTTTTTAAATTTACAGATGTTCAAAATTCCGAAAAAGCTTATTATTTATTATTTTACTATTACTTCTTTACATTGCATATTAAAAAGTAGATTATATATAGTAAATTTAGAAAAAAATATTGTAATTATGTTTAAAATTAAACTTTAAAAGTAATTTAAAATACTAAAATTAATGAAAATAAACTAAAACAAATTATTACCAGTGAAATATTTTTCTATAACAAATGATATTTTTGAATATTTATATATAGGTACGTTAAATATAAATTAGAGTATGCTATAAAATGAAATGATTTATTTGAACAGTTATATTGTAAAATAAAGTAAATGCGTCTATCTGTAAATAAAAAAAAATTCATACAAAAAAAAACTACAATGTAACAATTATAATTTTTTTATATTATTTTATTTTTGCAAGGCAAAAGCATGTATAATCCTACTTCATTTCAAATTAATCTAAAAAATGATATAGAAAAAATATGATTTTAATCACATTTTAAAATACATTATTTATGAAAGCAAGTATATAACATTAAAACTTTAATTACACTTGTTTTTCCAAAAAAAATGTTAATTAATTGTTATTTTTATTTTAATTATAAGTAAATTTTATTCAGTAGAGATTAATTTTCTGCAAAACATTTTGCTTAATTATATATATATATATATATATATATATATATATATATATATATATATATATGAAGAATCTAATTTATATATAACGAATTTAAAAACAAATTGAAACATTTGCGTTTTTATACTGATATTAAAAATTAAATTTCATAAATTCTATTTAGAAATATAAGAGTAAAAAATCGTTGAAAATTGGTTTTATAAAATAAAAACATATATATATATATATATACACACACACATACATACAAGTTTATATGTATATGTTAGTACGCAATATATTGAAATTCATACAATACCCTAAATAACTTTACATTCATACTCAAATAAAACAATGCTAATCAAAATGGAGATTAGGACAATGTTGTAATATTGTCATGCAGCTACTAAATGAAAATTGACTTGTATCAATTAAATAAATTAACTTTCACATAAAGCATAGGTTATATTATTTAATTAATTTAAGAAGTATATTTTTTTATTTACAAACCTACGTGTCAATAACCATAAAACATCCAAACTTACATATACACATATGTATGTGTACCGAAAAAAATTTTTAATTGTACTAGAGAATTAATTAATCTATAATATTTTTTTGTTTAAAATGATAATAAAAAACCTGTATTTAAATTTTATTTAGTTTCATTTTTATATATGTAATGTCAAGATTATTCATTAACATATTCGAATAAATAAATAAATATATATATATATATATATATATATATATATATATATATATATATATATATATATATATATATATATATATATATATACATATATATATATACATAATATATATATATATATATATATATATATATATATAATATGTATATATACACCAATATTTTTAAAGAAGCAATTTTAAATATTTTTCATTCTATTTACTATGTAGTTAAAATAAACTAAATCACAATTTAAAAAATTGAGAACTCAATTACACGAATTAGAAAGTACAGTAAAAATATATTATTATGTAAAAATTTTTTTTTCAAATTAAAATCAGTTTTTAATATATTTAAAATGGAAATTATTTCTGTTACATACAAATATCACAAAATGATCATAATTCATTACTTATATAAAAATTGTCGACAAAATACAATTTGAACACAGTTTTTCTATTATTTTTAACAAATGAAAATTTAAATTTATTCTCTAGTATAGTTAAGATCTACGCTATTTAAAATACTTTTTTATTAATAAAACCTCGATTTATAATCTCTTATATAATGAATTGGTTTATAATACTGTTTAATTATATGAAGTACATAAAAAAATATATAAATAAATTTTATCACTACAGATTTATTTACTTTGATATAATTTTGATTTAAAAATAATATCTTTCGTTTAAAGCCAATATATATATATATATATATATATATATATATATATATATATAAAACATTTTTTAAATTAATTTTAAATTTTATGATATATATATATATATATATATATATATATATATATATATTTATTCATTATTAAAAAAATTAATGATTTATTTTGATATTACAGATAATTAATTATAGATTTCAATGTTCATACTTAATAAAATAAATTTAAACCTACAAACAATTAACATTTCAATATTTATTTTTTATAGTGATTTTTTTAAAAAAACGTGTTTTAGAATTAATGATCTTTCCAGAAAAGTGAGAAAATTTCAAACCATTCATATATAAATTACGAACGTAATGTTAACAATATTGTAGTGTACATTAGGTAACAATATATATAGTAAACACATATCATTATCATCATCATCATTACTATATCAGCTTATATCAATCCACTACTGGTCGAAAGCCTCATTCAAAATTACCATTTACTTGCACTTGGTTATACCACATTGACTAAACGGATTGGTGAGAAATATTATATATATATATATATATATATATATATGTATATATATATATATAATTATGTGTATATGTTGTTCTCCATTTTATTATATTATGAATATATTAGAATACATTAACTGAACTAACTTTTTGATTTATCTCCTTTCTTCAATTTATATTAAAACACATACACACACACATATTGATATATATATATATATATATATATATATATATATATATATATATAAATTGTTGATTAATTAAAAATTAAAATGTAATTTAAAAGATTTACTCATTAAAAGTGACCATTTTTCATTATATGTAATAATCTAAACTAATAAATTAAAATAAAAGAAATATTTATTTATAAAAATATTTAATATATATTTCACACTATGAGCTCTATATTCTTATTATACTGCACTAAAAATAATCTACTATGAATAACAAGCCATGTTAAAATAGTTTTATTTATTAATCAAGTTTATAGGATAATTCATGAATCAAAAAAAAAGAAATAAATAGTAAATTTTTCAAATAACAAACTGTAAGAATCTATTTCTCTTTCTCTCTCTTAATATACATATATATATATATATATATATATATATATATATATATATATATATATATAAGCACAATTAAAGATATAGTAATAATTTATTCATTTTATTATTAATATATATTTTTTGCTTATATATGTAAAAGAATATTTGTTAATTTATAGATATATTTTTGTTGAAAAATTAAATACATACATTTTTAAATAATGTAAAAGTCACTATATTTCTAAAAATAATTTATAGAAAAACTTGTATAAAACTTTTCTTACACTGCGATCCGGCGGTTGTACACGTTTAAATATAAAAAATATATTACGCACACAAATCAAATTAAATATATATACGTGTATGAAAATAAATAAACCTAATCATTAAATCATTTGATAATATCTTAGTCATTAAATCATTTGGTATTTACCGAATGATTCATTTGTGATAAAGAAAAAAAGTATAATCGTATAAAACTGATTGTAATTTTTATTAAATTGAACGAGTTTTTGCTTGTTTTACGAAGCAATAAGAATTTATTAAGTTATATTTTTAACTTCAATGAAATTAATGTTTATAAATATTTTTTAATTGTTGAAAAAATGAACATAATATTAATTCAATAATATTTTACATTATCTATAATTTGAAAATTAAGTTTGAATTATTGAATCATAAAAATTCAAACAATATATAAAATACCATTGTCTATAATTTCATACATAAATTTACTTTTGCTACACTATTTTTTATAAATAAATATAATATTTTTTTATAAATTATATATATATATATATATATATATATATATATACGCATGTGTGTGTGAATACGTGTGAACAAAGTGTAAAAAATATTCATAAATTAGTGTTTTTAACATTCAAAATTCGATATAATTACAATCACTTAAACGTATTTGAAATAAACAAAACTCTATAGTCTTTATTTAAACTAAAGCTTCAATTATTAACTTTGAGTTTTAATTTTTAGATTATTTAAATAACTCAAAAACTTTATATATATTAAAAAAAAACCTTTATTACACAGATGATATGTAAATTTAAAAATAAAAAAATGACAACCAAAGTTATTATTACAAATGAATTTTATAGCCTTTTTAATTTTTACTACAAAATATAATTAATATATATTACTACCAATTATAAAATATACCTATTAAAAAATTACTAATATAAGTTTATATTAAAATGTTAAAAAATAACAACTTCAAAATAAAAATAAAGTATTTTTTTACAAATATACATAGCGGTGTATTAAAAAAGTAAATATGAGCCTAACAATAAATTAAATAAATTTTTAGAATGGAATATATTTTTTATGAAAGAATAGTTTATTTCGTTGTAGAAAAAAAAATGTAAATGTATATGACAAAATAATAAAATATTAGTTTGATAATTAAATATTTACTTGTGTATGTGTGTTTTTATGAGTATATCTGTGCATG
>CP092088.1:24015006-24132506 GCA_029203775.1 Neoneuromus ignobilis
TTGAATAACCCTATATGTACGTATGTATGCATGTATGTATGTATGTATGTATATATTATATATATATATATATATATATATATATATAAGGAGAGGAAAAAGAGACGTAAATAAAAAAAATCCATAAATAAAAGATGAACTTCACGTAAAATAATATATATGTTTGATCATACATTAACTCACCAAGTGTCAAATTAAACAAAAATTATAAACACTGCATTGTAAACTTCATTAACACAAAATCAACATAACGACAAACACAATATCCAATAGTAATTAATATTCTATCTCGCATTTGTAACCACTCGACAACAAGAAGTATATAATAAATCTGTAATAACATCTTGAAAATCTCATAAAGAAAAACTTTTCATTTTGAAGTAAATTATAATATACATCTAATGTAAATCTATCTGAAATTATACAGAACGAAGAAAATTCGCAAATTATGCAATATTCAGTAATATAATTTAATCCCCGGATAGGGAAAGAACCCTTGACTATTACGAATAATAAGTAACAAAACCATCAAAGAAATCTCGTAATATTAAATTTTGTCATCACAAGACTCGTTCCGCGCCAGTCATGATTAATTTACATTCTATTCATTGCGAGGCTAACGAGGATATTGCATACTGGATATATATGGCATATTTGCGCCAACGAGATGCTTACGGTTCGTAAGACCACAGCATTAAGTAATGAGATGGGTTGAGCGCCGCGTTCGCGGCACACCGTTTCGGACCGAGGCTCAGTTCATATCGACATTTTTTTTTCGCTGATGTTTTTATATTTTAATTAGATGTAACGCTCTGACGACAAATCATCTCTTGTCGAAAATTTCACGAAATGCAATGAAATTTTATTTGACGAAACATAGTAAAAATATTTATATTACATTTCTATCGAATATAATGAACGGAAATATAATTTGCTAATTAATGTGTGCTGGGTTTTACAATTAACTATAAAATATGAATTTAAAATAATCTTTTATAGATATTTTGTAACATATATATATATATATATATATATATATATATATATATATATATATATATATATATATATATATTCATGTGTCTTCGTCTACGCTAGTGAAATAAACAAATTTAAAATATTTTTTTTAATTCACACTAGATAATCTAATGAAACGATTGCGCTTATAAGTTTAGTTTACGAAGAGACATATATGCATTTTATGATCAAATAAAAAACCTAGATCTGCATTATTCACAATTTCTGGGTAAAAGCTCATTGAAATTATCAGAGTTCTTTCTTATAGTTTTGGTTAAAAAATAAACCATACATTGAATAAAAATAAGTAAGCTTTTTTTGGTGAAATTTCGTAAATATTTGAGTGAATTATTAAAAATATTTGATTAAAATTATGTAAGTGAAGAAATATTTTAAGTAGTAAAACACTTCAGCATTTACAGGGCTTTCCATTAAGCGCTTCAGAAGTTTTAATGGAAATAAAAGAAAAAGTATTTAAAAAATTAGTTATTTTTTTATTTTTAAGCACATTCTATGGTATTGATGATACAAAACAATTTATCTCATATGACCATTATGACTTCGTTTACTCTAATTTTTAGTCACTCTTTCACATAATTGTACTTCAATTTCACGAATTACACGTTCAATGTTTATTTTTAATGATTCTGTTTGTGGTTTATTAGAATAAACCAATGATTTCACATAACTCTACAGAAAATAATCTAATGGAGTTAGATTACATGATATTGATTTCTGTATTTTTCAATTAATGGGTCCATTTCGTGCAATAATGGACTCATTAAACTGTTGTTTCAATAAGTATATTGAAGTTTTTATAATTTCTAAGCATTATTTAAGTGTTAAACGTTCAATTACACTGATTTGAAATGTTAAAATAAGCTTAAATAAATCAAAGATGACTACCACCTAATCAAAATTTAGACATTCTTATTGGAAAACACTATATATGTAAATAATAATAACAAGCAACAACATATTCCTGAAATCACATGAGCTGATGATCTAAAATCCTAGGAGCATTTATGTTATAACCAATAGTTAATGTTTGAAATTATAATTGAGAAACTTGAAAAGGGAAAGAAAATTATTTGAAAAATTTGGATAAAGAATATTTTGGAATAAAAAAATTAATAGCAAAACTCTTATCTCACATTTTTCTTCTGGAACAAAAATAAATAAATTTATATAAAAATATTTTAGAACAAATTAAATAAAATACATATTTAGAATGTTATCATTAGGAATGAAACACATACTGTTAGTATAACCACAAAACTAAACGTCAATCTAGAAAATATATCAATCCATTATACATATGAAATAAAAAAAAAATCGCTCTCTCTCTCTCTTTCTCTCTCTCTCTCTCTCTATATATATATATATATATATATATATATATATATATATATATATATATATATATATTATCATCAATTTCTTACTCTTCTCTACTAGATGAATGTTTATCACAAAACTTTTCATTTCGAACTTTTCAGTGTCTTTTTTGAATTCCATTTAGACTAATTTTCTTGTGTCTCTGCTCCATCTAATCAGAGGTATTTCTTGGACCTTTCTATTATATCTAAGTTCTCAATCAATAATTTCTTTTGCCTATTAATTATCCTATCGTGTTGCTCTATGATCCGCCCATTTCCATTTTAAAGTTATCATTACACTTTATTTTAAAAATAATAAATTACTCTTCTTTTTTTAACATCCGTTACTTTTGATTTCTTTCTGATACACTTAGAGTTCTCTTTCTATTTCTATGTGTTACACATACACAGACATATATATATATATATATATATATATATATATTTATATGCAAAAAATTACTCTATTGTATATAATAATTAATGTAAATCCTTATCAAAAGTTGGATACGAAAATGTTAAAAAGATCATTTGATTTTATAAAAATGAATTGTAATGATTTATAAGGTTAAGATTAAAGAGTTTTAAAATTATTTCATTTCAACTTACTTTTTTCATTTTAAGAAACCATAAAAGCTTATCCCTATTTTGAATATCTGAATTTTTATTGAAAATACAAAATATTTTTACACTGACTAGAATTTATTGAAAAAAACTAATTGCTTTTTGTGTACTTCTTAAATTAAAAGAAATTTTAAAAATAAAGCATTATTCAAATAATGATTAACAATATATGATGTATATATATATATATATATATATATATATATATATATATATATATATATATATATATATATATATATATATATATATATATATATATATTTGTAAAATAGAATTTAACTAAAAGGAATATTTTAATATATTAGTTGTATCAATTTTGCTATTACCACAGTAATAAACCTTTTATAATACCTTACCAATTAATTAAAAAAATAAATACTTTGAATTAAAAACGTTTTAATTATTTAAGATTTTGATATACTTATTTTCAAAAAATACGAGTCAATTTATACGAGCTTTAATTTTTAGCTTAATATAAAAAAAATTTCTAAAGAAGTGTTACGATAGTTAAATGTTTATTATTAATAACTATTTTATATAATTATGAACAATATCACTGCTATTTATTAATAATATACTATTTATATTTATTATCAATACAAGTATTCTGTTTATGTACATTTATACAAATACATTCGTTTCCTATTCAAATGTATTATATAAAAGTGGCGATATTAACATTATTTTCTATTTAATTTTTCTTACAAAATTTTATATAGATATTAGTAAAATGAAATAACGAAATATTTTAAATTATTTATGTATATTGAATAAAAATATTTAGATTCATAATAAATATGTATAGTAAATAGAGTTAAAATATATTTTTTTAAAAAGTACTGAAATGTTTTTGTAATGTAAAATATTTTGTATTTAGAAATATTTTTTCTAAAAAAAATTTGTTTAAATAACTAAACATGTTTGTTGTATTATAATTTAAAATAAAACATTAATTAAATTTAATAATTTAGTGAAATTATGAAAATAAATATTTTATACTACAAATATTCTACTTATATTTATATATATATATATATATATATATAAAGGTGGCCCAAATGAGACTAAAAGGTTTAGACATACATTTACTTATTTACTGTCATTTACTATCCATAAGTCTTATTTGATCCATCTTGTATAAATAAAAACTTATTGTATAATAGTAATATTTCTTAGCCTTAAGAATGCAAAGAAACGTTAAAGAATGATATACAATAAAAAGATTATCTTACAATATTTATTATTTTTTTACATTTTTAATAGAAATATAGTATTTATAATAAATAAATAATATATTTTCGTACATAAAAAACTAGAAATGTTTTCTTACTGAATATAACCGACGCTTGATGATCTTCTATCGATCTTACATTAATTTTCTTATGTACATCCGAAAATTATGAAAAATATGTACCTCATAGATATTCGAATAATTTAAAATTTCTAAGTATTAAATTTTATTTTTGTATATATATTTATTAATAGTATATATTTTGACTTTTAAGTCAGTCTGAAATCATTTGTATTTTTTTATGTGCATCAAAATAAAATTTAATAATGAATCAATAATACAAAAAACTGTAACTTTTTTTCTTTAGAAATATCATAAAATATTTTATACTACTTTTAAATATAATACTATTTGATTATTTTCTTAATTTCACATCTTTCTTACTAATTAATGAAAAAATAATATTTGGACATAAAATCGTATGTATATATAATTTTGTTTAGAATAAATAACCTCACTGACAAGACTTTTTCGAAACAAAACTTGTCTTATAACACCAATTTAAATTTTTTTATATAATACAAATAAAGAAGAAAGGTGTAGGTTAAACATACAACCTTCACAATTTGATTTAAACTAAAATAACTACCCACATATTTTCTATTATATTATGTTATGTTTTTCTTTTATACATATATTTTATTCGTATATAAATAGTGGGAACAATATTTATTTTTTTGCGTTAAATATCCGTTAATAATTTAAAAAAGTTAAGCCAATTTTTAATCTATATTGGATTAATTAAGCTAATAAATTATAGTTCTTTTAATATTTTATCAGGTCTAACATATATTGCATAAAGAGAATCTTAAGTGAAAATTCAATATTGCGCACTTTGTATTTTATATCATAAAATACTAAAACAATTTGTTTATCATATTCAAAAATAATCGTATTCAAATGTCATATTTACTCAACATTGTAATATAATATATAGCAATATTAAAATTCTTTAATTATTTTTCTTCGTATTCATTATGTTTTTAAATGATATTATATGACAATTTATATATCATCAATTTTTTTATTTTTAATTGAATTTCTTATTAAAAAATACCATGAAACAAAATTAAAAAGGTAAAAAGGCAGTATTATAAATATATGTCAGTTAAAAAATTAACCGGGAATAGAAAGAAAAGAATTAATTTTTAAGTAATTTACAAACTTTAGAATATTTTTATCCATTTTGTTATTACCCTACAATCAAATCAAAATTCATTATGCATAATTGATTTTTAAAATACTTGATATAAAGCATATACAGTAAGCAATATACTGATCAATCTATCAAAAAATGTAATATGTTACAAATATTTTGTGAAATAAAATAACTATATATATATATATATATATATATATATATATATATATATATATATATATATATATATATATTAGAAAATGAGCATTAAGCTGACAAAATCTCATCTCGTAAACATTATAACCATCATAACCATCACAACTCTAACAAGAACAGACCCTCTGGACTAGCAAAGTTAGAGAGTCCAAAACCCTAAAAGGCTTATTGTGCCATGGATGATGATGATGATAATTATATATATATATATATATATATATATATATATATATATATATATATATATATGGTAATTGTAAACGAATTATTTTTATAAAAGCCCAAGGCTACTAAAAAATATTATTCCATTTATTCTTATTTAACAAAATATCAAATAAATTATATTTTTAAGAAAGTAGCATATTTACCGTTTTAATTATTCATTTTTATTAATCACTGCTTGATTCTTCTATACATCGTCGAGGAAAACTCATCTTAAAATTAGAATACTCTGAAATAAAAACAAATAATCAAAAGTACGTTTTATCAGTTAACTAATCTATTATTAAACTATACATTTTTAGTTTGTTTTATATCCAAATCATAATATTAATATTGAAAATTCATTACATTTACTCAACTTAAACTTATGTATGTATTAAATAAATAGAATATGTATGTTGTCTACATTTTTTTCAAATGGTAAATAATATATATTCTATTATTTGTACTACATCTTTCTGAAAACACTTAGAACTTTAAATATTGTTTAATTAATTACTTACTTTAATAAGATAAAATCCTTTCTCTTTTCTCTCTCTAATTTTATCTGTATATATATATATATATATATATATATATATATATATATATATATATATTATATATATATATATATATATATATATAAATAATTTAAATTAATTTTTACAACATATATACAAGAGATTAAAAATTTTAAATGGAAATTATTAATAGTTATATAGGAAACTAAATGAAATACCAATTATTTAAAAAAAGAAACTCGAAATAATTACTTAGTTTTGATTAAAATTACTAAGTCATTTTTCATAAAAAAAGATGTAAATTTCTGAATATAATCTTAAAGCACAAAATTGTTTTCTACAGATATCAGTACATACATATATAAATCAAATCGATTAATATAATATTCATACAAAAATTGTCTATTGAATTTAATAAAATAATAGGTAAAATATTTCAATTTTTCTGTATATATCACAAAGTTAACATTAAGTTAAATAAATATTATTATTTATATTTAATTATTTCATATTTCAGTTATTAATATTACATAATGTTTTATTTATATTTTTTCAATATAAACTCAAACTAATTCTTTTCAAAACGCCATTATAAATAAACATAAATTAAAATACTATGTACATAAGATAATTATATGTTTATAATTCCGTTTGTTTTACACAGTTGAACCGAGCCCTTTATGTTTCAATTCTCATTCGCCATTTCGTAAAATCGCTGACGTGTTGTAAATCATCTTTGAATGACTCTCGCACGTTCTAGCGCTCGAATCGAATCGTTTTGAATTAATATTTCTTCGATAAATTGATAAAATCACAAAATACCCCTTACAAATCCATTCACTACATGCATTCCTTCTCATAATTTCACCAATATTTCTCCGAAAATATGGAATTTGTATGGAATATTTACGAATATTTCTCTCTATTTATATATATATATATATATATATATATATATATGTATATATATATATATATATATAAATCTACTAGTTATCTTTTACTTCTACTTTTTTTGGCAACCTCATGAAGTAAGAAATTAATATTTTTTTTATGAACTTAAAAAAACAATCTATTTTATTATGACTTAAATCATTTTATGAAATAAAAAACACGAATAATAAACAATTGTAAAAGAAAAATCTTTTAAAATTATATCTGAAAAGATTAAAAAAATAATTCGTGGAATTATTAAAAATAAGTTCGTGAATATATTTGTTTTAATTTTATTTTAAACGTTTTAAAATCAATAATTATAATGAATTTTAACTATCCTTAAATGAAATAAAATTAATAATTATTCTTATAGAAATTATCGCTAATTTATAAAACTTCTCATATAATTCATCTCTAACATTAATGAAATATTCACTGCAGTTTTATAAAACTTTATAAAAGTGTTCAGTTTCATTTAGTACTCACTTTATTTTCTGTTACTCATTTCGATCATCAAGCGATTATCAGAATTCTGCACTATAAAATATTTCTTATAATATATCGCTTTGTCATTTATATAGTCATCGAAATACAAATCAGTAAGTAAAGTGAATACTAAATGGTTATTGAAATAAATACATCTAGTTAAAACAGTAAATTTGACTACAAAAAATTAATTAATAGTTACGACATTACATATTTTTTCTCAACATTAGACAACCCTCAAAAAAATAAATAATTTCATTGTACATATTTCATTGATTTTATAAAAGTTTGAATATATATCACCTGCTTTTTATAATTTTCTAGTTTTAATGTTAGTGTAAATAATTATTTATTAAAAAGAAAAAGGTATTGATTAAATACATCTCGACCAAGATATATCATAAATAATTGAAGAATGGAAACTAAAACTATGATTTTTGATAATTTTATAAACTTTTTCACTTACTTTTTCTATAAAAAAAAATTATTTTTTAATATATAAAAATAAATACTACATACCCTCACAATTTTTTAAAAAATATAGAAAATCACATATATAATGAGTTTAGAATATATTTTTTCTTGTAATAAAATGGATAAGTATCAAAATAAAAAAAATAAACGTTTATTATTCAGAAAATATTTATATTATGATATACGATGTTTTGATATGATATATGAACTTATAAAATTTACAATATGAGAAATAATTATTTTAAAAGTAACTATGTTTACATTATGTACTAGTGTAATATTTTAATAGAAATTTAAATTGAAAATAAAATTCAACTGAAAATTACAAAATAATATTTTAAATGAGTTGACATAATTATTGTAATTCTATTTTAATTCATATGTTTGTAGTTAAATTGTTTATATAGGGTAGTCGAAATAAAACTGAAGGATAATAAAGAATAGTAAATGATAGTAAGAAAATAATTGTATGTCGAAACCCTTCAATCTCATTTGAGCGACCTTATACGTGTATGTATGTATGTATATATATATATATATATATATATATATATATATATATATATATATATATATATATGTGTGTGTGTGTGTGTGTGTGTATGTTTGATGTGTGTATTTTGATGCTGTATATTTATATATATATATATATATATATATATATATATATATATATATATGTACATATATATTTATAATATATTTTCATGGGTGTGAGTGTACATTAAAAATAATGGTTTATATCAGAATTGTGAAAAAATGTTTTGTGTAATAGTCTTTATTTGCTTCTCATATTTCGAAGAGAATAATTACATGCCGTTAAATTTCAGACTTAAAAACTTCAGCAAGGCTCAACAACCCTGTTAAAAATAATTACTCTCGTAAAATGAATGTATGAACGTCACAAAACGTTTTTCATCTCAGTTGTAAATTAAAACTTGAAAAAATTTCCACCTCTATAATTATGCGTTACTTAACCGAAAAACATCTAATGGGGATGAATTTATTTTTGCACTAACTGTCAATTCACAACAAATATTCATATATTTTTTTTTAATTCATAAATGTTATTTTAATTTTGATTAACGTTGATATGAGAAATTTTAATAACTGAAAATAATTTAACAATTATTGATATTGTTCAGTTATAATTATTAACAATTTAGAATCAATAGAATATTCCGTGATTTGTAAATAAATTTTAATTCAATTTAATCATACGTACGTTTTTATTATGATAATCATTATATATATATATATATATATATATATATATATATATATATATATATATATATATATATATATATATATATATATATATATATATATATATATATATATATATATATATATATATATATATATATATATATATATATATATATATATGTATGTATGTATGTATGTACATACGAGGGTCGTTTGAGAAGTATGGTAAATTTAAAAATTTATTAAATTTTATGGTATTTTTTTACCAGACTTATCAAACGACCCTCGTATGTATGTACTCGTATTACCGCCTATATGTATAATCATAGATTTTGTTTAATTTATTGATAATTTACAAATCTTAAATTTAAATATTAAATAAATTATTTTAATAAGTTTATGCTTTTCAGATATTTTTATTTTAATTTATTAACTTGTTATTATAATTTATTACATCTCAATTGTTATTATTTTTTCTAAATATTTAAGTTGAATAAATATATTCATTATTTATATTAGTACCAAAGAAATACTATACCTAATTGAAAAAATATTCAAATAAAAAATAAGAGTAAAATGCATATCTCTATATAATAAAAATAAAAAGAAATATTTTATTGCAGTGAACCTAATGTAAAAAATTAAAATGTAATGAATTAAAAATATGTTTCATTTTCTAATAAATATTTGTTTTCAGCAATATAACAAAAATTCAACAAGTTATTTTTATATTGTAATAATAATATGTAAGTATGTATATATATATATATATATATATATATATATATATATATATATATATATATATATATACATACATATATACACACACAAACAAAACATAAAATTCTCATCATTTCTCTCGAATAACATTTAATAAATTTATGTATACAAAATATTATATTTACTGAAATCGATGTCATAGTATTTTTGTATTATTTAATATGTACATATTTGTCACACACTGACATTTTTAAACCTCTTTTAATGCGATCGTTATACATCTGACATCCATTATTGTCATTAAATATTATAACAATTTCTTACAACTATACATTTCATGTCAACGAAGGTAACAATTCATTTCAACAGTTGTTATTTTCACACGATATACAGATTTGCACTTATAACAAGAACGTAAGAGTACTCTTTGTTAAATGTACCTGTCATTACAAATTTAAGATTTAGAATATATCACTCGACATTATTTTCTTTGTGCGAATTTATGAAGATATTGAATGAAAATAACGATACATTTTATAGAAACTAAAACAAAATTATTATAATTTATTTATTTTTATATGAAAGTTTAATTAAACATCAATATTTCAATTAAATTTGTTAACTAAAATATCATTACATTTATTTTAACCATTATCTCTCTCTCGCTCTCAATATATATATATATATATATATATATATATATATATATATATGTGTGTGTGTGTGTGTGTGTGTGTGTGTGTGTATACAACGATAATTTTTTTGTTATAATGACAATTTCATAAAAATCGAAATCGTATTTTTGATTTACACTAGACTTTTTCTTGTAGAACTAATATTTAAAATTCATTTTTCGATCTCAATTTTCTGAGAATTTAAAAGTATCAAAAACTGTTGGAAAGTAATTGACAGCAAACATATAACTACATAGTTCAGTAAAACATACATTTGATTATTTTTTTCACATAATTATTTATTTACAAATTCAACAGCCTTAAGTAAAACTACAATACAAGTCTATATTAGTTCAGTATTATTGAGTTCTAGAATTCCATTGAATATTACTTTTAAATTTTCATTTTAATACATTTTTTCAAAAAATATCTTTGAATCTAAATTATGTAATCTATTGTTAATTCATATGAACGATTGATTTAAAAAGAAGTTTTGAGTTGTAATAAATACATTAAGACTTTTTCAATACTTGTAAAGAATACATTATTTCAAAAGCAATGCCTTTATATATTTATATATATATATATATATATATATATATATATGTATATATATATATATATATATGTGTGTGTGTGTGTATGTGTGTATGTATATAATACCTACAATAATCTCATATATATTAATGTATGAAATTATTAAAATAATAAATAATGTAATAATACTTGCAAGTAATTAACGATATTCTCACGTTTATAGTCTCCATTGACTTAACGTGTCGGTTTGATGAGACTGCAATTACACGATGCTATGAATACCTAATATAAATCCTATAACACATACTGTTATAGCTTAAGAAACATTAGAAATTCAATCAAGAGCTAATGCTGCAAATTATTTCGTAAATAACAAATTGTGATCTATGTATCGAATCAAAAAAAAAAAAAATTAAACAGAGTAGGAAATAGTATTATTATTTTTTAATGATAATTGAATTTTTTTATGTACTAGAAATGAATTATTAATATATCAAGTATTATAATTATTAATTCTTCAACAGTAATTCGATTAGAAAAAGAAATGTAGATTAAAATAAGATTTTTTTGTAAAATCTGTTATATTATTATAAGTGAAATTTATAAATCGTTGATTTATTGAGAAACATTATTGAGAAAAAAATGTAGACAGCATATATATTCTATTTATTTAATACATACATAAGTTTAAGTTGAGTAAATGTAATGAATTTTCAATATTAATATTACGATTTGGATATAAAACAAACTAAAAATGTATAGTTTAATAATAGATTAGTTAATTGATAAAACGTACTTTTGATTATTTGTTTTTATTTCAGAGTATTCTAATTTTAAGATGAATTTTCCTCGAAGATATATAGAAGAATCAAGCAGTGATTAACAAAAATGAATGACTAAAACGGTAAATATGTTACTTTCTTAAAAATATAATTTATTTGATATTTTATTAAATAAGAATAAATAGAATAATATTTTTTAGTAGCCTTGAAAATAATTGGTTTACAATTACCATATATATATATATATATATATATATATATATATATATATATATATTCTATATATAGGGTTATATATAATTATCATCCATGGCACAATGAGCTTTTAGGGTTTTGGACTCTTTTCGCTAATACTTTGCTAGTCCAGAGGGTCTTTTCTTGTTACAGTTGTAATGGTTATAATCTTTACGAGATGAAATTTTGTCAGCTCTGCTCATTCGCTAATATATATATATATATATATATATATATATATATATATATATATATATATATATATATATATATAGTTATTTTGTACAAACAACATAATTAGCAACAGCAGTATCTGTCCATTAATCTGTGCTCTTTCTGTCCATTAATAGATGAAGACCTCTCCCAAAATCTTGAAACAAATATATGAGTAGATATTTTAGTTACTCCACATAAAGAAAATTATTTATAAATTAGATTTTTAATTCAATGAAATGCCCCATATCATACAAACTAATGCTTTATTTAGTTACGAGGATTAATTTTAGACATTTATAATATTATAAAATTTTCAATAAAAAATGACTTAAAATATTATATTTTTCCCTAAAAATTACAATATTAAAAATTAAACTTATAGAAAATATATATTTATACAACGTTTGGTAAAAAATAAAAAAATATCTTATAAAAATCTTTAAAAAAAATACTTACTAAGAATTTCATTCAAAAAGATAATTTGAATTGAATTTTCACTTTAAATTTATTCTAAATTTATTTCAATATTGAATTTTAAAAATTGACTAATACAACGTATTTTTTTATTTTTTATGCATAATTTAGACTTTTACGTAATTTGTATTATAGAAATTATAGAAAATTATAGAAATTTGATCGTGTTTAAATATTTTCTATAATTTCAATAACATATTGATATGTTATTGAAATTATAGAAAATATTTAAACACGTTTCAATAAATCAATGTAATCAAATAAAATCATACATGAGTAATGAAAATAAATTTATTGTTTAATTAGAAGTGATGACAATAGAAAACGTTTAAAATATTTCACTTATCATTTTCGTTATAAGTAATCAGAAGACTTATGACAATCAATAAATAATTGGTCATAAATCAAAATACCTCAATTATGCATTATGTCAGTATACACCGTACTTATTATTGGTGATGTTTTTAACGTTAATAAAAATAAAAATTAATCATAGAAAATAAATAGAGATTATGGATGTTTTTTGCTCGTTTGAACGTACACTCGGTAACATGAACAGACAAACTGAAAACCTTATAGAGAAATATGAGAAACGTGAGCAGCACTCAACAGTCCAAACAACGTGAATGCGCTGTCAAAACATATCCGAACTAACAATGCAAACTACACCTGACATCTGAATGAGACAACCTTCTGTAGAAAGCTATGAATGAATAGGTTGTAGGATGAACCCAAAAACCCAGCATCATTTTTGTCGAATGAATAAGAGGCATATCAAAACCAAGAAACAATGTACTCAGTATGGATACCGACCGTAGAAATATATTATGTTTTTGTAAAAAAAAAAATAATTGGTAATGTGTCAATTTACTTCTGACAAATCTGTCAAATAACAAATAAATGTAATTAAATATTAACTTCAATTTTTGTTCGACATACTATTTATTCTAATCTTCAGTAGACTCTATTGTTTTAAGAAAATAGTTTGGAATTCAGTTGATTGTTGAAACAGATTTAACTATTAATTAAAAAAAGAATTAGTTTGGACATATTGACAACTTCAATCATTACCATATTAAGAAAACCATCCATTAATTTTCAAATGGATTAGATTTGTTTCAGCACAAATTAAACTTTTATTTTATATATATATATATATATATATATATATATATATATATGAATGTGTGTGTGTATGTATTCATGAATGTTTCAAAAATAACTAAACTTTGATAGTAAAGACGGTATTAGCAGTAATATCTTTTGAAATAACGTGATATTTTTTCGTTAATAAAATGTGTCCAAATTTGAGGTTATAAAATAAATTAGCTATTATTTGATAAAATGTCAAATATTGAATTGTCATTATTTAACATTTTTTTATTAAAAACAGAAAATTTTAGTGATGGGATTTTTTGTCGTATGTTTGTTAATTAGTACCAAGAAAAAAGGAAGAAAATGCTGATTTTTTAACAAAATTATCTTCAGTGATAAGTCGCATTTTTAATTAAATAGTTATGTAAACAAACAAAATTGTTGCATATGGGTAAGTGAAAATCCAAAATTCATTATTAAACAACAATTACATCCTCAAAAAGTCACTATTTGGTGTGATTTATGGGCTAGAGACATCATTGGCCCATATTTCTTAGAAAATGAGCAAGGTGTTTGTGTTACAGTTAATTGAGTGTATTATCAAAGCATGATAACAGATTTTTATAGTCGGTACTTGAAGATATTGATATCAGTGACATATGGTTTCAACAGGATGGTATCACAAGCCATATAACTTGTGCGGTAATCGATTTACTCGTAATCAAATTCAATGAACGTTTAATTTCTCGTAATGATGATGTTAATTTGTCGCTTAGATCTTGTGATTTAACTCCGTTAGAATTCTTCTTATGGGGTTATTTGAAAGAAAAGTTTATACCAATAAACCATCAAGGATTCAAGAACTAAAGAATGAAATTCGTACAGATATAGCTGAAATACAGCCTCATTTATTGCAAAGTGTGATTCAAAATTTCGACAAAAGAGTGGACGTCTACCGACGTGGTCAAGGAGGCCACTTGGCTAACATTGTATCCCATTCATAATTTCTATGTTTCTACTTGACACTAATATAAATAAACATGATTTTTTCTTACGAAAACTGTATTTTATTGATAAATTATTTCATAACCTCACATTTAGACACCTTATACTTCATTATAACCGTAATCAGTTTGGTTGAAATTCAATACATGTGTTATTACTTACAATATTAAATGTGATAGTACTTTTTTGACATTTATCGAAACATCATTATGAAATAAAGAATAAACATTAATTTTTATTTAAAATACCCCTTCATGTTGAATGAAGTTTATTAAGAAAAAGTTTTATCACGTACAACAATAATATACAAAGTTTAAAAAAGATAAAAATTCATTGCAAAAAAAAATGAATGCAACGGACATTTTTCAAACAGTCATAAGGAAAAAAACAGATTGAATCAATTGAAAAATATCGTTGCGTGTATATAAAATTAATTAAGAATATCATTAGTATTAGTAAATCACAAATACATGTATTTCATTTCAATTAAAATTTGTAACGAAAAATGTCGTACATGATTTGTTCTGCATAAATCCATAATTGTATAGAACTTTTTAGTATCGAAAGGTATCATAATGCTTAATTATTCACCCTATTCGTTTGATTTGGCAGCCTACAACTGTTTCTCGTATTTATAACTTTAAAATAAAGCAGTTCGGTAGCATTTCAGAAATCCAAAAAGCTTCAACATATACCATGGTAGCCTTTCCGAAAAGAAGAATTCAGACATATTTTTAACAGTTTTATAATCAGAGCAAAGATTATATTTCTTTAGAAGAGATATACTTTGAACAATAAAAATCATAAATATAAAATTAAAAATTAGTTTTTTAAAAGTTGAATTCCCTAGGGATATACCATATGTATATGTGTATATATATATATATATATATATATATACTGAATAATTCAACGGCTCCAAGCAACACAAAGAAGCATGAAAAGATATATAGTAAGAATAACAAAAAAAATATAGAAAAAAAAAACAAATGGATTAAAAAGAAGACAAAAATTACAGATTTTATATCAAAAGTAAAAGTAGTTTGATTTTAGTTCGAGTTTTCATACAGTCGTAAATTTATTTTGTGAATAATAAAATGAAAACAATTTTTTTACACCAAAGTATTTATAAAAATAATTTAAATCTCATACTTCCATATATGTAATTTTTTACTGAAATAACTACATCTTCTCTTATTAAAAAATAAACATGTAGAATAACTTTAATAAATTTCAATATTAATTTTAATATAAAATGATATAAAATTTAATTGAAAAAAACAATTTTTTACATTGTTATAAAACGCTTTTTATTACTTTTTCATGCGATTTATATCAATTAAAAAATTTTATACTTTTTTTTATATAGAAAAATAAAACATTTTTCACTAAATCATGATTTTTAACACACATATACAGCAGACATGGATATATATATATATATATATATATATATATATATATATATAAAGATGTGTGAAAAAAACTTTTATGAAACATATTTTCACTCGAGTTTTTTCTCCGTCAATTCAGGCATTTAAGACATTCGTGAGAACATAAACTTATAATTGTACCATTGCCTTCCTCCGTCATATAGAAACAGGAGACTCGATGTATAAAGTGAGAGGCACACTAATTAGTCAATCAAAATGTCACAGTGTGTCGTGAGTCCGTTTGTAGCTCATTACATAACAAATAATGTCTTGTTACATAAGTGGGTATGGTGGATCGTGACTTGGCGTTCATTGACGGTTAATTCTGTAACAACGTGGATGAAGATCGAATGATGTTGTTCATGTTGTTAAGGATGTCACAAGCGTAAAATATCTATAGTTAATTTCTTTATACTACATGACACAATTGTTATTAGAGAACCATTTTAAGTATTTTTCATATATCAAATGTTTGTATTTTAATTTTCACTAATTTTCGTTCTTAAATTTTTCTATTTTTTTTAAAATTTCATTTTATTTTTCTATTCATTTTTTTCTATACATATATTGCATATATTATCGTATAAATGAAATATTCGTGTATATATATATATATATATTAATATAAATACGAGGGTTGTTTGGTAAGTATGGTAAATTTGATTATTGTTTAATTTAATTAATTAATTTAATTAAATTTTTCAATTTAGTTTTTCTTACTTTTTTACCATACTTATCAAACGACCCTCATATATATATATATATATATATATATATATATATAGAGAGAGAGAGAGAGAGAGAGAGAGAGAGAGAGAGTTTTCAATAAGTATGTCAAATTTATGATAGTTGGTGACAACCATGTTTGAATTTTTTGAAGCTTATTTTTACATTTCAACTCAGTATAGATTGTAAAATTATCATGGAACGTTGAATACTTGAACAACGATTATAAATTATAAAAACTTACAAAAATCAATGTTCGGTTCTTAAAACATATCGTGCGCTTTGTGAAACTTAACACCATTGTTCAAGTGAAAGTACTATTTATCGAATAGTTGAAAAATTTGAAAACAATTTTACTCTACATTATACAGCAGTACCTGTGAGACTAATAAATACAAGAAGTGAGGCCAATATTGCTTCTGTTAGTGAAAATTCCAAAATGAAGCTAGAGATCACGTCACAGTAACCGAAGTGCTTTACTAAATCATGATTAATGATTTTTTCCCCCAAAAATTATTGAAAACAGTTTTCACAATATGTGGTTTCAATAAGACGGTGCTATATACCATACATTTACGAAAACAGATTTATTGAAACAACAGTTTAATCAGTCCATTATTTCACGAAATGGACCTATCAACTGGCCATCAAGATCATGTGATCTAACTCCATTGGATTATTTTCTGTGAGGTTATGTGAAATTATTGGTTTATGCTGATAAACCACAAACAACAAAAATATTAAAAATAAACATTGAAAATATAATTCATGAAATTGGATCACGATTATTTGAAAAAATGACTAAAAATTAGATTAAACGAATGCAACGAAGTCAAGCGAGTAGTGGTGTTCATTTAAGTTCCATCATTAATGCCATAGAATATTCTTATAAATAAAAAAGTAAATAACTAATTAATTAAATACTTTTTCACTTCCATTTAAACTTATGAAGCACTTATTGGAAAATTCTACATAAAATATAGAAAATAGTTAGAGATAAATTATCCAACATTGTTGATTTGAGGAAATCAAACAATTTATTAAAATGAAAATTAAGTATAATTTAAAAGTTATTATAAATAATATTGAGAAAAAAATTAAATCAGAAGATTAGTTATTAATTCTTTAAATATTAGTTACTAATTCTGTAAATATAAACGGATACGAAAAACAACAATTTTTCATTTTAATAAATTCATTGGTGATATAAGGTCCATTTTCATATTTTTTATTATTTTCTATAAAAAATAAAAACTTCTACTGAACAAATACCTTTCGTACAAATATTTAAGTAAAAACAATTATGCCAAATATTATATATACAATATATTACTCGAGTAGTATAAGACTAAAAAATAAATATATGTTCAACTAAATATAGACAACATTTTACTTATTTTAATTTAATAAACATCACTATGCTTATTTAACATTATAACTCAAAGAAAATCTAAAAAATATCGTCTTTGCTTATCTGGTTTTTATATTTTTTATAAATATATTTTTAAATAAGTCACAAGATTGTTTTTTTTTTAATTATATAAATATATATATATATATATATATATATAAATATATATATATATATAAATTTCTATCTGTAGCAATATTGTCTACGAAACATTTTTTTCTACAATTTCAACAGTTATATGAAACAAATGCTTTACTTAAACAGCATCTTCCATCCAAAATAGGTCTCTCACGTAGTCAGGCAGTTAGTACGTGTATCGGACGTGCTTGCTGATGCAGTAACAATGTAACAAAGCTTATCAGTTGGTGTTTCGGGGGGCGTCGGCGCGTGTCTATATACTGTGATGCCACGCGACGCCAACCTACCGACAATTTGATGCTTCACATTTGATTTATAATACGTGTATATATATATATATATATATATATATATATATATAAAATAAAGCTTAAGGCTATTTCCTCATATGTGATATTTATCGCATATAAGCTGAAATCAAGTTATATTTCAATTATATGATTTTATATATATATATATATATATATATATATATATATATATATATATATTTATATATATATATATATATATATATATATATATATATATATATATTATATATATATATATTATATATATATATATATATATATATATATATATATATATATATATATATATATATATATATATATATATATATATATATATATATATATATATATATATATATATATATATATATATGTATGTATGTATATATGACATTAACTAAGTAAAATTTTATAACGCAGGTTTCTGATTATAATGATATAACATCAAAATATGTATTATTTTATGAGCAAAAACAGTGAACAATAAATAATTATTGAACACTTTTTCAATATTTTTTAACGTTGTGGTGACAGTTTATTTAAATGAGAATAAATTTGCCACAGTTCTTAAACAAATATTTAACTAAGTAATTTCTATAATAAAATTCAAGCTAGTTTAAATTTCTAAGAAAGTTGAATTCTCACGGGAGATTTTTAGAATACAATAATAAAATGCTTTAAAAAATTATCATTTAATATAATTAAGATATTTGAAATGATTTAACAGAGTAAAAATATTTATTTTCGAATTCTTTGTTTCATTATGTAATTAACAACTATATAAATAATTTTTCTAAAAAAGTATCTTTTTAGTTTATATATTCTAAATGTTTTTTTTAAATATTCTGTCTTAAATATTGTAGGATAATAATTTTGAATAAATCAAAAGGCATTAACACATATTCGTCCGCTTGACGAAAATTCGTCATCTTCCAGAGAATCACCCACAGCCAAATGACGAAAATTCGTCATTTGTATATTACAGAGAATAATTGATTTTTGTTCTCTTAATTCTGAGTATATTAAATTATAATTTTAACCAAACAGAGATAATGCCATGAGAGAACTGATTTTAGCTTCAGTTGCATCGCATAACGGTGCAAATGTAATCAAAAACAAAGTAAAACTGTATAAGTCGGTATTGGGTATAAAAGAATTTTATTCAAAGTTTAAGCGCTCGGGTGTTCGAATAACTAAACAAATTTAGTTGTATTATTGTTAATTTTTTTACCCTTTCTTATCAAATAATAAAATATACCTAAAATGGAGGACAAAAATGAAATATATGCAGGCATTTTATCTGATTGTGAGGCAGATTTTTCACAAACTAATTTTGATAATAATTATAGTGACAGTATGTGACTTTTGCAACATTCCCCTTCATACTGACACATGTTTTCAACAGTACCATTCACTGAAAAATTATTAATTATTTATAAAATTAAAGACTCAAAAATAATGTACTTCATCTAAAAAAAAGAGAATAATAACTTTGTGTTTTTAGAAATTCATTGAAACTTTTTTATGAATTTAATTGTTTTTTAACTAAGGAAAGCCAAAAAAAAATAAAAATTTATATATAAAGATAAATTTGTTTTATATCATTTTCCAAGATTTCACTGAAAAATATATGAGTTCTAACAAGTTACATTAGTTTTATATAGATCATATCATTTCTACAGATAGTGTCAAAAAATGCTGGCATTTGGTGAATGGCGGTGCAAAAAGTTACCCGACGAATATGTGTTAATTATCATTTTGAAAATATTGCAATTATAATCATATACTGATTTTTATTTCCTATTCCTTTTAGTACATCGATACTAATTTTATCAGAAATGTTTTATTTTTTAAGTTGTATCCTATAACTCATTGTAGTCGTTCATTTTGCATTTCCAAATTAAGTTCGTATTATTTATTTTACAACAATTTATACGCAATTTGAGTAACTGTTTGATTGGCATACATTTTATGTCAACTACATATTATCAATTGATCTGATACTGTCAGTACGTATAGTTTTATATGTATATGTATATGTATATATATATATATATATATATATATATATATATATATAAAGAGAGAGAGAGAGATGTGCGTTTACAATATTTGAAAAAAATGTTTTATAACTCGAAATCACACAGTCTATGTCGAGCACTACGCTTGCACCAAAAACATGATAATTTCTCCGCTTATTTCACGAATATAAAAAATCCAATTAAATGTCGAAGATGTATCGGTACGTAAAAAAAAAATAATAATAAAGTAAGTCGAGCTGTCAATACGCGAAATGATTCTAATCAAATCTCGTGTGCAAACCGATACCAGAAGTGTCGAAGCATTGACGTGCCGACGCGAACGTGACAAATGAGTGACGTAGACAACTAGGCGTGACTCGCGAACGCTCGCGAATCGTCGAATTCGATCATGATGATGATGATAATGACGATGATGACGATCATGATGGTTGATTTGTTTTCGCAGTATCACTTGGCAGTGTTTGTCTCTTCAACTACATAAAATTCGTTCAATGCCGAGATCGAATGGCATAGGTGTTTTTAAGTTGGTTATGGTTCGTTATTGATGGCGACATGCGATACAGATAGACATTTTTTTGTCGTTTTCGCATTTTTTTAACGTTCTGTCACATACTTATTTTCTTCTTCCATACAATAATTTTATTTATTTTTTATATAAAGTTTATTATTTACAATCGCTACTTAAAAAAAATCGATGTAAGTTTCTATTCATTTCAATACTCTGTTAAACTCTCTTTAACACAAAAAAATCACTCAGCCTATAATTACAACTATTTATAAAAATTGTTCAGTAATCACTTTTTGTTCACTGACGTGTATTTCGATAGCCAAACAATCATAGTCAGTATCCTGTACTACAAAATAGAGATTTTATAATACAGAACTCTAAAAATAATTGTATAATCAAATATCGGTAAATACAGAAAAACAATAAATGATTATTAAACAATAACAAGATTTCTTGATATTAAGGTGAAATAAATAAATATATATATATATATATATATATATATATATATATATATATATATACACACGAGGGTCGTTTGATAAGTATAGTAAATTTTAAAATTGATAAAAAATTTAAAAACTTATTAAATTTTATGGTAATTTTTTTACCATACTTATCAAACGACCCTCGTATATATATATATGTATAGGATGTTTTTTAACCGTGATAGAACTTTAAATTGAATCCCTATCAAAAGTTGTACCTAACCTAAAAAAACATTCTTTTTATATATACATGTGTGTTTATGTATATGTGAAGGTATGAAAAAAGTTTATGTATATATGAAGGTATGTTTTTTTAGAACTTTTGTGAGGCATTCAATTTAAAGTTCTATCACGCTTAAAAAACACCTCTCTCTCTCTCTCTATATATATATATATATAAATGAATTCCTAATTAAATTGTAATTAAATAAAAATAAGTCTATGAATAATTTTCACTATTAAAACTATTGTATATTTTCAATAAATACCAGATATGGTCTTCAGAAATTTCTAACTAAATAAAAGTTAAAATGTAAATAACAGTTTTATCATTTTTGTTCATTTAATCATTAATTTTAATATAAAACACTTTGAAAATGGTAAATCATCCATCTATTTTCGTACTGTCCACAAAAATGAACAATATGTGATTATTGAGCATTTTTACATAAAATATGTTGGAAGTAAAAATTAATTCTTTTATAAAAAAAATTAATGATCATAATCTTAAAAATTCATATATTATTATTAAGTTTGGTTATTTAAGGATAGAGTCAAAATAGTTTCTTATTCTGAGATTTTGATTTTTAATTTACAAATATTTCAAAAGGTACTCTACCTTTATAAGATAAATTTATTTAGTAATTTCATAAATTAAATCTATTTATCAAAGTAACTTCGGCAACTAATTAAATAGTAAAACATACATAAAAACCTTATTTACACGTTCTATGTTTGAGTGATTTTCAGCGACTCTTCGTTCATACCGTGCGAGTTCCACACGTCTCACATTATGAAATGTAATAATTTTATTGAAAAACAAAATTTAAGCAATACAAAATATATTTTTGCGTTATATAGAGCAGCAGATATCTATAGTCTAATAACTTTACAATAAAAATATTTATGCATTAGTTAATAATATTATAAAACGTTTTATAATAATGTGACATTAATAGTGAAAATATCAAACGGTCTAAACAGAGAGTTCAAGTTGGAATATGCGAGATCCACGTAACATAGAAAATATTAAATAAAAAAATTTATGAATTTTTAATATCATATATTTTATTGTTATTTCAATATGCCCACATCGACTATTGCTATAATTTATAATTAGAATTTTTAATACAAGTTTGACTAGACAATATCAATTTAAATTATATTAAAATGTATATATATATATATATATATATATATATGAAAAATTTAATGAACATATTTAATTGTTTGTTTATCGAGACATCTACAAAATCTTTTCACATCTATAATATAAACAGGTGCAGATAAATATAGCGAGAGGTTCGAATAAAACCTCTAACAAGTCGTAGCCATTATCTATATTAAATTGATATTCAGTATTCTTTGCCAGACTACACTTTCATCACGTCTTGTCATTATAGATGATCTGACGCATACATAACCAAGCCAAACATAACCTCATTATCGTTTCAGAAGAGACGGAACGTTACAAAACAATATAATAAACACGGTGTCATTCGTTTTTCACCGATTAAATATATATTTGTTGCGAACATAGAAGCCAGGTATCGTGGTAGTACAGTTTCTGTATTATTATTACTACAGCAATCAGTGATTTATTTAAAACGAATACGTGTTTCACCTCCAGCCGCCATATTTTGACGTCACGCCTTTGTAAATGTCGTGATCATATTGTTACGATGCTTATCAACTGTTTACAAGTTTTACAAGATTGACGAATTGTAATGAAATGTTAAGATGGATTTGTGATTGCGTGGATTTTTTTAATGGAATTAAATTCAAGATAGCGAAATGGGCTTCTCTGTAATCATAAGACGTTATAAATTCCGACGACAGGCCTGCTAATGAATATTCTCATTAAAATCGAAATTTCATTATTAAAATTCAAAATTCTCAATAAATTATGATACAATATTAAATTGAATATTCGATTGGATTATATACATATATATATATATATATATATATATATATATATATATATATATATATATATACTTCTAAAGATTATTAATAATAAAAATTTAATTTTTCTACAAGAATTTATTTAAAATTCTAGTTTTCATATTCATGGTTTTACACTTTAATCTAATTATAATTTAAGGTGTTTTTAAATAAATTATAATAAATATGTCAAGGTATATTTCTAAAAAATATAAATTAATCACTTCAAACTATGTTTTTAAATAAACGAAATTGTAATAATTTTTCAAAACATTACAGTTCTATGCATTCAAATCAATTAATCTTTAAAAGAAAAATTGATGAAAATATCAAACTTTATCTTTCATACTTACCATAAATATTTCGATTAAATAAATGTTAAATAAGAAATTATAATTTTAAAACATTTATTAAATAATGTAATATAAGATGAAAACCTAAATTCAAATAAATACTAAAACAAAAATGAAACTTTTATTTAGAACATAGTTTTTTTTCAATAAATAAATATTGAATACGTTTATTGAATTTTATATAGTAATGATAAAGAAATTTCTAAATTTTTATTAAAAATGTGCTTCTAACCTTCAAGAAATTTCAAGAAACTGATACGCAGTTAATGTATTAAATTCATTTTTCTATTGAAAGAATTAATAATTTCAATGTAAAACATACATAGATGTAAAAATATGTAATTTTAATATAAAGCATATACAAGGGTCGTTTAATAAGTATTATAAAAAAGTAAGAAAAAGTAAATTGAAAAATGTAATTAAATTAATTAATTAAATTAAACAAATAAATTTACCATAATTATCAAACGACTTTCGTATGCATATGTATTTTTCCCAAGTCAAACACTGATTATTACACACAAATCAGTGTTACATTATATATATATATATATATATATATATATATATATATATATATATATAAAAACACACTCGCTTCACATTCTACAGTTTTTCTTTACATTTATATGTATAGTCAAATTTATTTAACATAATAATTACTATTTATCTTCCACTTTAAAAATCTAATATAACGATGTATTCAATGTTATTAGATTCGATATATATTTATATTACTTCAAGTAATAATAAATAAATCTAAAATAATAATTCCCATGTGTTCAAGTTAATTAATTTGATGTTTTATATTTTCTAAATATTTTTAAAAATAAAGAAGTTTAATAAAATACCCTAAAATATTTCTCAAAACTATATTTAAAGTAATTGGTCATAAATAAGAAAAACATGATTTCTTAAGGAACTTTATTTAAGACATTATATGTTAACCTAACTTATGTCACTTAACTAGGTATACTGAATTAGAAAGATAGCATAATACACACAAAAATAACTTCATATTTTCTACAATGTTTACTCAAAATAATATAAAATAACTGTTATAAAACTTCGTATCATTTAAAATAAGAAGGAAAAAGAAAAAAGAAAAAAAATCTGTCATAAAACAATGCATATTAAAATGTCAATAAAAAATAAATACATATACGAGTATATACAATAAATGAATATTGAATGTCTTTGACAACAAAATTTATGAAAATATAAAATAATGACAATCGGAGAGACAATATAGAAATAAGAAAAAGAGGATATGTAAATAGAAGAGTTAAAAGCAGTAAAAGAATAAAATAAAATTTAACCTAAAAAAATGGAATAGTGGTACATGATTTATCAAGAACGAAATAAGATTCATTAAATAATAGAAAACATATAGTTATTTTCAACTTACCAAAAATATTCAAAATCTAAGATTTATAATGATGTATATATATTTGAGATGTTAATAACTGCATTCCATATTAATTAAATAACCATCAAATTTACGAAAAATTAGTAAAAATATTAAAACAATTTTCACAAGTAAAATTACTGCACTACAGAAATAAAACAGAACTACTGAGTCTATACAATTCAGTTCATATAAACCGAAATGCATTCTACAGACGGATAATATGTTTGATATAATGTTCAAACGACGTTTGACGTAATTGATAATCGGTTTTAATCAATTATACAATTTTTTAACGGATTTATAAGAAAATACGAAACAGAATCGTTCAGTTATTGAAAATTATTTGAATTTTTAAATAAATATTAGGCAAATATTTTTAAATATAATAAAATACACTGAAACTTCTAGTAATTTTCTAACATTTTATATATAAATATGTAATATAAAGTCGTTTCATTTATTTAATCACGTTTTTATACATATGCAGTGTATTAAAAAAAACAATTTGATTTATATATACAGTGGGTCAAAGTGAAACTCATACAGAGTTATGTTTCCAATAATTTTACACATATATTTTAATATAATAACAATTTTCTTTATTTTTTTTTTGCTTAATTTCTTTATTAAGGTTATTTTTATTATATTTGAAAATTTCAATCGTAAATTAATACTTTTACTCCAGAAAAAGTAATCATTTCTGAAAAATGAACAAAAAATACATCAAAATGAAACTCATACAACTAACAAATTATTTATTAAATTAAAATTTACAATGGATTGAATTATTTTAGTACTTAGTAGAGTAGCCTTTATTAATTTTTATAGCCTTTAAACGATTCGGGATGGATTTAACTAATTTTTCACAATAAGCTAGATAATTTTTCCCCATTCTAATAACACTTTTTTAAATCATTGTTATTAATAATAGTACGTGTTCACTGGCAACTTCTAAGTGATTTCATAGATTTTCAATCACACTTATATCAGGTGATTATGGTGTTGTTTCCAGTACTTTGGGGCAATTATATAACAACCAACTATGTGTTTTACAAGCTTTATGCTCGGGGTCATTGTCCTGATAAAAATGAAATGTTTGTAAATCCCAAGTTTTTGAGCACTGGCTTTCAAATTTTTTCTTAATAGAACAATATAAACATTTTACTTCATAATGCCATCTATAAAATTAAATTTACAACCCCTTTCGTAGACATTCTCTCTCATACCATAACATGACCGCTCTTATGTTTGACTGTAGAATGTAAGTGTTTTAAAAACATTTCTGTATTTGATTTCTCCCATACATTATTTCTTCCATTAAATCCAAATAAATTATATTTGCTTTCGTCTGTAAATAAAACATCCTTCCAATAATCAAAATTCTTATTAACATGTTCCCAAACGAAGCTTAACCTTTTGTTGCGATTAGTTATATTTATGAAATTTTTCTTCCTGGCAATAGGAGCATGAAACCCATTTTTATTTAGTATATTGCGGATTGTTTGGGGGCTTGCTTTTTTATTTAGATACTTTTTAACTT
The DNA here is from genome assembly GCA_029203775.1 of Neoneuromus ignobilis. Lineage (NCBI taxonomy): Eukaryota > Metazoa > Arthropoda > Insecta > Megaloptera > Corydalidae > Neoneuromus > Neoneuromus ignobilis. The sequence goes on from CP092088.1 coordinate 24,042,763, forward strand.
CTAAAGTCAATTTGGGCGCGCTAATTTTCGAATTGTCTTTAATTTTTCGTAGAATCCAAGCTCGTCATGGTCATTAAAAATCTTACGGAGACTCTTTTTGACTTTATTGTCAACACTTTGACCATTTTTAAATCTTTTTAGTACAGATTGCATTGTAGCATGGTTTTTATTAACTATTTTCCCAATTTTCCGTAGAGTTTTTCCATTTTTGTAATGAAAAATCATTAGCTTTCGCTCTTCCGTCGATGATTGTCCCCTTTGTCTACTCTTAGTGAAAATCCAACTTATATTTTTTACAAAATGATTATAAACGACTTAACAATAGTTTTTTTTTCTAACCAAAGTGACCAAACACATATTTGGAAAGTATACTTTCTTAACACAGCAGTTTTCAAGCGAGAATAATTCGTTGTATGAGTTTCATTTTGATGTATTTTTTGTTCATTTTTCAGAAATGATTACTTTTTCTGGAGTGGAAGTATTAATTTACGATTGAAATTTTCAAATATAATAAAAATAACCTTAATAAATAAATTAAGCAAAAAAAATAAAATAAAATTGTTCTTATATTAAAATATATGTGTAAAATTATTGGAAACATAACTCTGTATGAGTTTCACTTTGACCCACTGTATATATAAATCAAATTGTTTTTTTAATACACTGCATATGTACGAGTATAATAACGTGATTAAATAAATGAAACGACTTTATATTACATATTTATATATAAAATGTTAGAAAATTACTAGAAGTTTCAGTGTATTTTATTATATTTAAAAATATTTGCCTAATATTTATTTAAAAATTCAAATAATTTTCAATAACTAACGACTGTGTTTCATATTTTTTTATAAATGCATTAAAAAATTGTGTAATTGGTTAAAGCCGATTATCAATTACGTCAAACGTCATTTGAACCTTCAAACATATTATCAGTTAATAAAATACATTTTCATTTATGATATGAACTGAATTGTATTGACGCAATTATTCTGTTTCATTTCTATAAAATAAAATAATTAATTTGTAAAAAAAAGTACACTTATTCATTGTATTAATTCAAAAATAATAAAAAATTTCTAAACTATTCCATTTTTTGTCTTCCAGATATTAAAAAAGTGTCTACATAGCAAAAAAAAGAAAAGAAACTTCAATATGCTAATTAATGAAATTGATATTGAGAATCAACTTTAATTATTTAAACATGTGAATCAAAACATCTTATAAAAAATAAATTATAAAATTTGCATACTTAAAATATACATATAATATTTATATTTTCCTTCGAAACATTTGCAACATTGATGTAATAATTACAAAATAAAATCGTCACAATCTACGAAATAAAATAATTTCGAAAAATCGACAAGTGTTTCGGAATTGTCAATACTGCGGAATGAAGGATGAGCGCCGTGGTTTGATTTCGAAGGAAAGATATTATAAGGGAGTCACTAACGAAGTTAAAATGACAAAAATCATGTCTGAATCATCGCCTGCTGCGATCTATATCAGTGGCACAGGTTTCGTAATGGCTTCGTTATCAAGTCGTTATCTGGTTGGAAATATAAGGTATGTCAAACGCACCTGTTCCTTTTGTTCTTTATCTTTATTGTTGTTGTTCTTACAGGTGTAAGAGTACTTTAAACACCGAACAAATAAATAACAAACACATTTAAATATTAATAATTTTTATTCGTATATAAATATGGCTTTGACATAAATTAATTGTGCAAGAAATTGTATGTATGTATATATATATATATATATATATATATATATATATATATATATATATACAAGAGTATTTGATATATATATATATATAAGAAAAACTAAATTAAAAGTATAATTTAAATTAAGAAAAACTAAATTAAAAAATTTAATTAAATTAAATAAATTAAAAAAATAATAAATTTACCATATATATAACAACCCTATATATATATATATATATATACATATATTTACATATATATATATATATATATATATATATATATATATATATACATATACATATATATATACTTGTATTAATACCATATTAAATTTGATACTATTTGTGCTAAGTTTTTATAAAAGTATTATTCATTTTTTAGTGTTTATTACAAAATATCAACTAATTATGGTTTTTTATTACAGTTTAAAATAATAAAGTAAGATATAACAAAATTTCTATTCTATTTCTTAAAAAATATTAAATTAAAAGAACAAATAATATACAGTAAAAAGACATGATAAATATTAAAAATTGTTGTAAAAATCTAAATTTATCTGCAAACAATTTATTTATACATATATGCATATATGTATATATATATATATATATATATATATATATATATATATATATATATATATATATATATATATATATATATATATATATATATATATATATAATTATTCTGACAAGTATTTAAAAATTTTACAAAAACTACTTTTTCGAATATTAGATGACAAAGCAAAAGATAAATAAAATGCATTAATCCATAGTACTTATATATTACTATTTATTCATTTTCATATTTAAAAAAAAATGGATCGAAAAATATAGCCATATAACCATATAATATATGTGTATATCTAGATGGTTTCTTACAGAAATTCATCAAATTGTTTAAATTGGATTGTGTATTAAACATTTTTACATTATATTTACAAAGAGAACGAAAGACATTAATTGTAATCCTTTGCAAAATATTCACAAAGAGAACTTGAGGATTGGTAATTCATTTGGATGTGGAATCATTATTACTGGTTTGTAATTCTACAGAAAAAAGCTGATTGTATTTTACATAAATGTAAAAGTTAACTATTTCTCGTAATGATTTTTTTTCAATATTATATTAAAAGTCGTTAAAATCGATAAAATAATAATACGATCAATTAAAAAATTCAGTTTGCTAATAATAAAATATAATAATTGTTCACGTATGACTTTTATGTTACATCGAATTAAAATTAAAACAAAAATATTTGTTAACATTTTTTAATATTATTTGTAAAAATTGAATAATCATTTTTCACAAACTACATTTAAAAAAATTTTGAAAATTTAAAAAATTAAAACTTTAATAAATGAACAATAGAACTGAAAAACTGTACGTTTTTGGAATGTTTCAATAACCCAATTAAATTAAAACAAGGAATTATAAGTTTGTAGTACATGAAACGTTCGATTTCTGACTATTTATTTTTACTCAAATGCTCTAAGAATTTGTCATAGGTTTACCTATTCCAGTTTTGTCATTAACATTAGAATTAAAATAAATATGGGAAAATCGAATATCGAATTATTAGAATACTACTTTCTCTCTCCTTTAAAATTATATATATATATATATATATATATATATATATATATATATATATATATATATATAGTCATCCAAATGTGATGCCTAGATTTGTGTTTTATTAAAAAGAAAAATATGTACAGGCTGGTACTTAAGGAAACATGTGTATAATATGTTTGGTTTATTTTTAATAAAACACAAATCTAGGCGTCACATTAGGATGAACCTATATATATATATATATATATATATATATATAATATATATAGTTCCTCTTCTTTTGATTACAAAAACCAGTTTGATCTTAATGCTTACCTTTGCTACTTCGTTTGTGATACAGTATTAGATTACATCGTTATAACTTGATTTGTATTAAATCATGTGTATAAAAATCAGTATTATAGATTGATAATATAATTATAACGAAGTCATCAGCAATTTTCACAAACAACCCTTATATATAAACTGTTCTATTACTTTACATCGTTTCACATTTAGCGGATGGAATAAATCGCTATCATAATATACAATAGTAATTTAATATCCTTATAAATTATATTCTTGAAACTTCTTAATTTCTCTCTCTCTCTCTCTCTCTCTATATATATATATATATATATATATATATATATATATATATATATAAAGTTATACCATATCATATTGTTGAGTTTTATTTTGTTTAAACAAAATGAAACTAATCTAATCGAAATATTTTCTGAGTCGATAACTTTTACCTTAATAGATGTTAATAAACATATGTCTTTTAAATGCATTTTCAAAAAAAATAAGTTTCCAAGAGCCTAAATATTTTTTTGTAATGTATAATTTTGATTTCAAAAAAACAGCCCTAAATAACTTGAAAATAGATTATCAAATTAATAAAAAAATTAATAAATAAAATGATTTAGACAGTATTTCAAAAATTAAGACGAACATAGACGTTTTTGCTTCAATTTTTCTATAGATGACCTTAAGTGCTATATAAATATAATATAATATAAATTTAGTTCACATTTTTATCAAAATGTATATGTATATATATATATATATATATATGCATATACACACGCACATACACTCACACACACACACACATACACATACATAGCGAAAGTTTCATATATACATACTATATTTCTAGCATTTATATATATATATATATATATATGAAATGTGTGTGTCAGAAAACTACGAGATTTGAACAACTTCAACACTATATAAACATAATAAATGATTTATATATATATATATATATATATATATATATATATATATATATATATATATATATATATATATATATATATATATACACATATAAATGTGTGTGTGTGTCAGAAAACTCAGAAAATAAGAAAATTTACGAGAACACTTGAACAACTTCAACACTATAATAAACATAATAAATGAATTAGTTAGGTCACAATCATCATATTTATTACTAATTGGAACCTAACACAATTATATGATTTCCAAAAAAATTTTTTAATACACCAAATAAAAAATAATATTTATATATATAATTACAATATATATATATAAATATATTGAATTAGTAATTATAATACATATATATATATATATATATATATATATATATATATATATATATATATATATTTATAATAATTTGAGGTCGTATTTTTATTCCCTTTTGTGAACATAAATAATATTTTACAAATAATTTTTACAAAAATATGGATATATATATATATATATATATATATATATATATATATATATATATATATATATATATGTACAAATAATTGAATTATATCATAACTACATACTTAATATAAATTGCTGTTAAATATGTTAATAATGATATTTAAAATAAAATTTCAAGAGTATATATATATACAGCAATACTTCGAATAGTCCGACTAATGGGTTCCACTGATTAGTCGGACTATTTGAAACCAGATGAATCGAAACATTAACTAAATACAGAAAACGTTAATTGGTTCCAAACAATTTTTCATCCTGTTTTTCAGTAAATAAAACGAGTATAATATATTCAAATGTTTGTATGTATCAACAAAACAACATCAGGGGTTTATACATTCATTTTAAATATATTTCAAATTCATTTTCAAATGAGTTATTAAAATTTAATTATCAAAATATCGACTTTACTCTGGAGTTGCGAATCGAAAACTAATAGAAAAAGAAAAAAAGACCACAAAACTAGAACTGCGCATGCGATGCGCATAATGTGCATATACGATTTCGGTTTTCTTTTTTATTATGTTTTCATAATAAAGGGAAAACTTGAAAATTTGCGAATAAAAATAATTTTATGTATTAATTTTTTGAGATTTTTTTCAAGAAAAACATTTTTTTCAAGAAAATTTTAGTAGGATATTTTTCAAGTAAAAAAATTTTTTTTTGAAAATTTCAAACAGGTCTATAGTAAAACCGGACTAATCGAAGCCGGACTATGCAAGGTATCTCTGTATATATATATATATATATATATATATATATATATATATATGTATATGTATATATATATATATATATATATATATATATATATATATATATATATATATATATATGCATATATGTATATATATATATATATATATATATATTTATATAAATTTATCCACGTTTTAAATTAACATATATTTTTCTTCTTTTATTTTTAATAAAACATATATTAAAATGAAAAAAAATCTAAATTATTTTCACTGTTAAATGAAGAACAAATGCAATCACATTAGTATCACTCATATCGTACATTCAAAGAATTCCGTCAACAAACAAAATAAAAAAAAATATTAGCAATATTTTGTGTTTACAGTCTTTTTATTTTACGAAATGTTTTAAACGCATTAGTTGAACAGAAAAATATCCGTTTTATACTTCCATATATCTTTATGTACGTAAATAAAATGCGCATACATACATATATAGTCAAATATATGAACATTATCAAGGGCTTGAGCAGGAAACGAATCAGAATGAGACGGGGGGTGATTCTATGACGCCTCCCTCTTCTTTATGTCATATATTGAGGTGTAGGGTACAACACTTTGACTTAATGAGCGTCCGAGAGAGACAAATAGCGAAGACATTTGCATAATCCTGCCCTCTGTTTTTATTTTGTACTAATACGTTACAGTAGACCAAAGGAATTTAGCACAGATTTTTTTAACTTGCGTCAAAATTATTGATGATTATGCGAAATATTTTTTTTATTTTTTTAATCGAATGAACATTATATCAAATTTTTCAATTTTATAATTATCCAAATACAAATATAATAATTTATATTAATTAATAACAGATATTCATATAAACAGCAAGAAAGTCAATATTGTTTATATATATATATATATATATATATATATATATATATATATATATATAGGGTCATCTAAATCTGACGCCTAGTGTAAAATGCCTAGATTTGTATTTTATTAAAAAGAAATATGTGTATATGGTGGTGTATAGGGAAACATGTGTATAGTTTTTTTTAATAAAACACAAATCTAGGCGTCACATTTGGATAATTATATATATATATATATATATAGAGAGAGAGAGAGAGAGAGAGAGAGAGAGAGAGAATGAAACACTTGGATCAAAAAAATCAAAATTACGGGCACTATAGCAAAAATTAAAAATGTAAAGTGAAAATAGACTAATCGTGTGTCAAGAAGAAGAGATTCCTGATGTACAAAAAAAATATTGATTTGAAATCCAAAGGTATAAAAATATCCAAGAAGAAACTTATCATATGTAACAGAGACATAAAAAATCGTCGAAGTATACAAGGAAGGCACTGAATCGCTCAAAGTGAACAGTTTTGGGAAAGACTTTCATCCAGCAATAGACATTGACTTTATATATACGAGGATCGTTTGATAAGTATGGTAAAAAGTAAGAAAAACTAAATTGAAAAATTCCATTTAATTAATTAATCAATTAAATTAAACAATAAATAAATTTACCATACTTATCAAACGATCCTCATATATATATATATATATATATATATATATATATATTATATATATACACATATATATTACCATAATATTTATTAAATAAAAGTGAAGAAATCTTAAAAAATACTGGTTGAGTTTTGAAATGACTTATTTAAAGGGATTGTAAAAAAATACATATTTCTAAAATAGCAATTTGTACACATATATCTTACTAATAATTAAATACATTATCGTAATCACAGATATTTTATAGTCTAAAATCTACTTAAAGCAATGATATTCAAATAAATTGAACTGTATATTCGGAATTTTATCTTCCAATAAAAATATACTATGAACATATAAATTTTTATATATTACGAAAAAGCTCTAAAATAAAAAAAATAGTTACAAGACACTTTTGAATATATTTTTTGTACAGTTTTACAAAAAATATATTCACATATTTAAACACAGAAAATATAATAAAATATTAAATATAATCAATTTGTTTCCGATATATGAATCTCTTAAGAAAAATGTAATAAATTTCTTCCTCAATCAGAATTTACTGTTATTAATTTAACTATTTATAATCAAACTAAACAAATCATTAGTAAATAACTATACATTAAAACTATTTTCTTCAATACAAAGTACCAAATTGTTTTCAATACAAAGTACAAGATAAATCATAACTATGATATCATAACAATATAATTAAGATTTGTTTAAGAAAACGTCATAGAATTTATACAAAATAAAATTATTTATATGAAAACATTAATTATGATGTAAATTAATGCAGTATTATCTTCAAATTATATATTCATTCAGTATTTTTAGCCGAATTTTATTTTGTCATACATAGAAGTAAAATTTTTAAAAAATTTCTAATTCTTAATAATTTAAATTGTTTCAATAAATAAATCAATATATACAATACATTTGATTTAAATTCATTTACAATCATATATATATATATATATATATATATATATATATACGGGGGTCGTTTGATAAGTATGGTAAATTTATTTATTATTTAAGTTAATTAATTAAGTAATTTAATTAATTTTTTCAATTTAGTTTTTCTTACTTTTTTACCACACTTATCAAACGATCCTAGTATATATATATATATATATATATATATATATATATATATATATATGTGTGTATGTGTGTGTGTGTGTGTGTGTATGTGTCTGAAAATTACAAATGCTTATTTAACTAATAAATTTATAGAAAGTCAATAAATTAAATTTCATTGAAATTTCATCACAATATTATTCACAATGAATCATTATATGAATTAAAAATTGATATTTATGTATAATTCACAATAAAATATAAATATTGAAACAAAACTATATAAAATAAACATTAATAAATTTTATATATATATATATATATATATATATATATATATTAATCAATATAACAATTCTTAAAACAATAAATATTTATTAACATTTAATAAAAAGGCAATATTTGATACTATTTTTATATTAAAGCACAGCTGTTAATTTTATCATTTTATCGCCTAAAACATGTTATATTACAACCACAGAGTCTATTAAAAAATATCAATATTTATCGAAGACATTTAATAACTACTCTATCAATAAACAAACACATGTAATTAAATATTCATAATTTAAACGAAACACAATTATCTGTGTTTCATTTCCATAAACATGTTTATTTGAAAAATGTCAATATTAAACGTCAAATATAAAATAACAGTTAACCGAATAAGTCGTGAAAGATACAAAAATTCTTTCCATCTGACACATTTAATATAGACGAAAAACGAGTTGCCTGACTGTGAGCAATCGTCAACCACTACTTTTTACATATAGGTGGTTACCATATCTAAGAGGGAACAATATATTCCAAGCGTATGAATTGAAAAAAATATATACAGAACAACTACGACGCCGTCATCAACATCTGCCTTTAACCAATCGAAATGGTGCGAATTGAGTGTTTAGTATGCCTTCGCTGAGCACCAATGGCGAGTCAGAATCATTATCGGTAGCCCTCTTATATGTAAACATCGTAACCATTGTGAATTACTGGTATATATCTACCTACTATTCGTTTCGATGTGTAATTTACATATATATATATATATATATATATATATATAACGTTTAAAAACCATTGCAGATGTTATTAAAATTGCGACAAATGTTTATTTTAACAGTAGTTTAATCTAACACATAACATTAATAAAATTATAGAATTTAATAAAATATATTCGTTCAATTAAATTGTACTAAACCAAATAATTAATTAACTACTGAAATTGATTTAACTATTAAATGTTTAAATATGTCATCTGTATTTTATAAACGATTAAATATTGATATTTAAATAAATTTAAATGAATATACGAGGGTCGTTTGATAAGTATGGTAAAAAAGTAAGAAAAACTAAATTGAAAAATTTAATCAATTAATTAAATTAAACAATAAATAAATTTATTATACTTATCAAACGATCCTCGTATAGATATATACATATATATATATATATATATAGAGAGAGAGAGAGAGAGAGAGAGAGAGAGAGTTTTCCAATAAGAATGTCAGAACTTTGACAGGTGGTGACAGCCATGTTTCAATTTTTTTTAAATTCATTTCGACATTTCAACCCAATATAGTTTGGCAAATTATCATGGAACGTTTAGCACTTCAACAACGCTTAGAAATTTTAAAAACTTCAATAGACTTATTGAAACAAAAGTTTAATGAGTCCATTATTTCACGAAATGGACCCATCAATTGGCCACCAAGATCGCGTGATCTAACTGCATTGAATTAATTTCTTTGGGATTATGTAACATCATTGGTTTATGTTGATAAACCATAAACAACAGAAGCATTAAAAATAAACATTGAACGTGTAATTCATGAAATTGGACCACAATTATCTGAAAGAGTGACTAAAAATTGGATTAAACGAATGGACTATGTCAAGTAAGGTCGTGGTGGTCATATGAGTAAAATTGTGTTCCATCATTAATGCCATAAAATATACTTAAATATAAAAAACAAAAAACTGATTAATTGATTACTTTTTTTATTTCCATTTAAACGTCTGAAGCGTTTATTGGAAAACTCTCTCTCTCTCTCTCTCTCTCTCTCTATATATATATATATATATATATATATATATATATATATATCAATAATATAATTATTTTTTTCCATTTTATTATTTTTAAATGTTCTTCAAAATAGAATTACAAATTTTAAAACAGATTTTTATCAATGACTGCATTATTTATAAGAAAATTATGTCAAAATTTAATACTAAACCTCTACAATTAGATATCAACAAAATTATTAAACAGACGAAATGTAACTACATGAAATTAAATTCATCTATTCTTAACACTGTCAAAATTATAAAAAATATCACTTTATGCATGTATTATCTCATGATCACATTACAATCAATTTTGTCATGGAACACATATTATATTTTATATTATAAACAAAGCCTATAAAAATTTAATATTATATTTATAAAAAAATCAAAGGATTTAAAGCTGTAGTTAAAGAAAAAATATATTTAATTTTGGTCAGACCTTTGATTGAATACTGTGGAAATGAATGAAAGCCACTTTTCAAAACAACAACATAAAAAAATCAAAAAGTATACTTGTTTCGTACTAAATAAACATTTCAAAATGTATAATGTAAGTACTTTAATTGATAATCTTAGTATTAATAAAATGATAGAACAGCTTTAGAAGAGTTCAGAAATATGAAGAGACAATTTATTTTAAATTGCACTTTTAAAACTTTTATCTAATATCAGATTTGGAAATTTAGTTGAAGAATAATTTAATTTTCCTACAGAAGAAACAATCATACATAAAAATCAATTTAAGAAATTACAAAAAAACAAGTTAGAGAAAATTGAATTTATCACAGAGGTAATGAAGACTAAATTTTCTCTTCATTCCATTTTTTAAAAAAAATAAACTTTCCTTTAGTTAAGATTTTAAAGTTTGATTATGATGAATAAAATTATAAGTAAGTAACAATTGTTTCAAAATTGGAATTGTTGTAACAGGACTTACAACCTTAGCATACTTATTGATATTATTACTACAAATGTCATTCTTGATATTTTTACAAATACACTGCTATATAAAGGCCTTTTCCAAATTATTTCGTTTCGAGCAATCCATTACCTCTTCTCACTTTAAATTGTTTAAAGTTTTTAAATTATTTTACTATTAAAAACTCATGTACCATTATTGTATATAATAAATGATAGGTATGTGTACTTTAATAGAATACTGTTTTCTTAAATCTATCTATAAGTAACGTATTTAATTTAAATATCGAAACATTTCATTCTAACTTACTCCATTTTATTTTCATCCTTCTATTTTTATCTGCAATGAATAAATCAACGTTCTCTATTATTTAGCAAAAATAAAAATATTGAATAACTTTTCCGATTTCTAGACCTTTTATTTCAATATTCTCCAAAAAAACGAACGCATTGATCAATACTTTCAATTTTTGGATACATGTTTAATATTTTTTTTTAATATATTTTATTTTATTTATCAATTATTTCTTGTAGCTCTTTTAGAGTATTTGAAAACGTAACAATATTGTTATAGAATTGAGGTGGTCAAACTTTTTACCTTTCACTTATGCCCTTTTGTATTTAAAAACAATAATTTTTTACAGTCGTATCAATTGTAATAAAATCTCATTTCGTATATTATTTTTTCATTTTTTCTATTTTTATTTTTACTCATCATTTATGTCTTCTATAAAATATGTTTTATATTAGATATGATACATTTATTTATATATATATATATATATATATATATATATATATATAATAATACGAAGATCGTCTGATAAGTATGGTAAATTTTAAAATTTATTAAATTTTTAAATTTTATGGTGAATTTTTTTACCATACTTATCAAACGACCCTCGTATACATATATTTCTTAGATATTATTTTTTAATCATAATATTTATCAAAAAATTAAACTAATAATTTTTTTATTAAACTATTTTTCAATATCTCTTTTACAAGAAACTGACAAAACAAATATGTTATGATTTTATAATAAAATCTGTGCAATTATTGTAAATATACAGATGAGAATATGCATAAATTGTATATGTATACATATATATATATATATATATATATATATATATATATATATATATAATTTGTGTACGTGATAGAATAAAACCTAACATTTTTTTTCGAAATAATTGTACGCACTTCACAAAGTATTTTATACAAATATATGAATCTTCAAAACATGTATGAAAATGTCTACGTATTATGTATTATAAAAACCTATACCTAAATGTATACAAAAGTTTGATGTGTAAGGCCAGCATATGTTTGTTTTCCTTTAATATAAAATGTTTTATTCAACAGTTTTGCAGGAGGGTTTTGTCCTACCCCTGTCGCATAAAATGTCAGTATGACAAGTATATGACAATGTCAAGATATTTGACAGACTTGTAATAAATTGCCCACCAGATTTTAGATATAATGAGTAATAGACAAATATATTACGCCTAATAATAAATTTCAAAAAAAATTTTCATAAATATTAACACTTATGAAAGAGAAATTATATAGGGTTAAAAATTAATTCATAAATAAATAATACATACTTACGTTAATAAATTACTTTTCTTTTATATCTAATAATTTCTCTATAAGCGTTTTACACACTAATTTATTATATATATATATATATATATATATATATATATATATATATATATATATATAAAGTCCTAAGAAGAGATCAATGGATAGATGGAATAAAGACATGAGAACATCCATCGATGTGTTATAAAAGAAAAAAAGAAAGTTTTGAAAGAACCTTCATTCAGCAATACTTACTTTTAATAAAAATAAATTACAATAAAGATCAGAAAATTTCCGTTGAAATATTTTGAATATTTTAATGCATTTAAATTCCTATGTATGACAACAAGTGGATAAATAACAATTTTTATAAGTCTTAATAAAAGGGTGATAACGAAAACAATTCTCATTCATTATCTGGTAATATAAAAAATAAATATCTGTGTTTTAAAAAAAGTAATTTCTTGATACCAATAGGTTTGAAATATAAATATTAATAATCTGACAATGGGACTGATAAATTTATTATACTCCTTTCTAGACTTACATTTTAACAAAACATACATACAAATACTATATTTTTCAGTTTTCTTTATTTTTCATTTACTGTATAATTTTTAAAAAGTGACAATTTGTTTGGATTTGCTATCAGAAAATAATAGTTTCTACAAAGCAATTATGAATTTTGAAATTGATTTTTTGTTTAAAACTACTACTGTGTTTAACATAACAATTTTTGAATTTACTCATTTCATTTAATGTTTGATCTTATTATGGTAAATTATAAACAATAACATTATTTAAGCACTTAAAATTAACAAACTACTTTTACTACTCTTTACTAGAATTAAAATTGTTTTTGCAATATTATAAATTTCTCAAAAACTAAATCTTAAAAAGTTAAGAATATTTTATAACTTTAAATTGCAGCACTACAATACTATTTTTGTAGCTATTAAAAAGTATATTTTTTATTTTCACTTTTTCTAAACTTTTATCCAAAAACATAATATAAGATCATAATTTCAAAACTTTAGATCTAGAGATATAAATCTTAGAATTAATACCAGAAAAATCAAAATGTAACCTAATTGAAAGTCAACATGAAACAGACTTATTAAAGTATTGGGTTATCTTATGAATAATATAGTTTTTTAGAAAAAGATTTGAAATTAAACAAAATAATTGACTTTTTAATTTTAATTTAAAATATATTATCCATTATTATTCACAATTCCTTTAATATTAAATTTTCAATACCTTAAAGATATTTTTTTTTGTTTTGTGTTAAATCATAAATCCAGCTTCCTTCAGATACCAAACTCTATATTAAACTGTTTCCGACTAATGTGGTTTTAGAAACTTAGGAATAAATAATAATCTGATGGTCAAATCGGAAAAATATTTAAGGTGAATATGTCATAATTTTTCATTTAAACTTCCTCAGTTTTTGAAGTATTTCTCGTGGCAAGTAAGTGTTGTCATAATGAAAAATTACGTCTTTTCTATTAATTAATGCCAGCCTTTTTTCGTCGATAGATTGCTTAAGCTGGTCTAATTGTTCATAATACAACGTTTTTGTAATAAATTGATTATCCAGTAGTAGCTTATAATTGATAATTCCATCCATATCCCACTAGAACATAATCTTCATTGAATGAAGTCCTTACTTCGGTTGTAGATATGGTGTTCTATTACGATTAACTTTTTCGACTTTTAGTATTATTATAAACAATCCATTTTCGTCACCAGTAACAATTTGATTCATAAATGGCTCCTTTTTCAGTCTATAGAGATGATAAGTGCAGATATCTATTCTTTGCCTTATATTAAGCTCCAATAATTCGTAAAGAACCAAATAATCCAACTTAGAAATTTTACCAATCGTTTTTAAATTCCGATGAACCGTTGAATGGATTGCTTGGAGTTGCTTGATTAATTCTTCCATTGTTACAATAAAATTTTTCTCTACTAATTTTCATTCTAACAAAAAAAAATAATCCATAACGTAAGATGACATAAGATATTTATAGCTAATGATTATAGACAATAACGGACCATTTTTGAAATGAATCTTTAAATGTGATGAAAAATGAATTTTTTATATTAATTATTTAGAAAAGTTAAATAAAATGAATATACATTTAAAATTTTATTAGCCGTATTATTTTTAATTTAATTAAAATTTGTCAGATTTATTTCTTGAAATAAATTACCTCTTTTATATTCCTAGCAAAAAAAAATAATAAATTAGGACGGTTACTAAATACATATATCTTTTGATATAATAAAAGCAGATGTTTTTAAAATCTTTTATTAATTCCTTTTATTAAATATTTATATATATATATATATATATATATATATATATATATATATATATTAATCGCATTGTATGCATTTGTGTACGAGTCTATCATCTGTGTTAAGTGTTATTATAGTGAAACACTATCTAGTGCTTTAATCTTAAATTATACTGCACAGAAATGTTACAATTTTAATAAACAAGCCCTTAGTGTAACAAAAAACTTCTTTTGTGTATTTTTATATAAACACTTTTGAATAAATATCAAACAATCTGAAACCGACCACCTTTTCAAATAATATTGAATAGATATTTGGTTATAGACTACAGTCGAAAAAATATATGTATCTGTTTATTACTTATGTAATCCTGGATTTGTATTTAAAATTTTAAACTAGTCATTTAAAATTATAGTGGTTTATTTATTAAAAAAATCATAAGTAGATAAAAGCACACATGTGTACAATTTAATAAAATAACATCAGATAATACATAGTTTTCTTAATAACGAATCTAAATAAATTATAAGTAATTAAATTAATATTCAATCTATAAAAAATTTGAATTATTTTATATGAATTGATAATCTACAATATTTAACTCTATCTATCCATATATATATATATATATATATATATATATATATATATATATATGTATATGTAGATACATATATATATATAAAATTTTAAGTTTCAGAAAATTAAAAAGAAATAAATCAACTAATTTTGAATAATGCTATTCTAATTATATGTAAAACTAAAATTGAAAAAAAAAATTCAATATGAAAATGCTATGATTTTTCCGTTTTACTTATAAATAAAACGTTTATTCATAAATATATTTATTATGTCACCAATTTATTACTTAAAAATTAATTTATAAATCAGTTTTTTCGAATCCACACACGTATATCCATATCATTTATCTACATACATACATACACAATCATTCTCTTTCTTTCTCACATACTACACATATACATAACAAACATACACTCACAGATATATATATATATATATATATATATATATATATATATATAATAGTATTTTTCATTATTTTTATTATATATAAGTTATTTACTTCTAATGATTATAATTTCTTGGCCATTATTAAGTAACTGGTGTTTTTTAATGTAAATTCAAATTTAACTTTCAATTAAAAATATCAATAACAATTTTCTTACTAAATTAAATTATTCTACAATTTCGGAATACATATATTACATTTTTTTTCCATTTCTTCAAAAAATGATCTTATTATTTTTATATTATCTACATAAAAGTTTACAGAAAAACAGATACCTCGGAGGAAAAAGTACATATTTTTATATTCAACATAACTTACTTTATTAAAAAAAAGGTAACATTTCAGCTAACAATTTTCAACTCTATTAAATAATTATGATCAAATTTGGGAATATCCACAAATTTAGGTTTAATATTATACATTATTCAATACATCTTAAAAGTGATGAAAGTAATATATATATATATATATATATATATATATATATATATATATATATACATATATATATATATATATATATATTTATATATATAAGATAGAAACTTAATTCTTTAATTATAACGAAAATCATTGATAAATACTTAAAAATAAAAACTAGTTTATGATGATCTTGTTTTAACAAGTTATGATGGTCTTAAATTAAAACACCAATCATAGTAAAATATAACAACAATTTTTATTTTCATACTATATTATGAATATATTATTAATTATTATTTGGCATTATTTGTTTACAAAGCGAATACAAGTACTCTTTATTTCATTTAGTTATATACATTAACCTTGATTCAATAAAATAGACTATTTATATTATTACATAATAATATTTATTTACAATTTAATAATATTGTGCATTTACTACATAAAAAATACTTTTAACAATTAAATTTGTGTGTTTTAACCTTAATTCTCAATTTATTATTCAATTGCTCTATAATGAGACTATATAATAAAAGCAATTGTAGTTTTAAGATAGTGAAGAATTCATTAAAATTGTTAAGTAAAAATCTTTTTCTTTCTTTATAAATATATACATTTATATATATATATATATATAGAGAGAGAGAGAGAGAGAGAGAGAGGAAGAGAGAGAGATAATCTATATATACATGTGTGAATGAATTTGTGTATTTATAAAAATATGTATAACATCATTATTTTTATCAAATCGACGTTTGTAAATCAAATTTACAATTTTCGAACGTCAATTTCAAATTCAAATTTATAATCTAGATAGGTGTATGTACTAAATTACTTTTTGTGTACGTATATATATATATATATATATATATATATATATATATATATATATATAACGTATACATCATACATTTACAAACGTACATAAATTCATACAGTCTCTGTTAATTTATGAAAATAACGCTCGAGTTAGTACGAAAATGCTTTTGATAAAAGTCTAGAACACTCATAAGTGATGAAAGAACAATTTTTCACTTTGTGGATACTTACTTCCTGCGTCCCCTCAAAGAACTTGTCAACACAGACGGACTCTTGCCACTATCATGCTTCAGATCCTGATTTAAAAGCAGACATTTTTGTTTGGATTTCTATCAACGAAGCTTCAATTTTTATCTCGTTCCACTTCTTTTCGATCTTCTTTCCTCACACATTCATTCGTACAGTGCATGAAAAGAATGTTGCAGTAATTAAAAATGTATGTAACGAGAAAAATGCACTGATGCAAATATTCAACATCGCCATCATCATAATCGCCTCCTACATAATATTTTTTCTACCTCATTCCTTTAAAAACATATCTTATACACGTAGAATTTTTTATAACAATAAAATGATAAATTAATCTATATAGTGCCTTTTCATTTATTGATATACCTAAATATATAGAAATACACATTTTAAATCAACTTTTAATCATAAATTATTATACACTTTCTACAAAATCATTTTTCATTCTTCTAACTATAAAATATCCTCCATATATATATATATATATATATATATATATATATATATATATATATATATATATATATATATATATAAAATACTTTATATATTAATATTTATAAAAAAAAAACTTAATGTTGAAAATTACTTTAAATAAAAAATAATTGACACTCTTATTTAAAAATAATATTTGATTAAAAAGTAGTCATTATAAATAATTATTTACTGCTTCAAAATATCAAAAATTTGTAAATGGGGTTATAAGAAGAAATATTGCGATACCCTTTCAATATTAATAAATTTAATCATGCAAAGAAGACTTAAAAAGTAGACCCAGGCGAAGTGAAAAGATATTCAACAATATTAAATAATTCATGATCCCAAAGTCTTGGATAGACATTTATCCAGCAGATATGTAAACATTCCTAAGACTTAAAATAAGAAATGTTAATAACCACTTTATTTCTCATATTCAAAAATATATTGAAAACAAGAAAAAAAAATAATCAAAGACACAAGATTTCAATTAAAAATTAGATTATACATCGGTTTATAATTTATCTTTTTTTATTTAATTACTAAATAAAAATTAATTCGAATAACATCTTAACAAAAAATCATTTTCCATAAAAATGTTTCTGAAAACTTATTTACTTTCTATAAAAAAATGTCATTTGTATTTTTGTTAATTTTAATATTTGATTGTATTTATTGCTCGTCGTATTTCATACAAACGGCTTTTTGTATACCACTTTTCTCTCTTACTCTCTCTCTCTCCTTTCATAATTCATCAAGTAAAATATTATATTCTTTAATTAATGAATAAGTAAATAAGATATAATATTATTAAATAATGTTGGTGGTTATTAAATAATTATTTTAACAAATTGACAATTACTGTACATAATTTTAAAATATTGTATTATCAAATTAATATTTTTGTTATTTATTTTTGTGTATTTTTGGTAATAAGTTTATGTACAATAGAACCTGAGAATTTGGATTCTACTTTATTTCCGTTTTTATTAGAAGGCCGTATCACTAGTAAATAGACTTAAACTTTTTTGATAAATCTTTTTGGAATCATAACCTACATATAATTTTAAAATATTGTACTGCACCATAAAAAATACCGAACACACAACTGGATTTAGAGGTGAAATATCTACTTTGTATATATATATATATATATATATATATATATATATATGTATGTATGTAAGAGTAATTATATGTATGTGTGTATATTTTGTATTCATAATATTTTTAAAAAATCGCAAATTTTATTCTATAATAATAATAAAAAAAAAACTAAATTAAAATGTTAAAACTAAAACAGTATAGAAAACATATAAAATGCTACAATATTTATAAAATATATTTAATAATTGTAAAAATAATACCATTTTCTATATTCAGAATTATTTACCAAAATTGTCTTTATATGCTAACAAAACATTTTATTGAAACACTAAGTTAAATTTAGTAACTATTTGTTCATTAAAATATCTATTTTTGTTTATTTTCAATACTTTTTTCTATAAATAATATATTAATACATAAAAATCAATTATAGATTAATTTTTGATTAAAAATAGTATTTGTTGAACTGTTTTATTAAATATCATTTTTTAATAACGATATATACATACAAAACATCGAAAAAATATATACATGTAATATGCTTAGAGTGATATTTTTTAAATGAACATAGTATAAATATAGCAGACATGATTCTGAGTAATTATACTAAATGCACCACGAGCTAGCAGCACAATTGCCGATACGTTGAGCTAGGCGTTGGTTTCCTCACAAAATGGTGATTAAAAATGATGGTCGTTGTTTCGAATTTTCATGCAATCAAGATATTTTTACATTTATCTTAGATTTTTTAATGATACATTTTCTTGTATTCAGACAAACCTTTTGTTTTTATTTTCATTCCGTTTAATGTTTATTGTCGAATCGAATATATTGTTCGTCTCGTAGATGTTGACAATAAATATAATCGAACAAGAAGATACTGTCTTTAATATTAAAACATTGAACATAATTATTTTATTTAATTATTTATTCATAATGTATACATTTATATTTAATTTTATGTACTGATCGTTATTTATTATAATGGAAGTTTCAAACACTTTTCAACAATTATATTACAAATGTAAGTATTTTTATTTTAATATATTTTAATTTAAATGTGAAAATATAAAAAAATAAATAAACACATACGATTAGATGCATATATATATATATATATATATATATATATATATATATATATATATATATATATATATATATACGAATAGACTTAAATACAGACTGGAATTTACTTAAATAAAAACATAATTACTTAAAACACAATTTTCTTTATTTATTTACATACTATAAATATTAAAGTTAATACAAAATATGATAAAAAATCCAGTGATTTTAATTTAGTTTCAAAAACATTTTAGAAACAATAAAATGTTAATCAAAAATTATGATTAAAGTTAATATGATGATTTATAAAATTACTAAAAACAAATATTCATTAATATACACTATATTTTTAAAAAAAAATTCATAAACTAAATGAAGAAAAGCCAACCGGATTATTCTTGGAAATATTTTTAAACCGACAAAATATTAAGTATTTTTTTATACAACCAAATTTAAAATAAAGGTTAAAGATATTATATCAAAGAATTATCCTAAAAAGTAATCCCAAAATTATTCTAATCATTAATCAAAAATTAAATAAATTAATAATCTTTTTGAAAAATAGTTAAATATAGTTAGACTTTATAGATAGGAAAATGTTGACGGATATATTTTTAAATACATTGAAACACCACAGCCTTTCTCACACATTACTATTAAAATAAAAAAATAATTTTAATAACTTAAATGTACTCGCTTTAATATAAAATAAACAAGAAATAATTAATTACTAATTTCAATTATTAATAAATTGAAAAATAACTACTGTCCAAAAGACACTAGTACAACATTTTTCATAATAATAAATTCGAATCAGAAAATAATCTATATTTTAACAGACATCAACAATCATTTTAAAAAATATATAATAGATAAACGTATATTTATAAAATATGTAAGATGAACATATCCTATGATATTAACTAAATTTCAATTTAAAAAAAGAACCGTATGAATTATAAGAGAATCAAAAATAAATTAAAAATTACTACAGTAGCTTTGCAACAAATTATAAAGCAAACTTTAATTAAAAAAAATGTACGTTTTGAGTAATAAATCAAATAATAAAGACAAAGAGAATAAGATGATGTTCAACTAAAATAATCTGAAATCACAAAATCACGACTGAAAAAAAATTGTTTATTTTATTACTTTGTTCTAACAAAGTCCCAAGGAAAATTATAGATACTTTAAGAAAACAAATTCTCAACAGTTGAAATAAGCTTGATGTTACTGAAAAATAAACACCATGATTTTTCAATAAACGTATTGAAACTCAATCTACATTTAAACAAATTTAAAAACTGTTTTGTGGTTGGATAGAACAAAAATGTTTCAACAGATGAAATTTATATAACATTACTCAATCATTTCTGCAAAATTCAACTACAATTAATTAAGTACATCCTTACTAAATCTCATACCTTACTTCTTGTAATTTTAAATTATTTACAAATTAAAATATTTGTAGACGGAAACCATTTGATTGCTAATTGTAATAAAAGCAATCTTATTCTCAAAAAAATAAAGTTTTTCTAATTAGTTTCAATGCATAACAAAGTATATGGTCATCCAAATGTGACACCTAGATTTGTGTTTTATGAGTATTAAAAAGAAACATATACATAGGGGTGGTGTATAAGGAAACATGTGTATAGTTTTTTTTCAATAAAACACAAATCTAGGAGTCACATTTGGATGACTCTATATATAGATTATAATAAAAATCAATTTTGGATTATTATAATTCATATTTTGGTCAAAATGTTATAAAGACCTTAGTTATATACAAAAACACATATTTACACACATGCAACCCAATATATATATATATATATATATATATATATATATATATATATATATATATATATATATATATATATATACGAGGGTCGTTTGATAAGTATGATAAATTTATTTATTGTTTCATTTAATTAATTGATTAATTTAATTACATTTTTCAATTTAGTTGTTGTTACTTTTTTACCCTACTTATCAAACATATATATATATATATATATATATATATATATATATATATATATGTATGTATGTATATATATATATAATATTTTAAAAAAATATTTCACAACTATTGTATAATCTACAAAATTTAAAATTAAATCATTTCTATATTTGTGACATTTGAATTCTAAAAAAAAATGTCCGTATAAAAAATAGTGTTAATATCAAATAATATTTTTTTTATTTGTTAAAGAGTAATTAATGATAATAAATATTTTTAATTTATATAACTCTCTTATTTTTATAATCTAAAAATATCAGCGGTAAAAAATAATTTCCAAATATGTTTTTAATTTTTAAAATCTATTTAATTTTCATTTATATATATTGACTTGAAATATTTTAAAATAAAAAAAAACTTTTATATATAAATGATTTATTTAATACAGAAAAAATCATTTTGGATTGTAATAGACAAACAACATTTGATCAAATAAATAGTCTCATATCATTTACTTATTTTTAAAAATCTCATTCGTTCTTCCCAACTATTCATTCGCATAAAAAAAAAACACAATCAGAAGGCCGGAAGCATCCTTCAGCGTTAAAGAAAGAATTAAATAATAAACTTAAATACTTAAAAGATAAATTAATCTCAAATCGAAACTGACTCGACACTTCCTCGGCGTTTATATACCTGTTATAATCAAATAAATGATATAATCGAAATGATCGCTTCCTTCGTATTACGACGATCAAAAAGTGTCGAAATAAAAGAAGTCCATTAAATGTGAGACGCGTCGCCACAAAATCTATTATCCTTTCATATCCCTGCCACGCGAGAATGTTGTGCCAACACTGTCCGCTCTCATTTCCTGATTGATCCTGATTTAGGTTCTTTTTCTTTTATCTCGTCGATTTCTTTTTTACGATATTCAATAGTTTAATTCTGCTATCAAGTTCCTTTGAAGAAAATTATCTATATATGTTGATCTTTATTTGAAAATAATTCAGTTCCTGCTTTTATTTAAAATTATATTTAATTAAATTTAATTTAAAAAATTATACCATAAGATTAAATATTACTCAATTTTTTAAAAATTAAATTGTATGGAAAATTCAAATGATTTACAAAATATTAATATATTTACACGTTTTTTAAGAAAAGTTTTATTTCTTTCAAATAAAATTAAATTTACTAAAAAAATACGTTTTAAAACAGCTTATATATTTTTAATAATGCCATTTTATTTATATTCTTTAAAAATATAGTTCAAAATTACTTCTTCTAAGCTTAATATGATTTTTTAATAGCTATTTATCAATTAATTTTAAATTGTAATACAACTCTATCACATTATTAAAATAAATATTATTAAATATATTGCTAATCGTAACCTCACTCTTAAAGCTAAAAAATGTGTGTTAGAAATTCGAATTGAAAATTTGATATAATTATCACTACACTGATTTTCATTTTATGGGATATGTTTCTCTGTTATAAAATATTTTAAAAAATCTTACTAAGTAGTAAACTTAGTACGTGTAAGTAACTTTTAACGTGATAATAAAAATATAATATAAAACAAATATATAGGTACTATTTCTTTTGATATCATGACAAATTAACACAAACGAATCCCTTACCTCCCAAATTACAAAATTTTATAAAATATTCAGTCATCATTTTATTAAATTTTGATCATTTTGATGGCCATATCAATTTGGCTACGATATAATCAAAGTTATAAAAAATAGCTTTATTAGTAAAAAAAAATATCAATATAAATTCAAGTTCGTGTCTTCCCTTAATTTAAATAACAAATGTCCATATACTTCCAAATATCAAATATTTAATTGATTATAAAATTTTCATGTAATCAAATACGCTTCAATTATTATTTTTCATTTTATTGTTTTTTCTTTATATAAATTTAATAATTTTTACACTTAATTTTCAATAATTACTTAAAATAATGTCAATATTAAAATTATGTTTCTATGCAAATCCAAATAAAATTCAAATATAAATCAAATTTAAAATTGTTGTTTTTTATTGATAGTTCTGTTGCATTTTATTATATAAGGCAATTAGAATCTTCTTCGGTTTCACACAAATGAATTATCACCCTCAACACCACATGTACTTGAAAATTGTTTAGATTTTATAACAAAAGGTTCTGACGATGATAAAATCTTTATTGAAATGCGCATTAGCTTATTACTGTTATAAACAAACAAAGTGAAAAATAAATAATTACTGAACATTGTCTTGTATTTGGAGGTGATAATTCATTTGTATGGAAGTGATTTCCTACAGTTTCATCACGTTTATAGTTAGAATAAAGAATCCATTTTTTGTCACAGAACAAAATTTGATAAAAAAAGTTTTTCAATTTTAGCCATGAAATAAGAGATGCACAAATGTTAAAATTCTATAATTTGGTGTCGGAAATTAAAACATGACGTAATCATTTACTTAATTTCCATCTTTTTCCTAATTTTATGCAAATAATTTCGTATTGTTTTGAACTCTTCAGTAAGCTGTTGATACATTAAATTCGAATTTGTTTCAATTATTGTTTATAATTCGTCGATATTTACATTTAATGATCTACTTAATTTGATTTCGTCTTCTAATGATTTATCTTACAAAGAAAAAAATTTAAACCATCTCTAGATCATTCTTAATATAACTGCTCTTTCCTCAAATTTCAGTATACATTTTTCTTGCAACTTCAATATCATTAGAATCAAGTTTAAATTTGTAAAATAAGCATGTACTTATTAGACTATTTTACATAGACATTTTGAAGGGTTGGAATTATTATTTAAATTAAAATAAACATACCAAAATGCAATGAACGAATGAAACCAGGTAATACCCTGTCACTGAATTAATGTCCCTGACATAATAAGTCATATAATGCATAAACAATTTTGAGAATTATGATACATGCAAAAATGACTTGAAAAAGAACTTTCTTGGTTACCTAATATAATAAGCACTAAATAAATTTTAAAAGATACAATTTTTAATATTTATGCATTAAAATCAAATTATATCCCTTAAAAAGTACATATAAAAACACATATACCAAATATTCATTACAACTTCATCAATTACAAATATTCATTATCTCTTCATTTGATAATAGTTTTTAGTTTAAAATCAGTTATAAAATACGGAAACAATAATCAAGGATGCACAAAAGACAACCCAGTAATACTGATAAACATACAATATGTTTTATTATGTTTAAAATAAAAACCGATACAAATAAAAATTTGTACATACTTTATTTTTACTTTTCAAAAGAACATTAATTAATAAAAAAAATCAATAAGTAAACTTTATTCTATAAAATGTGTATTTCTATATCCAGTTATTTATTTTTATAAATAAAAAATATATATTTGTATTGTTTTGTAAAATTAATTGTAAAATATACGACTAATGTATTTATGTGCTTAATTAAAATAGAGTAAATTTACTTAATAATATATTATATTATAATTAAAAACATTTAAATATATATAATCTTCGTTAATTATATTAAACTCTCTTTTAATTTACATTCTAATGTGTAATTTAAATTAATATTTTTTTGAATTTTATTTCTGTTTTAAAAATAGACTTGTTTTTTAAAAAATTAAATTAAGAAATTTAATCAAGAATCTTCACTTTTACCCCAAAAATATAAATCATATTTGTTATATTAAGCGTATATTAGATTTAATTGCATATTAATATCGCAAGAATGAATACGAGCGAAAATTAGTTTAATATAGTTCCTAAAAAAAAACACTATTCTCTTTTACACTATCATAAGAGAAACAATTTAACCTACTTGTAGTTTAATAAAATTCCATGTTCACGTTCACAGGAAGCAAAACTAATCAGCAAGGAATGAAGTTTAGTAGAGACGCTGACAAATCTCACCCCAAACAACCAATAAAATCAACTTTTCATTTCATTACTGTATCAACCCTAAAAATACAAGCACCCCCTTGTAACATAACATAAGGAAATACGAAAATTTGCCTTTAGGTTTTCGTGTGTGATTGGTATTTTATGATATACGTCATAAAGTTGATTTTATTTTGAATATCGTTTGATTTCACATTATTGATTTTTCAAATCAATATATATATATATATATATATATATATATATATATATATATAACAAATAATGTCAATTTAGAATAAATGCTTATATTACAAAAACGATTATTCTTCTTTACTTAAAATAATTGGATCAGTGCATTCTACGTGTTCTCACTTATAACATTGAAAAATAAATCTTAAATATGAAATAATTCATTGACTTCAAATAACACATAGATGCATATAAATATGCATGCTGAAAATAGCACGTGGAAATAAGAAAAAAATATGTGAATTCATAAGAAAACAAATACTGCAGACGTTATAACAAAACTGAAAAGTTTAAAATGGAAATGGACTAATTATAAGAAAGAAGAGAAAACACCGATGGCCAATAGAAATTATTGATTCAAAACCTAAAAATTCACAAGCATATAAGAAGAAATTTATGGATAGATAACATAAAGGTAAACAAAAATTCTACGGTATGGAATAGAAGAAAAATCTTTTGATCACTAAATGAAAAAAAATGTTATAAAAGGCTTTCATCCAGCTCTGAATTGAAAGATGCTGCATATATATATATATATATATATATATATATATATATATATATATATATATATATATATATATATATATATACAATAATCCCCTTATATCCGCGGGTGATATATTAAAACCTACCACGGATAATAGCGCACCCTATATATATAACCGTTTTTTCGTTTACATACATACCTATGATAAAGTTTAATTGAAAAATTACACACAATAAGACATTACTAGTATTAAACAATAATTAAATACATTGTACATTATTATACTTGTGCCCTCTCTCTCTCTCTCTCTTTCTTTGTCGCAAATCAACGGGATTCCAACGTTTTAGTTTAACCCTCAGGGAACGATAGAGTAATAAAAGATATCTTATACACACAAAGTTTAAATACTTTTTTACATTACATTTTTATATTTATTTCAACCTTTTAGAAAAACATTGTGATAGTAAATTGTTTCTTTCTTTTCAATTCATCAGATATTTGATACGAATGATTGTAATGCTGCGTTCCATCATAGAATCGTAATTTATATTTTTTTCCTTTAAAGTCTGTGCAATCTGAAACACTTCATCATTTTTTTATAATGTCCATATTGCTGGTTCTATTACAATTTTTTCTTCTTCATTTTCTTCTTCACCTATCAATGAATTAATAAGTTGTTCTAAATCCTTATTCATTATTAATTCTCTATATTCTTCCACTTCTTCATTAATCATTTTGACGAATATCTTTCCACCAATTAGTTAATTTCTACACAAAAAATTTTAATTTTTGAAATTTTAATTGCTACACGAATATTTTTTTTCACCTATCTATCGATAACTGGAAAAACTTTAAAAGCATTCATAACTTCATAAGTTATTCCAACAGACATTGATAATTTCTAATTTTAATTAATTAATAATCATATTATAAATTAATAATACATTTTATTTTATTTTACATAAAAAATGAATTTGTTTTATATATATATATATATATATATATATATATATATATAAATGCTTCATAAACTACACTCTCATTAAATAAGGATATAATCTGTTAATACTTATAAATAAATTTCTAATGAAAAAATATATTAAAAATATTATTTATATTGTTCATAAATAATTGTCTTGTTATGATAAAGAAGAAAATATTCTCAAGTCAATTCGATGAAAATAAATAAAATTAAACTTTATATTCTAAATTAAATAATAAAATAAAGTAAAAGTAGTATTTGTAAAATTGAATTATAAAATAAGATAATTTTTAGATTTTGTTAAATATTACTTTTTAATTTTAAGTACCTAGGGACATTAATTTAAATATTAAGCAATAAATCTGTTTCCTTATTTTTCAACAATGAATTGTTATACATTTAGATATTTGATGACAAAAATATTTCTGAATGCCAAAATCGATATATTAACAAATATAAATGTTTCAAAATAGCTATTTTACATTAATATTTATATATTTTTTATACAGTAACCCTTTGGGCGGAACTCTTCCCCCTTCTTAATAAAGCCACAACAGTCATCATTGAACACCGCAACATAATTAATACTTTTGTACTTTACGCTAATGGAATTCCTTTCATACCCGCCATCATCAGACGCCATTTTGTATGAATTACTAGTGATTTCACACAAAAGAACCTCTTCGCTGACGCTCGTTCTATTATTAAATTGAATATTATGGTAATCTGCATCCAAAGTACGACTGCGAAGTATAAAAAATGTACATACAACTCTTATTAAACAAAGATGAATAACGTGATATTTACTGAATATTGTCACTCTATCCCTGTTGTGAATTGATATGAACAGTATTAATTTTAAGGTTATGTTTAACGACTCATGTAGAACAAAGATGCAAATACAGCTAGATTTTAAATTTATATGCATTCTTCTTTATTATGTCAACGGCGAATTTACCGCGAGCTTAATATGATTATGCTCAAGTCTGCAGTTCATTAAACATTGAAATACGTGTGGTCTTTCATCCCCGCTGTGGCCTTAAAGAATGAGCCAGCAATGAATAGAATAATTCGTGCAGCCACCATGAATCGTATGACAAATCGCCATTTTGAATCTGTACGTACATAAAAAACTGTATGTTTAATTTTAAATTTTAACAATTTATAAGAGGGTTCGTTAGTCAACAATACAATGGATTTCTTCACTACAGATACCTGCGATTTTACAATCAACGAATCACATATTGTCACCAATATCACATTTACATATTTAATTTACATATATATATATATATATATATATATATATATATATATATATATATATATATATACAGGCAGTGTACAAAATTTTTAATTCTTTTTATTAAGAAAAAAACGGTTAATGTTCTGTTTGTGTCCTAGAAAAATACAAATCTTTCAATTTAATTTGTAAAACGTTTTAAAAAACAATATAATGTTAGAAATCAACAATATAGGTTAGTTACTGATCGAATGAAAAAATAATGTAATTTTTTTGATACAAGAAAATTCATTTTCCTTAAACAGGGATACATATTTAAAAATTTTAAAAAGTACAATTGCAAGAATTTAAAATCGAATCACAAAACACAACATTCAACAAAAATCACAATATATTTTTTTTTATTAACTTAAATAATATTCTCAAATTACTATAAAATATAAAAAAATCATTTAATTATTTTTATTTATCTTTTAATATTTAATTTCAATCAGAAGTATTTGTAAAAAACACGTCAAAATATTAAGCACTGAATTTTCTAGGGTAGTTTAATAAAGTTATCGTCTTATGAAATATCCACTAGTGTTTGATGATGCATAAACTCAGCCATAATGAAAAATTAAGAAATCATTCAACGCTCTATTTGATTTTATAAACAGACAAGGGTTGGAAAGAAATGATTTGAATCGAATAAAAACATGAAACTCAAAATTAAATCAAAATATGAAAACATCTTTTTATATTCATATTAATCATAAGAATTTGTTGAAATATATAATCTTATACACTTTTTTAACAAAGTTCTTTGCACACTTTTCTACAAAAAAAATTATTGTATAATAAAAAATAGAATACATAAATGTCAATTTACATATTCATTAAACTTATATATATTTAAGTTCATTTTTACATTTTTAAACAAAAATAACATTTATTTTTAAAACTACATCAGAAAATATATCTACACACACACACACAAATATATATAATTAAACTTTTAAAAAAATATATTTTTATTAAAAATTTGACTGTATAATTACTTGATCGGAGTAAAAATAAATAGACTCTATTCATTTTTTAAAAAGTTTTAACATAATACTGGTTATCTCGATAATTTTAAAATGTTATATCAAATTGTATTTTATTTACAACAATATAATTTTTTTAAGCATACTTGAATATTTATAACTTTAATTATTCTTTTTAAAAATATTTTTTTAAAAATCCTATTGTATTATTATATTTATTTTAATCTTGTATTGTATAATAAAGCACATCAACTAATACTTTAATAAATAAAGGAAAATGTTCAAAACTTAGTATTTTTAATTTACGGCTGAGAAACAGACGTCGTGATACAATAAATAATTCCAGAATATATGAAAAGATAATAAATGTAATTATCGGAATCAAAAAATAAAAATCATATTCAAAACACATTATTTTTTAACAAAAACGTTTCTACAGCATATTATAAGGGATCTGCTTGATATTTTTACTACTTTAAAATTCATATTTTACAAAATAACTGGAGGCTTCTTGAATTCGACAATAGTCAGAAATGTCACTCAACATTATGATTTTTCTATAAAAATATTGTCCCTGAATAAATATTACGTTCATATTATACTTTATAGGCGACGTTTTCGCTTAATCTTATATATATATATATATATATATATATATATATATATATATATATATATATATATATATATATATATAATACACTGTTTAAATTTTTATTAATATTATATCAGTCACGTTTATTAAATTAAAAGAATTATATTAATTATTTTTATATAATTAAAAACAATTACATATTACATATATATATATATATATATATATATATATTATAATTATTTTCAAATAGTCTCAATCCAAGTTCTATATTTTATAAATTATTTGTAATATTTAAAAAAAATATTCACTAAGAGTTGTTATCAGTATGTCTAATAAGTTTCCCAAAAATTGAACCATTTTTTTCCTAATAAATATTTTTAAAATACACTTTTCAATTTTCTTAATAAAAAGTTTCTATTGATAAATATTAATTTATTTTTAAAAAGATTTTTTCCATTTTGTTAGATTAAATTAACTTTAAATAAGCATAAAAATATAAAAAATTCTCATTATGAATATATAGTTATTTAAAAATATATTTTCTATATCTTTATTTCATTACAATTAACACTAAAAAATATTTAATAAATTTGTCTATTTTCTACGTTTTTTATTTGTTTTTTTTTTCTTTATTAATTAACATTATTATTTTTAAATTAATCTATAGATCAAAATGATATATTATAATTGATTATATATGTACCCACACACACACACTTATATATATATATATATATATATATATATATATATATAGGGTGACCCAAATGATATTGAAGGGTTTAGACATATATTTACTTGCTTACTACATTTACTATAATAGAGTTTCATTTAGGTTATATATACAAATTTAAACATATTTCATTTTCCAATTTTATAATTGATATTTTAATTTACAATAAAAATTATATATATATATATATATATTTATAATATATTTCTTTTTTATACATAAAATCTTAGATACTGAAACTGAGTGTACTGATAATTACATACATTATTACATAATACATTTTAACCTCATTAGAAGTGATTTTTATAAATAAACAACATTTTTGGTATGAAATAGTTGAGGGATATAAAAAATAAATAATATTTATTAATTTTTCTTTATATTTTTATTTAGTAAACGTTATATAATGTCACGAATTTAAGTTTAACATTATTTTAAAAAAACTTTAGTAAATACATAAATATAGTATATTTTTGTAATAAAAAGAATAAATTTCAAAAATACTTGTCACTTTTAATAATAGAATTTTTAAATGAAGATGGAATGCCAAATAAGTCAATAACTAAGTAATAACTATATTTTTAAATAATATGAATGTCTGAGATCATCAAAGTTTTAAAATATTTTTTGTATCAAAATAATTTATTATACAATGTTAGTTTCAAACTCTTGATATTTCAATATGCAAGTTCTTCAATGATCAATAAAAAATATTTCAAAAAGGAATTCATGGTTAATAAAAAAAACAATTTTACTTTTTAATTTTATTTTTAATAAATATGTATTTTGATAAAATTGTATATTTCTATGTATGTAAATTTCAAATTTAATAAACTAAAACGTTCTTTTTTTAGGTATTTATTTAAAGAAATTTAATTAGTAATAAATACTGCTCTTTGGTAATAGTGGCATTATCAAAATCTATAACAGTGAATAAAGTGAACAATATGTAATTATTTAATACTTTTTAAAAAGAATAATCGTTTGGTATTGAGATGAATAATAAATTTGTTTTATAAATTAAAAATTATAATAAATAAGAATTTTAAGAATTTAAACTAAATACAAAATGTACAAAACTACTAATTTAATATCAAAATATGAACATAAAGACATATTCTATAAAAAAATAAATTACTCGTATTTATTAAGAAACTACAAAACAAATTTGAGATAATGAAATCTTTCATAGATGTGCTTGGGCTTTAAATAATCTTCATTCAAATATTTTCAAATCACTATATTATTCAAAAATGGCTTTAAAATCAAATTAAAGTGGGTAATATTTAAATTAATAAAGATTATTTTAAAATAAGAATCCCTGCTACCAACTTTATAATTCTAAAAAGTTAATATAAAATGTAATAAAAGTATAGTTTCTTGTAAATTAATGTTTCATAATATACTCTAAATAAATTCATCGGTTTTCTACAAAAATTATAAAAAATAATTGAATTGATAAATCATCAAAATATTTAGAAAATTTTAGAATTCAATGTACATAACTAAATATGTAAATCTGTATCAATAACGATTATATAAAAAAATGAAATTGTACCCAAAACCACTTTCTTCAAAGAAATTTTAATAATTATCGGTCGTACAAATAATTTAATATCTTGATCTATCAAAATTATATTTTATTAATTGATTTGATTTTGCATTTACTTGAACTTAACTCTGTTTTAAAATATTTATTATAAATACTTTCTTTAGGCATTTTTTTTAAAATACTAATGAAATTTGACAAGATTAAAAATAAAGGTTTAGTCATGTATGAATAATCATAAAAATGATAACAACTTTTCTACGAAGTGTTTTTTCTCTAAACTAATTTTTTAATATGAGACATTTTAAATCAGTTTAATTAAATAGACAATAATTTTTAAACTAATAAATCTTTACTTTAATTTATAATTTTATTCATACAATTGATAAGTAATTAAAAATATTAAATAAACACTTTTAAATATATATATATATATATATATATATATATATATATATATATATATAAATACATACATACATAGACCTACTTCAATGTATGTCATGCTTGTATGTATGTACGTTAAAATGTTTGAAAATAAGTTAACGTACTGTCAACTATTCGGTATTTGTTGTAAAAATATAGAATGATATAAACGTAATATGTACGACACACATGAACTTCCCGAGGAGAATGATTGGATAAGTGTTCACGTTTACAGTTGCAGAAGAATAAGAAAAAGAAGATGGTTTTTCTCGCTATACGACAGTGGCTGTAGTGGTGTTGGCAGCACTGTAGACATGTCGTACGAGTGACAACACAATAACCTATAAACGTGTCACAAAATAGATTTACACACGAAGCGAAATAGAACATATCGACCATTTTATTCGATATGACTGTATCTCTGTCAGAAATATACTTCAATTTTATGATCTACATCTGTATCGATAAGTGAACCAAGCTATACTCAGTGATGAGCTATTGTGTTCATGTCAGTGACAAGTCTTCCGAAATCTTCAGGATGGGTTTTATCCAATTTATTTTGCCATCAGCACTGATGCGAGGGAAAAAAGAAATGTAGTTACAGTAGAAACCGGAAAAATATCTTAAGCTTTTTATATTAGACAAAGACGACGCCGTTAACGACCTAAATATAGCATGATCTGTTTTTTTTATTTTGACACTTTTGTAACTGTACTCTTGAAATAATTAAATTATATTTTTTAACTGCTTGAAAAAATTACATGTGAACTAATTTCCTGGCAAGACATTATTATTTAAATACATCCTTTACTATTATGATGTGGTACAAAATGGGAGAAAACAAATATTTTAACAAGTTATCAGGCCTACATTATCTCATTCTTTTTATCTGAAAATAAAATATCTGACATTAAAATTGAAAATTTAAACATTATTTTCCTAATATAGTACATTATTTTTCAATTATATAAATAAAAATAATTTTATGAAAAATTTTAAAATATTTCTAAATTTTCGCTTAAAAATATTTTTAGAATAAAATAATTAATGCTTTTACAATTAGTTACAATTCGAAATTACTGTAAAAGTAATATTTAAACATAATATTTAGGCATTAATTTTTGTTTAAATGTTTCTAAATAAATTAGTTAAACAATAAATTTGTATAAAGTGTGTTTATTTTTTAAACACATAATTATCTATATAAAATATTCTTTGTTATCTAAATTTTGCAAATCTTCAAATAAACTTAAATATTCTACATAAAATAATTACCTTATGATTCGCCTTATGCGTTTCTGATATTATCTTAAAATTTGCCTTTATTTATTTTTTTGTCTTTCAAAAATAAATGTATTTCCATAATTTATGAATATCTTTAAACATAATAAATATTAATTTTAATTTCAAATAAATTCTTATAAAACGAAACAATTATTAAACTTCAAAAACTTAATTAATAGGTATAAAAGTTAATTAATTTTGAACTGTTATATAATCATTTTTCGATTGTTAAAATATTTTTTTATTTGTACACACACACACACACACACACACACACATATATATATATATATATATATATATATATATATATATGACATTTAAAATTGCCAATAAAAATATTATTTAATAAACTAACTATAAATACCATCACAACTCTTTTAATTTCTAAAATGAAAGCGAAAAACGTTGCTAAATATTATTTTATTTAGTCATTACATACCAAACATAAAAATATTACAGTTTATTCAAAATTAATATGCTTTTGAAATTTTGTTTTCCCGGGTTAAAAAAAAATACTAGATTAAATCAGTTATATCTTAATTTAACGTAGCATATACTACTACCCAAAAAAATTAGCTAGTGTTGGAGTTATAAGTTTTCCCTTAGGTTCTTTTATATTAGATCATATGTTCCAAAATCAACAATTATTCCATAGTACAATATACAAAATAGAAGATAAAAATCACCAATTTTCACATTTAATTAATTTCAAAAAGATTTTTTTACATTTTGTCACCTCTCCTGAAACTACCCACTTCTGTCCATCCAATATTTTTCTTTTCCATTCTACATCGACAAGTTTTTTCATGTCTCCATTTCATCTATCTATGAGCTTTTTCTTAAGTATTTTTTATTTCTGAATTCCTAATCAATCATTTAATATATTGTGTATTATATATATATTGTATAAGTACATTACATGTATATACGAGGGTCGTTTGATAAGTATGGTAAAAAAGTAAGAAAAACTAAATTGAAAAAATTAATTAAATTAAACAATAAATAAATTTACCATACTTATCAAACGACCCTCATATATATATAGAGAGAGAGAGAGATCACACTACAGCACTTCAAGCTCTTAAATAGAGTTGTCAAAATTTCTTGACAATTGTTTTTACAAGATGAGGTTGTCAACCTCACGCTCAACCCTCGAAAAATGGGGTTTCTCCAACTAGAAATCAAACTCACTCTTCTCGCATAATAAGCGGTGATGCATATTATTATGCTATCAGTAATATATATATATATATATATATATAACATTTTAGATATATATAGGAGTTTCCATAATTAATGTTAGCTATAATCAAAAATTACATTGATGAACATTTCTGTTTTTAATTGATTGTCTTACGAAATCTTACTAATCGTGAACAAAATATGATACATAATGGATCATTACTGTTGATATAAACACATCAACATACTATTGATATAATTTGTTTAAAAACGGATGTAAATAATTCATTGCATACAACTTTAAAAATATAATTTATATAAGGATAATAATTTTTGCATAATATATATATATATATATATATATATATATATATATATATATAATTTAAATGTAATAAAATAAATATCTTAAACAATGTGAGAAAGTCACAAATCATTTTTTCTCTACTAATAATTTATGTTATGATCTATTATTAATTATCAAAACTAAATTAAATTTATTTGTTTACAATTTAAAAATGCACTTAAACAGATGATTCAAAAATAAAAATTATCACATTTCTTTCATCGATCACTGCATAAATTATTAAAATAACATTTAATATTATTTTTTTAAAAAAAATATCATTGCTTCGTAATTCATTTAAAAATGAAACAAATTTGAAATCATCGAAGCGCCGTCCATTAAAAATATTAAAATTACTGTTTTTATATTCGAAAATCTCACAAACTGCGTAATATCGCATTTTCAACGTTGCTAAAACTAACAAAAATTTTACATAAAAAATTCAGTACTTAAGAAATGTAAAATGTTTCGTTAATACAATTGATTTTTATTCCAGCTCATTGATAACAACTATATTCACGTAGTATAAATAAAGATGAAAACTTAGAAACATTTTCAAATAAAAAATTATTTGTTATAATATTTATAATATTCAGTTCACATTTCAACATAGTACTTCTTTTTAATTCCACTTACATTTCATTTATCAAAAATTAAATATAAAATAATCAATTTTCTTTCAAAAATGTTTTTTAAACATACATACATATATATATATATATATATATATATATATATATATATATATAAGCAATAAAAGGGAGGGTATTTGATGTAGAAGATATAAATTAAGGGGAGGTGTTTCTATAAAAGCATCGAGCCAAGCAATGGTCCTACCTTCCTCTCTTATCTCCCCTAACCAGTCAAAACCAGTCATTATATTCTCAGAGCCGTATCATATTTATATTACGTGTCAGTACAGTTTACCACTCTTCAACACCAAACATCCACCCTGGTACTATATTGTGGTATATGAAACACCTTTCATGTGCATATGTGTATAAATGTAGACAGAGATAACTCTATTCTGTAAAACTACAACTCAAGACAGAAATTATGCGTATTGAAATTTCAAAAAAAGATAGTGTATGTTACATTTTCAATATATTGAAAAGAGATGGACAAATAAAACTGTAATGGCCGCGAGAAAAATTATAATACACAAGATTTGAAGATATAAATTTGTATTGGCATATGTATATTGTTGAATATACACAGGGTAAAAATAATATGGTGGAAAAAATGAACTCTTAATTGTAAAGTTTTGTCTATCAAGTCATTTTAATTTCCTTATATAAAAAATTATAGAATTAGTTTTTATTTCTTACTATTAAAATAATTATCTATCTATCTATCTATCTATCTATATATATATATATATATATATATATATATATATATATATAGATATATATATATATATAATAACTATAGAATATAAATATGCAACTCTCATAGTATATAATAGAATCTTAGTATCTTTATAGGTATCAATAATATAGGGTTTTCCAATAACAATATCATAATTTTGACAGTTGATGACAGACATGTATGAATTTTTTTTAAGCTCATTTTGACACTTCAACTTAGTATAG
The DNA here is from genome assembly GCA_029203775.1 of Neoneuromus ignobilis. Classification (NCBI taxonomy): domain Eukaryota; kingdom Metazoa; phylum Arthropoda; class Insecta; order Megaloptera; family Corydalidae; genus Neoneuromus; species Neoneuromus ignobilis. The sequence continues at coordinate 24,080,748 of CP092088.1, forward strand.
TTTGGCAAATTATCATGGAACGTTTAACACTTCAACAATGATTAAAAATTATAAAAACTTATTATAAAAATCAATGTTCGGTTCGTAAAGCTTATCGTGCGCTTCGTCCAAGTAAACATCCTATTTATCGAATTGTTGAAAATTTTGAAAACAATTTTACTCTACATGATACAATAATGCCGGTGAGACTAATAAATGTAAGAAGTAAGGCCAGTATTGCTTCTGTTAGTGAACATTTCAAAATAAAGCTGGATATCACGTTACAATAAGTGGAGTGCATTACTGAACCATGATTAATGATTTTTTTTCAAAAATTATTGAAAATGGTTTGCACAATATGTGGTTTTAACAAGACGGTGCTTTATACCATACATTTACGGCAACGAAATTTATTATTGAAACAAAAGTTTAATGAGTCCATTATTTCATGAAATGGACCCATCAATTGGCCATCAAAATCATGTGATCTAACTCCATTGGATTATTTTCTGTGGGGTTATGTGAAATTATTGGTTTATGCTGATAAACCACAGACAACAAAAGCACTAAAAATTAATATTGAACGTGTAATTCATGAAATTGGACCACGATTATTTGAAAGAGTGACTAAAAATTGGGCCAAACAAATGCACTATATCAAGCGAACATGATTGATGCTATCGAATATGCTTAAAAATAAAAAAATAACCAATTAATTAAGTACTTTTTGTTTTATTTCCATTAAAACTTCTGAAGTGCTTATTGGAAAACTATATATAATACATACTCTAGTGTATCAAATGAAGAATGATAAAGGTTATTACCTGATTATTAAAATATAAATTATTTTTTTTCTAATAATATAAGAACTTTTTTTAAATATTGACGTACTCACGATTATATATATATATATATATATATATATATATATATATATATATATACAGACGCACATAAGTCATGGCACACATGGGTAACATAAGCAATTTATTGATATAATTCAATGAAGTCATTAAATTAAAAAAATATATATTTAATTGAAAATAAATGTAATGAATATTATACAATGAATAATTGTAATAAATATTATATTTATTTTGAAATTTTTTTTTTATTTTAACTAAAAACTTCATTGAATTATATCAATAAATTGCTTATGTTACTCTTGTGTGCCATGACTTATGTGCATCTGTATATATTATGTTGTCAAGTATCTCCCTTCCGCTTTTTTGCTCTTTTTTTGCTTTGTACATAGCCGCGAAATTCAAAAGACAAAAAGGCGGAAGGGAGATATTTGACAACCTAATATATATATATATATATATATATATATATATATATATAATATATATAAATATATATATATATATATATATATATATATATATATATATATAATATATAAAAATATATATATATATATAAACATTATTTCTAAACAAATAATGTATTACTTAATAAAAAAATTGATAAACATATTTTTTTACTTTCTTTACTTTTTATTTATAAACTCCAAAGTTTTAAAAACATTAATTCTTTTTTATACATTTTAATTTTGAAATAAGTATTCAGTACTTTAATGATATTGTTAAATAATAATATTTGTTAATTAGTAAATAAATAAAAAATATTGTCGTAAAACATATATGTTACATATATATAATATTATTAATTTTCTTTTATTGGCTAACAATGTTTATTTAATATTAAACATATATGTTATATGTATATGTAATATATATAAACAGCAGCAGCCTCTTTCTATCCACTGCCCTCTCAAAACTTTCTACTTCGACAGATCCAATGCCTCTCTCTTACAATCCATTCCAACGAATTTTCATATGTCTGTCTCATTTATACATTGGAATCTATTTGGACTTTTTTATATAGGGGCCCCAAATGAGACTAAAGTATAGTAATATCCTGATATGTATATACATATATATATATATATATATATATATATATATATATATATATATATATATATACAGATTCCCATTCAATAATTTCTCACGTCCATCGATGTGACACAGTTTCATTCAACAATTTATTTGGTTATGAAGGCTACCCCCCTCTTAATAAAACTCTTCAATTTCTTCATCTTAATGAACTGATGTTGGTGCACATACTTGAATTTTGTGTAAGGAGTATCTTCTTGATACTTGAATAATTATCTATACTGTCTTTTGCCTTGAATTTTTTTTATTAATTAAAAATCCAACCCCTTCTGTGTTTCCTTTTTCTATTCAATGAGAATAAAAAATATTTCCATATTTAAATTCTATTAAATTCTTATCTTTTTTTACTTCGCCTAATCCAATGATATACCACTTGATTATTTTCAATTTGTTTTGAAGTTTTTCAAAACTGATTTAATTCAATAACGACCTATAATTATAGATACAAAAATGTCTTATAAATTAACTGGGAATGATATTAAAAGAATGACAGTAGGTATTTAGCTTCGGGGGTTCTTAGCATCCTTTTACCTTTTATTTTTACTTTGACTATTGTCACAGCCAAAAAAAATCAGACCTCTAAAAAATGAGAGCTGTGGAATTTTATAACTAGTCATAATTTTGAGAAGTTTGAACTCTTGACTCGCCCTGCTGATCCCACTTGGGTGTTAATAATACCTTTTCACTTTGGTTGGTAATATTTTCTAAATTTTCTTTGCATGGTTGGACCTACAAATATTCGAAGGATATAAAAATACTTCTTAGAATCTCGTATACACCTTCTCATCACTTTAAAACATTGAAGTAAGAATTTAAAGAAGTATATATATATATATATATATATATATATATATATATATATATATATATATATATATATATATATATGCATATAATACACAGTTCATGCTATTGACTAGTAAGAGTTCGCCCTCTTGAATGGTATGGAACTCCTCTAGACGAACAACATAAACCAGTCCTATTGGGAACTAAGAAAATGATCTAAATCTATGTGAATTACTTCGAACTCTGATAAGATCAGAGAATAGGTGAAACCAGAGTCGTTATCCTTCCACGAGATAGGCATTCAAATATTGTTAACTCGGAATTGCAATCATAACGCGTACAATTCTTACTACTGTATCTGAATAAGGTTTGCTTATAGTTTTGACGTACTTGACGTACACGTGCATAAGAATTATGACATTTGTTCACTGATTGAAAATGTATGTATCAAAATCAGAAAAGTTGTTTTTAGAATATTATTGATCATTAAAATTAAAATTATTTTAAATAATTGAAGTTGATCAAAAAAGTGTATTATTTTTTACATCATTTTTAAGATTTATATTATATAATATTAAAAATGATTTTAAAAACGTACAATATATTTATAAATACATGTAATATTTCAGTGAAATATTTGGTAAGTAAATAAGTTGTAACTGAAAAAAATTGCGGTTATAAATATTAATTACATTTTACTATGCTATACAAACTATCAAGTATTCAAAAAATCATTTTTATTATAAATGAAATATAAAAAGTAAATAAAAATAGTAAAAATTGACTAAATAAAATTATTTATTCATTTAATAGTTTTTCAGAAAAGTTTATTCAATTTTACTTAAGTACTATAATTGTAAATATAATTTGATTTTCAGTTATTAATCAGATTCAGTATTTTTAAACAATTTTATTCATTAAAAATTCTAATTTTTCAATTCGTTTTGACTCTGTATGAATATATTTTATAATAAATCATTGATTGTTGTAAAAAAGTAAATTTATAATTTTCAAATATATATAGAATTTAATTCAAATTAATTAATCATATAAAAATTTTAATAAATTACGTATGATAATACTTAATTAGCATTCAGGAATCAGTAATGTATTTAGATCAAGACGAGCCTGTATGTATGTACCAGGAGATGATGAACGTAAAATTAAAAAAGCATTTCAAACAGAAGTAGATACTGTAGTCTTAGATTGTGAAGATGGAGTTGCGCAAAATAGAAAGGTACATCATTTTAATAAAATATTAGTAATCTGAAAAATAATAATTAGTACGAAATTGTCACAGTTTAAAATTGTATTTAAATTGATAATTGAGGTAGTTGTATATATTTCATTAATTTCAACAGAATGTGGCAAGAAATACAATACGTTCTCTATTTGATACAAAAGGTTCATCATTAATGAATTCCAAAACTGAGTGGTCAGTACGAATTAATTCTGTAGATTCAGAATTTTGCAAAGAAGACATAACTACTTTATTTTCTGGCTCTACTTTACCAGAAACATTATTTATACCGAAGTTGGAAAATTCAAAACAATTAAAATGGGTATGAAATTAACTTACGATCAAAAATTCAATGTAGAAATTTTACACTAAAACCACTACTATGTTTTACATGCTTTAAAAAATATTGTATTAATTTTTTTGACTTTGTTATTTAATTAAAATTAAATTTCATTTTTGTTAATTATAGTTATATTTTGAATTTAAATAGTTAAATTATTAAAAGTAGTAATGAATTTATATTAAGTAATATAACATATTAAAGGTTTCAGAACAACTTCAAAAATGTTTGCTTGAAAAAAACAAAAAAATTAACTTAGTATTTTATATTGAAAGTGCTCGAGCATTACTGAACATGGTGGATATATGTAGAGAAGCAAATGAACTCTTATTTTTAAATCCAGTAGCAGTTGTCTTTGGTAGTGATGATTTCTGTGCAGATATTGGTAATTTTTTCTTTAATATGCATCAATAAAAAAATTTAAATGTTATTTATTTAAAAAAGTATAATAATAATAACATTTAATATGTTAATAAAGCATTTTATTATTTACGTAATATAAAAATACAGTCTAAACGACAATAGCAAAAGATAAAAAGTAAAGTAAATAACTGTTTTATAATGACAAATGAGATAAAACAAATACTTAATTACCTTATTTATTACTTTTGTATTGTAAAAAGTATCTCACAAACAAGATTAAATAATTCAAAATTATAGTAATTAATTACAACCTTAATAAAAAAATTGTCTATGATATTAATAAAATAAAAGCATGAATAATGATCAAATTAGTTATTTATTCCAACACAAGATTTTATAAAGATGTTCAATAATCACTCATTGTTTTATTCACTGATACATATTTTTATGGTTATCATCTAAGCATATATTGCATCAAAATATTAGGATTATGATATCCAGGTTTTATAAAATAACACTTTGATGATGATGTCAGTATCAAAATATGCAAAAATAAGTAAAATGCCAAGTAGATATTAAATACTTTAAAAGGTTGAGTTGAGTGACTCATTTCTGTTAGTGAATTTATCATAGTAACAAAATGAATAGAAATATTAACTATTTTATTGTGTGTGTGTGTATGTATATATATATATATATATATATATATATATATATATATATATATATATATATATATATATATATATATATATATATATATATATATATATATATATATATATATATATATATATACATATATATATATACACATATGCAAATTTAAACCATCGTAGATTATTTTTTTATTAGGTGTTATACGAACAGAAGAAGCTACAGAAATTTTATATGCAAGACAAAAAATTATTTCTATATCTAAAGCATTTAAATTACAAGCAATAGATATGGGATACATACGTTTTAAAGGTATATTGTTTTGAAAATCTGTTTCTTTTTTATTTATTTTTGTGAATCTTTTGTCTGATTATTAAATAAATATACAAATGGTACATTAATAGTTGTACATAATTATAACAAAATTATTTCAAGATAATAAATATTAACTTTGATGACATATACAAATTATAAATTTAACTAATTAAAATATAAAAATTCAATTTTTGGTTTACTTATCTTAGATTTAGATGGACTAAAAAAGCAATGTGAGGAAGGAGTTCGCATGGGATATACAGGAAAACAAATTATTCACCCTGTGCAAGTAAATATAGTACAAGAGACTTTTTTGCCATCTAAGGAAAAAATCGCATGGGCTCATAGTTTATTAGAAGCATTTAAAGAACATCAAAAAGTAGGAAAAGTAAGTTTCAATACAAAAATTTAATATTACCTTCACATTTATTTTATTAGTTTCATTTTTATAAAAATTAATGTTACATTATATAAATAATTAATTGTATACTTACCTGCATAAATAAGCAAATCCTTAAATTATTATTAATAAACATTACATTAATTTTTATCAATAATTATATTTAGCACATACATAACTTATTATTGAATTACTTCCATGCCAATAATAGTGTGTAACAACATTTGCATGTGTCAATAAAATTATATTTATGTGTGTGTGTATAAATAAATAAATACTGAATCAAAATTCTCATCTCAAAATATTTAAAAAATAATTCAATATATATATATATATATATCGAAATTTATTCATTTTTATATTTTAGGGGGCTTTTGTATTTAATGGAAGTATGATTGATATGCCAACAATGAAACAAGCCCAAAATATTGTTCAGTTAATGGAAATGGTAAAGAAATAATATAAATATTTTATAATTATTATTGTATATATGTACAAATATATATTTATGAAATATTAGATCAATATATAATTATATGTTATCAAATATCTTTGTTATTAAATAATTAATCACATATTTATTGTCAGTAACATAATTTAATAATTTTTTTAACAACATAAATATGAAAAAAAATAATTGAAAACTATATCTATCATGCAATGCAAGTTTCCAAAGTCTTCTTAACAGCATCTCTAGCATATGGGATATACGACAATGAATACCATGTCATAGCCAAAGATTGAATAATAATGAACAATAAGGCAAGTCCAGGATTATGTAACTACAAAAATAAAATCAACAAATGCACTAATATAAAACAACACATAAAATAACTACATTTTATCTTAAAATTTTCATTAAATGTATACATTGGAAATTTACTTACTTTGATGGCAGCAAACATTGTAAGACTAAATGCTATTAAAACTATTATTGTTGCTATTATTCGCGTAGGTGCAAACATCTTTTTTATTTGATTTACAGGACCCATTAAAAAACAGGTACTGATCATAGATAGGACATTACCAAGTGTATAAAATATTGCAAATGTTGTAAGACCTTTATTTAAAAATAGTGCAAATGATCCCAAAAATGATAATAAAATACCAATAATAAAACATATACAAAATCCTTTTAATCGTGTAGACCAACTTAATGTACTTGCTTCATTTAACTAAAAAATGATTTATAATTATATACATGTATGTTTATATTATTGTATACATATATATATATATATATATATATATATATATATATATATATATATATATATATATATATATAAAATACATTCATCAAACATACACGAATGTAAAAAAGTTTAAATTATAAACTTAGTTTAATTTTATCTATTTTAATTAAACCTAAAATATATATTAAAAAATTGTAATTTTAATATAAAAATCAAATTAAACACCTGAGTAAAAATACCACTTTCTTCGTCAGCTTCATCATTTCCACTTAACGCTCTACGAAGTTTATCCATTTTTAATGTTACAAAAAAAAAATATCAAAAATTCTAATTCACAGAAGTATTAATAAAAATGTACATATCTTTTAAATGATAAACTCGTGCGTGAAAAACAACAAATAAGAATAAATAAACTTATATACTTTGTCACAACATGCAACAGGTTATGAACTAAACGACGTACATACAAAACAGCAGGCGGCACACATATATGATAAAATAAGATAATCACTATTAAATATCTGTTTATAAAAAAGAATAACAATACAAATGAAATAAACAAAGATAGAAATATCAAATGATCTTACTTTACACAAAATTGAACTGGTATTATCTATTTTGTATCAACATATTAAGAGAATGGTGCTGTCAAAATTGATGTAGAAAAATGAAATTGAAATAAATCTAAAAATATTTTGATGTTTTTATTAATGCACTGTAATTTTATGAAATAATGGTAATTTATAATTGTATAATATTAGAATTTCAATTTATGGTATTTAAAACAATATGGTTATGTACAAACTAACTACAAAATATTTATATATATATATATATATATATATATATATATATATATATATATATATATATATATATACTAGTGTATTTTAAAATGATAGATATAAAACTTGTTATTAAAAAATAAGAATTTTATTCTATATAAATTTAAAATATATAGTCAATATATAATTGTTTAAATTTGTTCGGTTATTTTGTTCTAAATAAGTATTACAGTAAAATTTAATATTTGAGTCTTGTAGACATAATTAAATCTGCACCTGTATCTTATTATTTATTATATAGGTGTCCCATCAGGAGCACACACTCATCATAGCTCAGAAAAATCATCGCTGACTCAAAAGTTACATTTTATTAAAAAATTAAGTTATGCATTCTTGATTGGATACTCTATATATAAGGTATTATGCAATAAAAACTGGATACTTTTTTTGTGTTAATGCATAATTATTTAATTTCATTTAATGGTAATTAAATAATGTGTTTTTTTTTAGTATTGATTGTATATATGATTGTATATATATATATATATATATATATATATATATATATATATATATATATATATATATATAAGTATATAAATAAATAATTTTAATAAAAAATACTGATATAAAATTCTAAATTATTTAAAGGCTTTAAAAACAAAAGTAGTAAACAGAAAAATATAAAAAAGTGCATATATCATCATGATTCCATCATCATATTTCAACAACAATGAACAAAACTGGAATGGCCAATTTTCAAATCTTCCTCCAACTATCCCGTATTTTAACAAAAATATTCCACCCCCAAATTTCCAGCATCCTCTACCAAATGTGAATTTTAGTTATCCTCCACCCACATTTATTCCTCCTGTTCAAAATACAACTTATCCAATGCCAAATACTAATATTCCTCCACCAGTTTTCACAAATGTTATACCAGTTGTAAATAATAGCTCTCAACAGGTAATTACTAATTAAATGTAGTGATAGATTTGTTCTGATTACATCAATATGTACTTTTTTCAGCCTTCTAATAAAAATATAAATAATGTGAGTACATATCGTAATGAGTCAAAATATTATAACAGAGATGTTACAAAAGATAAATATCAACATCAAAACAAAGATCAGTATTACTCTTATAGAAAATATAAATATGAGCATTCCTTTAATAAATATGACTCTTCCTTTAACAAATATGACTCTAGTAATAAATATGACTCTAGTAATAAATACGATTATAATAAAGAACAAAGCAGAAAGAGAAGAATAAATGATAAAAACTCAGAACAAGAATTTAGAAGAAGTAGTTCTAGACGAAGTGATAAATATGATAAAAGTCGATATTATAGTTATGAAAAATCAAATTTAAAACGAGACAAGCAATCTAGATCTAGAGAACGTAAAGATTCACGCTTAAAGTCACCTGTCAGTCATGAAAACTTAACTGAACGTGAAGTTTTATTAGCAAAATGGCGCAAAAATTATTGTAAAACTAGTGAAGATATATCTGAAAAATTAAAAGAATATATGGAAAGTGATGACATTGAAAAAGATATTGTAAGGTCCACACCTGCTGATAAATATTACCAAAGACAATTAGATAATGCAAAAATAGTCAGAGCAACAAATACTCTATTAAAATTATGTTCTCATTTTGAACAAGAGTTAGTTCAAAGAGCACAACGAATTCGTGATTTAAAGCCAGAATATAAGCCTCCGCCTAGAAAAAATAGAGCTCGATTATGTAAACATAAATGTAAGTAATATTTAAATATAACAAAATTCCATCAATATTTTTTTAACTAAATTTCTCTCTTTTTTTACTTCTTTTTTATTTGGTTTAAAATAAAATTTAACTGCAAATTATTACAAATATAATCAAATTATTAATAACAACCAATTCAAATTAAGATTTTATTTAAAAAAATTATATTCATTTTTCATTCCTTGATTAATGTTATATATATATATATATATATATATATATATATACATATATATATATATACATATATATATACATATATATATACATATATATATACATATACATATATACCGACTGGGTAGCACAGTGGTTTGCATCACCGCGTGTCATGCGGGAGATTGCGTTCGAATCCCAGTCGGAGAGTCCCTCATTTTCAAGGGTTGAGTATGAAGGCCGACAACCTCATCTTGTAAAAAATAACTGTCGAGAAGGGAGTAAACCCCGAATAAAAAAATCTTCACCAATCCGCCTGGTCAGCGTGGTGAATATGACCAAATACCAGTGAATGGTAGCATTCATTGAGGCTCTCGTCCAGTAGTGGATTGATATGGGCGATGTGATGATATATATATATATATATATATATATATATATATATGTATGTATGTATGTATGTATATTTTATAGCTGAAAAATCTGGTTCTTCATCTGATAGTAGTTCTGAAGAATGTTTGACTGATGAAGAAGATTGTACTATGGAAGAACTTGTTCGCAAACAACAACATCCAGATAGATTACATCTTGAAATGTGGTATGTTTATATTAACAGTATATTAAATAACAAGTTAATAAATAAATAAATAAGAACATTTATAGTTCGCAACATTGATTTCACCATGACAGACATCATTTTTTTGATGTATTATATAATATTAATCTTATAATTTTGAATTATAAAATTATTTAATGAGTTGACCACCTTTAAAAAAAATTTTTTTCTAGGTTTAATGATCCAGGTGAAATGAATGATGGACCTTTATGTAGATGTTCACTAAAGGCTCGAAAATCAGGAATTCGACATGGAATTTATGCAGGTGAAAAAAGTTTACAAAAATGTGATATGGATACAAACAATGCAGATAGATTATACCATTATCGTATTACTATATCACCTCCCACAAATTTTTTGACAAAAACACCAACTATTATCCATCATGATGATCATGAATTCATTTTTGAAGGATTTTCTATGTATTCTCATTTTCCTTTAGAAAAGTTACCAACTTGCAAAGTAATACGTTTTAATATAGAATACACTATTCTTTATTATGAAGAAAAAGGAGCAGAAAATTTTTGTATTAAAGAGTTAGATCTTTTTCGTAAGTATATTTAAATATGTAATCATTAAAATTTTTATACATCATGAATGAAAAATAAAAATATTATTTTAGATGATTATCTTTTTAAAGAAATATTAGAACTTGTTGATTTCAATTTAAAAGCTGTTGGTGACACAGATGGTTGTTCACAATTTCATTTTATGCCCCGATTTGTTCGTGATATTGAAGGTATAGAACACAATTACTTTAATTTTGTTGACTATTATATTAATATAACTAATTTAATAATTTAGATGGAAAGGAAATCTTATCTATGTGTGAAGTTTTGCGTTATCTTCTTGCTAATTCTTACAAACTAATTGATGAATCGTTTTTATTTGAAATGGTTCGTATGAGTCAGCATGAATGGCAAGATTTCGCTGATGGAGTGAAAGGAATGGTTGTATCATATCCAGGAAAAAAGCCATGTTCAGTACGTGTTGATCAACTTGACAGAAATATGGATAAACAAGGTCGAGGTGAAAATGAAAAAAAATATTTTCCAGAAATTGTACACTTTGGGATTAGACCTCCTCAATTAAGTTATGCAGGAAATCCAGAGTAAGCACTAATTTCTTTTAAAAAAAGAAATGTTATGAAAATTGTTATATTACTACAATGAAATATTTTTGAATAATATGCATTATTTATTTAAATATTTTTGTTAAATGATGTTCTCTTATTAGATATCAAAAAGCATGGCGAGATTACGTTAAATTTCGTCACTTACTAGCTAATATGCCAAAACCATCATTTGAAGATAAGCGTAAACTTGAATTAAAAGAAGCTAAGCTTCAAGACATGCGTACTGCAAGTAAATTAAAACGCGATGTTACAGTTGCTGTTAGCGCAGAAGGTTTTTTTAGAACTGGGATTATGTGTGATATTGTTCAAGTATGATTTATAAAATTGATTGTTATTTTAATAATATTAAAGTTTTTTGACATGTGATAATAAATCAATGTAAAAAATATTGTTTATTTCAGCATGCAATGTTAATACCGGTTTTGGTTTGTCATCTTCGATTTCATCATTCACTAGATGTTTTAGAAAAAAATATAAGATATAAATTTAAAAATCGATACTTATTACAACTTGCGTTGACCCATCCATCATATCGTGAAAATTTTGGAACAAATCCTGATCATGCACGTAATTCTCTTACAAATTGTGGAATTAGACAACCAGAATATGGTGACAGACGTATTCATTATATGAACACAAGAAAACGAGGTAAATAATATATACAATATATATTTCAGTGAAAAATGTAATAAAAGAATAACATGTATTATTTAAGGTATTAATACTTTAATTAATATAATGTCACGTTTTGGTAAACGTGATGAAACTGAATCAAATATTTCACATAATGAAAGACTAGAATTTCTTGGCGATGCAGTTGTTGAATTTCTTACATCTATACATTTATTTCGTATGTTTCCTGACTTAGAGGAAGGTGGATTAGCAACATATAGAGCTGCACTTGTACAGAATCAGCATCTTGCTGTACTGGCTAGAGAACTATCTCTTGATAGATTTATGCTTTATGCTCATGGATCAGATTTATGTCATGATCTAGAATTAAGACATGCCATGGCAAATTGTTTTGAAGCACTTATGGGTGCTCTCTTTTTAGATGGTGGTATTGAGGTATTGTATTTTATGTAATTAAATTACATTTTAATATATAAGATAATTAAAGTATAAACAAGTCTATTAATAAATTGAAAGTAAATATATATAAATAATTAATTTGTATAGAAGTTAACTTGCTGATCATAATGAATTGTCTTCTGTATTGAAAAGATATTAAAAAAATTAGATAAAATTTATTGTATTTATTTAGGTACCAGATAAAGTTTTTGGTGAAACACTTTTTAAAGGAAATCCACAACTATTACAAGTGTGGGTAGAATTACCTTTACATCCATTACAAGAACAAGAACCATATGGAGATCGAAGACATATTAATAATGTTAAGGTAAAAAATAATTCAAAAAATTGTAAATCATATTTAAAATAATATTTAATTATTCTTTACAACTGAAGTAAAACTTTAATTTTCATTATTTCTTTTGGCACTAAATACATTCACTTTAACACTAATAAATCACTCATCAAAACATCACAAGTTTTAGGATGAGTGATTCATTTTTGTTGAACTATTTAATTTCACTTTATTATATTACATTTTATTTTTGTGTTTAATAAACAGGTTCTTCAAAAACTAACAAAATTTGAAGAATCAATTGGTGTAGAATTTACACATATAAGACTTCTTGCAAGAGCTTTTACAGATAGAAGTATAGGTTATACGAATTTAACATTAGGATCAAATCAAAGATTAGAATTTCTTGGAGATACAGTTCTTCAGCTTATATCATCTGAATATCTTTATAAACATTTTCCTGAACATCATGAAGGACATTTATCAGTTTGTATCAATTTGTTATTTAATATATATATATATATATATATATATATATATATATATATATATATATATATATATATATATATATATAAACACATACAACATACATACATAACAAAAAAATTAATGTTTCAGTTACTCCGAAGTTCATTAGTAAATAATAGAACACAAGCAGTAGTATGTGATGATCTTGATTTAACAAGTTATGCAATGTATAATAATCCAAAAGCAGAACTTAAAACTAAAGACAGAGCTGATTTGCTTGAAGCTCTACTTGGAGCATTATATGTAGATAAGGTATGAAATATTTGTAGAAAAATTAAAAGCAGAAAAAATAAATTATATATTTTTCAAATGTTATTTTTTTTATTAAAAATGAATTATAATGCTTAGAAATGTTCAATAATGTACATTTTTTAATTTAGGGTTTAGAATATTGTACTGTATTTTGCAATGTTACACTCTTTCCTCGATTGCAAAATTTTATAATGAATCAGGATTGGAATGATCCAAAATCAAAATTACAACAATGTTGTTTAACTCTTCGTACAATGGAAGGAGGTGAACCAGACATTCCTATTTATAAGTAAGTGAAAAATACAATATTTGTGAAATGCTTTAACTCAAATAATATTTTTTTATTTTTTAGAGTCATTGAATGTAAAGGTCCAACAAATACAAGAGTATATACTGTAGCAGTTTACTTTCGTGGACAACGTTTAGCTAAAGCTACTGGTCATAGTATTCAACAAGCAGAAATGAATGCTGCTAGACAAGCTCTTGAAAAATCACAGGGTATATCTTAACTAAAAAAATAAACTTAACTTATTAATTTATATTTTTAAGTAATCATTTTGAAATTATAATGTTTGCTTTTAATTTTTCATGAATTATATTACAATTAAATTCAAATAATTAAAAATCCATGATTCTTTTATAATAATTGTATTATATTTCACTTTATTTTTCTATTAGTTAACAATACTTTTCATTTTATTAATTATAATAGAATCTATAATAAAACAATTTATAATGATAAATTAATTAAAATAAAATAAAGTTACTTAAAAACGATATTTATGTAACATATCTGTGTTTTTGATATTGTTCCTAGTATTATTTGTATTTTGACATAAGCTGTCACTTATGCTGTTCAAGTTTTCGTTTTGACAATTTACTTTTTAATTAAAATGTGTTGAACAATTAATTTGTATAGCTATTTTAAATAAATATAGTATATTATGTGAATATTTTCTGCAATGAAAATTATTTTTTCATTATACAAATAAAAATTTTTAGATCTGTTTCCTCAGTTGGATCATCAAAAACGAGTTATAGCAAAAAGTATGAAAAATCAGAAAACTCAACGTGGCTCAAAATTACGTACTGGATGTAGTGAAACAGGAACATTGTCAAAATTGAATAGTTCAAGATCAAAAGATAATTTTGAATCAAATTTACCAGAATCATATAGACAACAAAATATTAATTATAGAGATTATGATAAGGAAAAAAGTCAAGAATTGTCTGATGGAGAAATTTCTTCAAAATATGATAGTATAATTGATAGTGATGCAAGTAATATTGATGATATTACAAGTTCAGATAATGTTAGTATAAGTAAGCAAAGTGAAGTATAATTTATATATATATATATATATATATATATATATATATATATATATATATATATATATATATATATATATATATATATATATATATATATATATATATAAATACACACATATACATATGTAATACATATTCATATACGTACATGATGACAGTTAAATTTAAGCAATATTAATATTAAATATTTATTATATGAAATATGGTCATTATTAAATTTAATATTGTATGATTTGTACAAAAGTTATTTATAGTATTAATAAAAGTTACTTTAATTGAAAATGATGTTATTTATAATTTCATTTTTGATTATATTTCATTACATTACTGATATGTTAAAATAAACTATCATATATATATATATATATATATATATATATATACACATATACACATACATATACACATACATATACACATACATATATACACATACATATATACACATACATATATACACATGCATATTACACATACATATTACACACACATATATACACATACACATATACACACACATATACACACACATATATACACACATATATACACATACATATATGCACATACATATATGCACATACATATATGCACATACATATATGCACACACATATATGCACACACATATATGCACACACATATATACACATACATATTACACATACATATTACACACACATATATACACATACACATATACACACACATATACACACACATATATACACACATATATACACATACATATATACACATACATATATGCACATACATATATGCACATACATATATGCACACACATATATGCACACACATATACGCACACACATATATAACACACATACATACATGCACATACACATACATACATAATATACCTATATCATTCATTTAAATATATCTAATTTTATTGCATATTTTTATATTTTAATTTAAAAATCAGATTTAAGTAATGAGTTCATATTTATTGTGCAAATGTATTAATGCAATGTGTTTATTTTCACATTGTATAATTTCAGATTATTAAATGTTAGTATTATATTCATTTTATAAACCTCAAATTACCAAAGTGTACATTTTTGAATAGGATTCATAGATGATTCAGTAGGACATTTGAATGCATTTGAAAACTCTTTAGAATTGGATAATGTTCCAATAACTCTATAACGATTTGGACTGTGGTCATCAGCAAGGACTGTTGATAATAATTCTTGTAAAGAAGAAACGTGACACCATGTCTTAAAAATTTCAATAATTTTATGTTTTATAATAAATGGTTTTAAATATATATCTATATAATAATCAATATGATGTTTATATATATTTTGATATCCTTAGATGAATGTGAACCTATAACCTTATAACCATAGATGAATGTGTTTTATTTTGACTTATAAGAAATAATTCCATATTTTTTTTAAAAAAAAGGTATATTTACTAACAATTGTTTTTATTAACTACTTACATTTGCGAATCCAATAAAGAATAATTGATCACTATTAAATTTCTTTAAATCACCAGGTAATCGTTGTTCTTTACCTTTTTTTTCAATATAATGTTTATATGCTTTAAAAGACTGATACAGACCTCCATAATCAGCAATATTTTCTCCTTGAGTTCGAATACCATTCAGCTAAAATACTCATTTTAAAATATACATGAGTATATATATATATATATATATATATATATATATACGAGGGTAGTTTGATAAGTATGGTAAATTTATTTATTGTTTAATTAATTAATTTAATTAAATTTTTCAATTTAGTGTTTCTTACTTTTTTACCACATTTATCAAACAACCTTCATATATAAATTGAATGTTTTGTTGTTGAGAGTGTAAATAATAGTATAATTAAATATCTTAACTTTCATATAAATTTAAAATCAACTAGTGTGTTGCAAAAGAACATATAGTACCTTAAATACATGAAATTAAAAATATTTGTGTTTATAATTAAAATATCCACACAAAAACGTGATAATGATTTTTTATTTTAAATATCTTTTAATGCGGTATATGTGAATGTATGTATATAGAAATAATTATTTTTGATTAATTAATTTTATAGTAAGTTAAATACAGTATGTATTACCGTAGCATTCGTTTGCATAATTTCATCCAGTTCAGGTAATCTGTATTTACTATATTGATTTATAAAACATTCAATTTTATTCAAATAAGAATTTATTGTATTTTGTGACCACCAATTTGCTAAATTTCCATGCTTATCAAGTTGTCTACCTATAAAAAAATGATTAATTATTCTTAAAACATTGTAGTTTGAAATGAATTTATATCAAACCTTGATCATCAAAACAATGTGATATTTCATGTCCAATAATGCTTCCAAGTGAACCATAGTTAAGTGCTCTAAAATAATATATATATATATATATATATATATATATATATATATATATATATATATATATATATTACAATATTCTTAAACCTACTCTATTCTGTCCATGTTGTAAAAAGGGAATTGAATCATAGCAGACAAAATATCTGAAAATAATAAATCAGTAGTTATTAAACATTATTCATGTTTATAAAAATAACACTTACTTATGGAATTCATTTGCAAATCATTGAAAGAATTAACACTAGTCCAGTCCATTTCATAACTAAAAAAAAATAAGTATAGTAAAAAATTGAAAAGATCAAATAATATAGTTTAACAATGTATAAATTAAAAAACACTATTCATATTTAAATAATTTCAGTGTGAAAATGTAACAATGAAAATTAAAATTATATTGTTTTTGTCCATATAATAATTTTTTTGTAATTTTTATTGACAAAAATATTTTCAAATACATTAGATAATTAATTATAGCCCGTAAGTTTTCTCTAAATTTCATTAACAATACGATGTTTTCTAATCAATATGACTTAAATATAATTGATTTGTTACATGTTTAATGAATTCACTAGAAATTAATTGTATACAATGTTTGTTCACCTGAACATAAAATAAGATATATACATACATATCAATTTTTCCTGATTTCATCAATTTTAGAAGCTTCTTTTTTACATGAAATTTATTCAGAAATACTACATTATCAAAGTGATTTGGGAATATTTCAAGTTCTTGATAATTTAGATTTAGAAAAGATATATTTTTTAAACCATCAGCATATCCTATAATACTTTTCATTGCTTTTAATTTTTCTATTGATGCTATTTTTGTATCTGTGTCCATCCAGTTAAGTGAGTGAATTTGATTTATAAATTCTATATGAATGAGTTGTGTCATTTCAGTAACCTTCATAATATAATAAAGAAAATTATTAAGATATGAATTTGAAAACTAGACAATGTGTCAATAAAATTCAGATTCAGTTTTTAAAAAAAATAATCTGTTATAGTATGACAACAAAAATATATCTAACATTTGTATATTTTTTTAATAACATTGTAATGTTCCATTAACCCATTAGTAAACAATTACTTTATAACTGTTACATACAAATTTCTATTTATATATATATATATATATATATATATATATATATATATATATATATATGTCCATATTTATTAAAATTACACATAAAAATATTTAAATATTAAATAATTCCCTTATAATATTAGGTGTTATAATTTTTTAAAAAAACATGAAAATTTGTAATAACAAAAAAATAATAACCTTTGGTTTCAATTTATCATCAAAATATTTATTTATATATTGATAATTGATTATTTGACTTAAAAAAGTTGATATAATGTCAACACATTCCTTTTCTCTGAAACAGTGAAACATTTGCACGAATATAAATGTGTATATATATATATATATATATATATATATATATATATATATATATATATATATATATATATATATATATATTGATACCTTGAAATATCTTCCTCTATTCCATATACAACTTTATTAATCTGTAATGAAAGCTTTCTCATTTCTTCAGTGGTTTCTCTACTGAATTTCTGAATGATTTGCCAGCCCATATAATTTGCTAGATATATATAAACAATATTTAAGTATGCCTTACTGTGTATTGTAAATTAAGTTGTTTTATAATACAATGTGTGTGTATATATATATATATATATATATATATATATATATATATATATATATATATTCATAATAAAGTATTTTTATTACAAAATTAAATATAGTTGGTTTATTAAAAATAAATCAAAGTTAAAATATGCTAAAAATATAAAAAATGTATTTCAATCATTTTTTTGGATAGAATTTTATTATGGACCAATAAAACAATAGTAGCACATTTAGTAAAATGTATAATTAATAAATAATAAAGAAATTTAATTTATATATTTACCTATAACTTGTACCGGCGTTTTATCAATTAATTCAATTAATTTTATTAGATAATCCAATTCAATGACAATAACTTCGGTATGCTCTGTTATTATAATAGATGTATTTTTAAATAAATCTCTTATACTTGTTAACCAATTTATCTGAAAAATACAAACTACACTAGTTTTAAATATTACTGGAAAATTTGATTTATTTAAATAAGATTCTTTTAATGAGAACAGATAATAACTATTTTGCTTAAAAAATAAACAATTCAACATAATGATGTGCTTTACTTTCGATTTTTGATATTATTGTTTTTTTTCACAAATTATGAAAAAAAACCTAAAAATCAACTATATATTCCAAATATATATATATATATATATATATATATATATATATATATATATATATATATATATATAGTTGTGTTATTTAGAACAAAATTACCTTATTATTAACATTTTGTACCGACGCATCGTCTGTCCACTTTTGTAATTGTTTTAAAGTTACTAATTTATAAAGTTTTGTAAAATCTCGACGATCCTCATCTGGAGAAATTATATTTGCTAGTTGCGTCTCAAAATTAATCAATTTCTTTACTTCTCTTTCTAAATATTCATTATCATAATCAGACTTTAATAGTTTGGCAGATTCAATAATCCATTCTAAATAAACATCCATTTGTGGTTTATAAGTTTTTGAATCTTTGTAAAATAAGTTTGGTAACTGAAGATATACCTGGTCAATCTAAGGAAAAATCATTATAATACTTTAAATATTAAAAAATATCTTTATAAAAATGTAAAAAATTATTATCTTTAACACATCTAAATCACTCTCCTTAAAATCGCTTGATTATATAAAGACATAATAATCATTTGTTTATTTTATTGCATTCGGTGCTCATGTTATCTTTAGAGAACTGAATTATAAAATCTTATAAAAATATTGCAATTTATATATATATATATATATATATATATATATATATATATATATATATATATATATATATAATGGTTTTAACTGTTATTATTTACAATACAAAATTTCAATTGAAATCCCCATAAAAAATTAAACATATTAGAATCGAAAACATTTCTATTTTGTGTTAATTAAAACTTTAGTGTACTTTTTTAATTATTATTTAACACTACATTTTTTTATTATAATATAGATTAAAGTTGAAAAAAGAAAAATTCACACGTAAAAATGTATACAATAACAAAGAACAAAATAAAAATATTTAAAAATATTCATTTATAATTTAATTAACAATTCTTTAAAATTTAACTTACAGAAATTACATGTCGAGATGTGTTCTTCATATCTTTTATTACATCAAGTGAAATAAATGAACCAATATTATATTGTTTTAATTTTATTAAATTATTTTGCCACGAGAATGAATTTGGATTCCACTGTTGAGAAATCAAAGGCCAACCTCCGAATTCTTCCAGTAATTTTAAAAGAGGAAATACGTCTAATATTTCCAATTGTACTGAAAAATGCAATATATATATATATATATATATATATATATATATATATACATATATATATATATATTTATGATGTGATGTTGTGATATATATATATATATATATGATATATATATATATATATATATATATATATATATATATATATATATATATATATAAATTATAATCAACAATATTTCGTATTGTAAAGAATCCATTTTTAAATAGTATTTTCCACTCCAAAAAATAACAAAATAATTTTTGTAATTTTTAAGACATTAGCTTAATATCTTTTTAATTGAATACGCACACACACACACACACACACACACACACACACACACACACATATATATATATATATATATATATATATATATATATATATATATACGTAAAATAGTATATTAAAAAAACAACTAATATTACTTACCTGTATCTAAGCACGTGTTATATATATCTTTAATATTTTGAATGAGATAAATATCAAAAGGAGTTTTTGGTTCTTTTAAAATATTGATTATTTGATTATCTACTTTTCGTTGTAATGCGGTAAATTGATCCCAACCACTTTCAGACTTTGGAATTTTATGATTTTTCATCCATCCGCCACACGCGAATTCATAAAAATCCTTACAAGGATCCATAGACAAATTCATTGATGAAAGTAAATATTTTGCTATAAAAATAATATTTATTATTTTTTTATGGATTATACACAACAACATGAGATCTATGAAATAATTTATGATCCATTATTGAAAAATATACATTTTTATATTAAAAACAATTCGAATTTTAACAATATGTTGATTTATTTTTTAAATAAATAAGTGATTATTTTACTTTAAAATATCAATAAATGAAAATAAATTTAACTTTAAAAACAATTACATTTACAATAATATTGATTTATTTTAAAATGTTATATTTTTTGGTATTAATTTAAAATTTATAAAAAGTCAAAATGAAGTATTATTACATATTGTGTGATTTGTATATACAATATATATATATATATATATATATATATATATATATATATATATATATATATATATATATACAGAGAAAGAAAAATTTCGATTATAGATAAATCATTTATATTATAAATGAAAATAATTAATAACGTTAATATATGCTTGCAAAAAATGAGTTTATTTGTCAATTAGTTCAGTTATAATTTGAAACTTGTTTCTTATTAATATTTACCATCTTGTAAGCAGGCAGCCGTTATACAAATTTTATATTGTTTTGTGTTATTTGTCCTTTTATTTTTCAGAATGTTCAAAAAAGAATCTATACTGTTTGATTCATATTTTTCATAATAACTATGAGTACTTCTAAATATAAGTAGAAACAATAACCTAGGAATAAAAATATAGTAAATTATTTTTTTTTACATTTAAATGATATTTTTTTAATATTTCAATATAAATATCATTTAATGATTTAAATAGGTTTATTTATAAAAAAACTCAAAAAATTTAATTAAATAAACAAAAATATGAAATTAAAATATTACCACTTAATATTCATGTCTATTTCAAAATTAAATTGAAATTAAATAGATTTCAAATTATCCCTCATTTATATATACAAATATATATATAAATATATAGAAGGGGGAGATATTATCAATAAAATAATTGTCTACATCATATTTACTACAATATTGGCGATTAAAAAATTTATTACCATTAAATAAATTTTTTTATTATTTTTTTTTTATTTTTTAAATATAATATAATCTTAACTAAAATTTTAATTTAAAGAAATGTTTTTATTATTATATAATAATATTAAAAATAATGTAAATTTCATAAAATATTTAGTTTTGAACTACTAGAAACTAACAAATATTAAAATGAAATTTAAAATATTCATTTTTTCTTATTCTAGTTTAACATCTCGGCAAGATATGTATATTATATTTGATTTTTGTTTTTGGGAAAAGTTAATATAAAATTATATTGTTATACATGTAAAAAATAAACAAAGTTAACAAAAGTATTTATGTTGTTATGGTACTTTCAAACAATTAATTAAAATGATATTTTAGTATTATGCTAATTATTTAATTGCATTATAGTATAAAAAACAAAGATATTTCGTCATATTAATTTTCGCATATCATCATTATCATTATCCTCTATTCTATCCGTTAATTATTTTCAAAATATTTTCGAATGTATAAATAAAATAAAAATGAATATTACTATAAAAAATTATTTACTACTTTCTACTATTCAATACCCATTTTTTATCTCGCACCGACAAATTTCCTTATATTTCTACCCCATTTACTACATATATATTCAGTAGATAGAGATATGAGGAAATAGTTGAAAGTAAAAAAATATAGAAGATGCCTTTTTCTAGAAGTCGTTAGAAAGAGGCTCATGTATATGCATACATATATATGTACATACATACATACATACATATATATATATATATATATATATATATATATATATATATATATATATATACATACATATATATATATATATATATATATATATATATATATATATATATATATATATATATATAAAACGTATTTTTACTAAATTACACATAAAAAATTATAAAAAAGATATATAAGTTAATTATATCCACCATAATTTAGTTGTAACCATATATCAGTATTGTGATATTTTTATTTACAGCGGCTGATTGTTTATCCCTTTGTAGATATCTTTTTTACGTATCCGCTTCCTTTACACAATTTAATTATTAATTATGTAATTTGATAGGAGTTGTCGAATATTTATTTTAATTTTTACTTAAATTTAATTTTAAAATTAATGTCCTTTTTTGCACATTTTTTCTCGCGTATATACATATATATATATATATATATATATATATATATATATATATATATATATATATATATATATAAAGTAATAAAAAGTAACTTAATAAGATACAAAAATCTATTTTTCTATTTATGTGTTACTTTGTTAACTTGCGAAGTTAAGCTATATTTTCATACAAAAATATAATGGTATTATTATAAAATAAGTGATTAAAATACATAGAGACTTGTAAAAGGTATTATTCTTTAGTAGAAAAGGTATTTAATTATGGTTTGTTCTAAGAAATTCAATTAGTTATAACCACTTTAAAGTTAAAAAACAATATTAATATTGATTTATAAAATGTTTAATGATATTGAATTAACATAATTAGGATAAAAAAGAAAATAAATTCTTCGATCTGAGAAAATTAATCTTAATAAATAATGAGCGAAAATTTGAGCAAATATAAACGTAATTGTCAATAGATGCATTTGTATAATATAATAATTATTAAAAAAACACCATACTAAAATGAAAGTATAAAATCGAATAAGAAAATAATCATAAAAAATAGTCTTTACGATAATAAAATAATATTTTAAAAATATAAAGAGGCTAATATATAAAAACAGACAATAAACTTTTCAAAAATGTAAAGAACTTTACACAAATGAATTTTAACCCCAACACCACAGTAATTTAAAGTGTTCAATAATCACTTATTGTTCACTTGTTATTTATAATTATATAATTATAAATAACAAGTGAATAATAAGTGATTATTGAACACTAAATTATTGTGGTGTTGAGGTTAAAAATCATTTGTGTAAAGTCAATCAGCCAGAGTACCAAAACAATCAATAAATAATGTAAAGAACTGTTCATATGATATTTAATTTCTTTTAATATATATTTTTATGTCATAGTATACTAAAAAAGCAAGACTTCAGTAAATAGTTAATTAAGCAGTTATTAATTATTGTATCAAAAAAAAAAAATTGTTTAAGATATACAAAAGGATATTCGATTATTGTAATTTATTTTTATTTTATTGTTAACATGCAATTTTTAATCAAAACATTTTTTTTAAATTTTTAATAAATTGACAAAGATTATAATTTTAAAAAAATGATTTTAAGATATTTAGTGAAGAAAAAATTCAACATACAGTAAACTTTAGTAGAAAATACTAAATAGATCATTTTTTTTTTAATTTTGAAGACAAGACGATTTTATAAATGAAAAGTAAATAAAATTAATAAATTAAATATCATGCCGGTTGTCAATGACTGACAGTTTAATTTCAGTGGCGTCTAGGAGTTATCAATGACCAACGCTGCTCAATTTAATAAAATTATATAAACGAAAATAATAATGGCACATAATCTATTTCTTGTTAATAAAAATATGATCAAATGTAGATCAAAGAATAAAAGTTTTACTCCAGCGTACATAAAAAAATAGTATATTTTAAAATATAGGATCATCCAAATATGACGCCTAAATTTATATTTTATTAAAAAGAAACATGTGTATAGGGAAACATGTGTATAGTTTCTTTTTAATAAAACAAAAATCTAAGCGTCGCATTTGGATGACTATATATTAATATTTTAAAATAACTTATTTTAAAAAAAACACAAACAAGAAATATATGAAGATATTGCATAATTTTAAATTTTACAAAACAAGTTGTCCTACAATTATACTACCATCCTAACGGATATTTAGTTGCATAAGTCATCGCCATATGGATAACATAAGCAATTTATTGATATAATTCAATAAAATCGTTAAATTAAAAAAAATATTTAATTGAAAATAAATATAATGAATATTATATTTATTATCAATTAAATATATTTTTTTAATTTAACGACTTCATTGAATTATATCAATAAATTGTTTATGTTACCCATATGGCGATGACTTATGTAAGTCAGTGTATATGAACAAAACAAGAAAGAAGACCTGCTAATTAAGAAACTAAGAACAGAGAATAGTTAAATTTAAATCTGTAACTCAATGAAATAATATTAATTAATAAGTAATACAAAATCTAATTAAATTAAAATCGCTAACTATTTTTTTTACATAAAATAAAACTTTATTCATCACATATTAAGTATCTTACAAAAAAAATGTATAGTTTAATTACATTTTTCTGTTTTAACATATTTAATCATGAATACAACTATAATTGCGAATTCATTAATAATTTTTTAATATTTTTATTCTATGTGATATATTGAACTTTAATTGTTGTTTTGAATTATTGTTAAATAGTTTATTGAAACAAATAACGCAGTATACAATTAAAATTATATATATTTTCATTATTTGCTTTAAATGTTTTTCGTTTATAAATACGAGTAATATTTTGGCATTTCTTTTTGTATTTAATTTTATTCCAGGTTAAAAACAAAATATTCACTCGCTGATTTATATACATATATGTATATATGTATATATATATATATATATATGTATATATATATATATATATATATATATATATATATATATATATATATATATATATATGTATAAAGATATGAACGAAGAAAATTAAAAATAACTAAATTCAATCTTTTTAATAAAATGATGCAATATATAAAAAATAATAATATAATCTTAGAAGTTGTTTATATTTTAGCAAATTTATATCCTGCTTACACAATAATTCTATAAACAAAGATAAACATCCATTCTCTCCTTAAATAAAATCGTTTATGTTTAGTATTCTATGATTCATACAGAGTTATTGAATTTACCTTATATATATTTAAATCAGTTGATCGTTTGTGCTGAAGAAGACAAAAAGTATGGTTATTCGAATTGTGTTAAATGCTAAGTAAATAATTTTGAATTGGTGATAAATATAGTTTAAGAAATATAGTTCGCCTTAATCTAGAAAATCGAATATAATATTTTATTTTACAAATTTAAAATATATAATAATGGAAAACATTAAGTCAAATCACGTAAAGGGTTCAATGCAGGAAAAATATATTCCAGATCAAAGTCAAGATGTAAAAGATGGACGAGGAACTAATACGTAAGTAATAATATTATTAATGCAATGTTGTGTTTTGTACATTGTTCTCTTTGTTTATGCTCATTGTTTTATAGATATTCCTCAGATGTCTTTGCTTGTATGCCACTTGCTGCAACTTCTCATTATTACAATATGAATCATAAATATCGTGGAGTAGCATTAATATTTAATCATGAAGTATTTGATATACCAAATTTAAAACCACGAGCTGGTACAAAAGTTGATGCTGAAAATTTATCTGACCGTTTAAAAGAATTACAATTTGAAGTAAAATTATTCGACAATCTTAAATATTTAGATATAGTACATTATATATCAGATGGTAAGTAATGAATTTTGAATTTTTTTAAAGTGTTTTCTAAGATAAAAAAAACTATTTATATTAAATTCACAATATTCATATGAAATTAAAATACGTTTTAGTTGCTTCGATGGATCATTCAGACAATGACTGTTTGTTAATTGCCATTTTATCTCATGGTGAAATGGGAATTATTTATTCCTATGATACACACTATAAGTTGGAAAATATATGGTCATATTTTACAGCTGATAAATGTCCAACTTTAGCAGGAAAACCAAAATTATTTTTTGTACAGGTTTGTACATTTGTTTATTAATTAAAAATGTAAAAAAAAATATTTTTAATTTATAATTATGAGAAAATGAAATGATATAGAATGGAAAAATTAATAAATACTATATATTACTTATAGCTAAGGTTTGAATAATCTGTGAAATTAAAAAGATTTTTAAGTATTGTCATAAATTAAAGATATATAGAGCATATTTTTCATTTGTTTATGAATAAATTAAATATTTTAATATAGTTTACATATATATATATATATATATATATATATATATATATATATATATATATATATATATATATATATATATATGTATATATGTATATAATGTAGAGAGAGAGAGATTATATAAGTAAATTAATAAATTTATATCTAGGCTTGTCAAGGCGATAAATTAGATGGTGGAGTAATGTTGCAAAGAAGTGGTTTAAGAACTGAAACTGATGGTCATCCGTTTCCTTCATATAGAATTCCAACACATGCAGATTTTCTTATAGCATATTCAACAGTGCCAGGTAATCATTATAATGTTTAATTTAAATTTATTAAAATTGTATATAAATCGATTATTGATTTTGACACAAATGAAATTACTCATCCTAACATTACAACAGATGTTAATCTTTTAAAAGATACTTAAAAAATAATTTATATATTTAAATATGAATATAATTGATTGATGAAATTGATATGAATCCATCTAGTACATATCAATATAGAATACTTATTTAATATCTTAAAACACTAGAAATGAGCATATATATATATATATATATATATATATATATATATATATATATATATATATATATATATATATATATATATATTATATATTAGGTTGGCAAGTATCTCCCTTCCGCTTTTTTTTTCTTTTTTTCTTTTCTTTTTTTCTTTTTTTTGGTACATAGCTGCGAAATTCAAAAGACCAGAAGGCGGAAGGGAGATATTTGCCAACCTAATATATATATATATATATTTAAACAGGGAGGAAATGGTCATAATTAGAAATGTGTCCAACAAAAATGTGTAGATATTATTACAAAGATTTATAATGAACAATTTAATTTAAAAGACAAACTTTTTAATTCTACTCTCTAAAGACTACATCATGACCATTGAAATATAAGTTAGTAAGAGAAGTGAAAAATAAGTAATTATGAATACATAAAATTTTGTGGTGGTTAGTTAATCAATTCATTTGTGTAAGAATGAATTAGTTATAATGCTAAACCAATAGTAGTAACTATATATTTAAAAATTTCAAAAAGGCTATTACTTTAATATCATTGTTTAAATTTCAGTATTATTTTAAATTTAAAAATCTTTAAACTGAAGTATATTATTAATTGTACATATATTTAATCTGTACAAGTTTTGTAACAATGCTATGTTAAGAAAACGGTTTATGATGAAATTATATTTTATATTAATGCAAGTAAATTATATATTTATTTATTATACACTTTTTTTGTTTGATAATTTTATTCATACTATTAACATTCTATTACTTATTATATAGTGGCCCAAATGAGTCTGAAGAGTTTAGACATACATATACTTGCTTATTATTATTTTTATCCTTTACTATCCTTCAGTCTTACTTGGCCACACTATATTATATTTATAACAAACTATTAAAATATAATTATAAATAAAATTGATGTTTGCTTATATGTACATTTCCAATTTGTTGTATATTGATAAAATATGACAGTGTATTGTACACATGATGTTTTTTATACATTTTTAATTGTTTGTTTTTTTAATTTCTAAATTTTCTCAATTTCAATGGATTATTGTTATTAGTATTTTCAATACTAAAAATCACATGTAAAATTTTATTTCATAATCATTAAAGTTATTGTCTAAAAATAATTTCAATTTTTTTTTACAATTATATTTTTAGATGTATATATTTCCATATAACTATTTTTCAGTAATTCTACAATTTATTGTTCTAATTTTTCTTTTTAGGTTTCTATTCTTGGCGTAATACTACTCGGGGCTCATGGTTTATTCAAGCGTTTTGCCAAGAACTTGAAGCTAATGGAAAAACAGTTGATATTCTTACTCTTTTAACATTTGTTTCACGACGAGTGGCTGTTGATTATGAATCAAATACACCGGATTTCCCTCGTATGCACCAACAGAAGCAGATACCTTGCATTACTTCAATGCTTACAAGACTTTTGGTATTTTCAGATAAGAATTAGTTTTTATAACTTTCAAGTTATCTTAAATAATTATACATTAATGAAAGTATATATTCCTTATATGCATCTACATATATATATATATATATATATATATATATATATATATATATATATATATATATATATATATATATATATATATATATAAGCCACATACTTATTTTTAAAAAAATTGGATAAAGAAATTTATAAATTAGAATTTCAATTTAGAAAAATTATAAATAATTAAACATTTAATACATTTAAACAAAATTACTTGTTTATATATATATATATATATATATATATATATATATATATATATATATATATATATATATATATATTTTGTTTCTTTTACAGTTGTAGTTTCAAAAACTGTATATTTAAAACAATATTGTATAATTTTAGTTTTCAAGTAAGTAAATGTTTATGTATATATTATGATATAAAAAACAAAAATGTAAATTTAAATTACCATAATAAATATTTTAAAATTAGTTTTACATATGGAAGTATACAAAAATAGTTACTGGAAAAATTATTAAGTCTGTTATATTCATTTTATCAAACAAGTGTAAATACATATTAATTGATTAATATGAAAGTACTCAAGTTAATTTATTGTAGATCAAAACTAAAATAATTTATTTACGCCAGGTCAGATCAAATATTTTTTCAAAAAGTAAAAATTATTAATTTTTATTCTATGAAATGTTTGTGATATTCATTTGTAAGTTGTTTTTTTTTATAATACATTTTAGTTGTTAATGTTCTTTTATTTTCAGAAATCTCTATAGTAGGTTTACTTTCGTAATATAAAAATTATAAATAACGATTATATATATATATGTATACACAAGAAATTATAAATATGCATTGTTTATATGTTTGTGTTTGTATATATATGCATGTGTATATATATATATATATATATATATATATATATATATATATATATATATATATATATATGTATATAAATTGATATAATACTTTATGTATTGTATCATTTAGTACAAATAAGTCATATTTTTTTTTATTAAATATTTTTTATCGTTTATTAATTTATTTTTTTTGTAAGTGAATATTTTGATGATCTTTAAAACCGTTATTTATTGTAACTATTACTTTAAAATAACTTTTTGAATAAACATTTATAGTTTTAACAGAATTTATGTAAAGAATGACTTTAGTTTCATATTTTTTAACTTACTACTTGTAAGTGTAATATACTTATAGAATATACTTATTTGTGCTTGACCTTTTAAATCAATGTTTACTGTATTTTTTATATGAATATACTAGATTAAGTATAAAAGTTATATAAATTAAGCATAAATATATTTCCTCATCGCGTGTTCAATTATGCAATAATTTTGTATACAATAATTGTATTACATACGTATTTTGAAAATAAATTGCAGTTGTTTAAAAATATATATAATAATATTTGCACAAGTATTTTCATTATATTTTGTGTAAGTATTAGAAAAAAATGTACAAATATTCGACTCTATTTCACTTTGTGGTTAATGTAGAAATTCATTTATGTAAATTGCATGAATTTAATTAATATGAACATCTTTAGTGAAGTTGTACTTTATTGACAAATTATGTCAATTTATATGTGATAATTTGTCAATATATGCTCAAATAAATAATGTATACCTTAAGAAAAATAACACTTATTAAAAAACGAAAGTTAGTTAATAATTGAAGGTACTTTTTAACTTTTTATAATATTGTATTTCTGAATTATAAAGTAGCCATGAAAATGTGGTAACATATTTTTATAGCCATTTCAATAAATAATATAGATTAATATTTTTTGTTTTTATAATCTTCAGTTCCTTATTCTTCTTTTGCTTATTTATTAGTATCAGATTTTCAACACACACACACACACATACACACACATATATATATATATATATATATATATATATATATATATATATATATATATATATATATATATATATATATATATTTATATATATATATATATATATATATATATATATATATATACACGAGGGTCGTTTGATAAGCATGGTAAGAAAAACTAAATTGAAAAATTTAATTAAATTAAACAATAAATAAATTAACTATACTTATCAAACGGCCCTCGTATAAATATACATATATATACGGATTTTGATAACATTTAAAGAATAAATTGAAATAAATTTGATTTATATGTTTTATTGGATTCTACAATTTAACATAAAGTAGTATTAATAAATATGTGATTATATTATTTGTACAGTATTAGTCAATATATTGGGGAATGTAATTACACATGGATATTATTTATAATGATTTAATAGTGATAGTGTTTAAAAAATTATATCGATTACTATTAATTTGTGAATTAGAAGATAAATAGTTCTGTAATATTTAGAAAAAACTATTGTAATTTACTTGTAAAAGTGATTCTGTTTTAAAGCTAAATTGTAAAGATCATTCAAATGTGACGCTTAGATTTGTATTTTATTAAAAAGAAACTGTATACATGTTTTCTTATACACCATCCTATACACGTTTCTTTTTAATAAATCACAATAAAACACTAATCTAGGCGTCACATTTGGATGATCCTATACATAATGTTTTGCATTGTATATAAAACACTAAAAGGAATTTAAAACCAAAAAAATATTAAATAATTATATTCAGTTTTTTAAGTCAATTTAACAGTCTATGATAAGAAATACGTTAACTAAATTTGTAATATTTGATAAATAATATGGATATGTAGCATAGCAATACATATTTAAGAGAGAAGTTGCATAAAAATTAGTATTCTCTATTTTTACAATTATCGAGTCGCTAGTGTGGGTTGGTGCAAAAGAAATACTATAGTCGTTTGTTGTAGTATAATGCTTTGAAACTTTTCTCTATCCTTATTTTACATGTACGTACTAATCTAGCTATTCTTCAGCTCACCTTTTTACTATTCTTAAGAAAATAGTTAATATCTGCTGCGATACATTAAAGAAACTAGTCTTTTTAGTGCGTCCATCGCTTATGTAGTAAAGTTGATGGTGTTCGTGAGAATTATTTCGTAATTTTTATAAATGAATATCAAAGTTATGTATTTTTTCAAGTGAAAATTATGAAAAAAGAATTGTAAAATAAATTAAATGTATAAATAGTGATATTTAGTTCAAGAACTATTCTATGTTGTATTAAAAAGACGATATATCTCGAATTTAAGGTAAGAATAGTAAGGTTAAGTTTTTTATTGAGATCAAAACAAAATAAAAAACACATTTGTTTATGTTTACCTCTTTGATATTTATCTCTTGATTTCTTATTTTCATTGTTAATATATTGATAAATGTTATTGCTGGATCGTTTTAATTGTTTTTTTTTATATATATTTTTAAAAACATTCTTATTTTATTTTTATGTTATACTTATTTACTTAAAGGGGTGTTTTAATGCATTCTTTCGTACAGGTGCTCGTTGTAGGTAGACGCTCGTGAAATAGACATTATTAGTTTTGATTCTTAAGAATTTATATATATATATATATATATATATATATATATATATATATATATATATATATATATATATGCGTACGTTTGTTTATACTGGATGATCTAAAATATTTTCCGGTATTAAATTATCAATCATTTAAAATAATCGAAATATTCGGATATGCATCTTAAGAATGAATAGAATAAATTTGTGCGTCATTTATTGGTATTCTAATCACGAACATCAACAAATAACATTTGGAATATAAACTGCGATTACTTATGTATAATTGTGTGATATGATTCCTTAAATGGAATATCAATTATGTTTAAATTATTCATGTAGTAATTTACATATTTTAAAGTAGGTCGGAGGTAGACAGAATGACTTCTTATTTCAAGTTGTATATTTGTATTAATTTATAGTATACACACATGTGAACATTCCATGTGCATTTTATGACAAACTGTCGGTATAGGTAACAGTGATTTATTGTTAAAGAATGATCCTTTTCAGATTAATAGAATTTGTATTAATTATTAATTTTATTAATTATATATAATAAATAATCTTAATTTATAAAATACTTAAATGTGAAATATGCAGTATGTACTAATTTAAATTTTCAGTTATACAAATAACTGCAAATAGTATGCCTTTAAGCAATATATTGTGCCTTTAAGCTGTAATTAGTTTGATTAATTATAATAAATAATATTTCTTTTTTATTAAGTGTTCTAAAATTTATTTTTACTTTTTTTAAAGAAATTATTGAATGTTATCATCCATTATCAAGATACGGGTTTAAATTGCATACACAATAGAAAATGTTATTCTTACAGTAATTAATTGTTGATAGGTTTTCGAAATATCGTTATGTAAAAATTTTTTTTGTAGTAAATTATTTTTATTAGTTATCTTGACAGTCCTTTTTTGGTAAATAAAATTATTGAAAATAAATATGATTTTGTGAATATTAATTAAGAACATCAAGAAATAAAATATGCGTTGAAAACATACGTTCAACTAGTATTTCTGAAAAAAAGGTTAAGATCTTTTGAAAGATGTATCAAAAAAGAATCAAACTTGATCTTCATTACGTTTATGAATTGATCATATTTGATAACAAAGATTGATCGTAAATTTATTCTTGTTATCTATTGCAAATAACAATATTGACTAAAATACTTACAGTTATTCAGAGTTAAATTCAGTTTGTTTAAAAAAATATTTTAAAAAATTCAAAGAAGTATTTGATATGGAAATTAGTAAGTAAGTAAAAAAGTTAAAATTATATAAAAATAAAATGAATTACTTATTGTAGACTTTAGGTCAGAATTTTGTTTATAAATATCTTTGCGTATTTAAAGAAATAAAGTAAACTTTATAATTATTTTAATTGTTTATTCTGATATTACATAATTATTTAAAATAATGCTCTTTTTAGAGATACAAATACTTGTGTTTCTCCAATTGTATTAAAATGGTTTTGTTAGACGCATTTATTTCTTACCAAGAACAAATTCTTTTTTAATGTTAAATTCTGTAATTATTATTAAATTAAATATTTTGTATACGTGTTTACAAGTTTAATATTCGTATTATATTAGCTAATTTAACACACCGAATGTATATTATTTGAAGGATCATTTGTAATTGTGATATAAATATAAAATTTATCATCACATCGAATTGATTAAACACCGATGTTATCGTTTATTTAATAGCATAGTTTAATTAAATATTGCAATTGCATTGATATTTATGTAGTAGTTATTTATGTTGTTTAGAACAAAGGTTTTTATGTGTAAAAAGCTCTATTTTATTCCAGTCGTCAAAAAGTATTGTTTCTAAATTCATTATTAAAATTTATTTTATCTAATTAGTTCCTAATTAGTTTTACGCATTTTTCATTACATTAATATTCATTTTTACTTGCGAAGAAACTGAAAAATTTATGCGAATAAGTAAAAAGTTGCATTTATCATTTTATGTTTTTAAGGACATTTTTTTTAGTAATTTTTTGATTCTTAATTTTTAGTTACAAAATATTTTTAATATTTGTATTTAATTTTATAATTTCTAATATTTAAAAATATGTTTTCAGACCATTACTAAAAAATTAAGTTATATTATTTATACGAGAAAAGACTACAATTTTATGAATGTAATATCATTTTGCAGATGATATTTATTAAGCAATCATTTTAATAAATGTTTATTTAATTTTTAATCAATAGTATTTCGTCATTAATGCAAACATTAATAAATGTGCATCTATTCAAGTTTAAAACTAACAACATATGCTTCTGTAAATTGTTTATTTTATAATTTTATATTAGAAGAGTAATTCATCAAAAAGTATATAAAAAATATTATTCATAATGCAAGTATCAATAAAGATTCATATTAAAAAAGCATTATTTATACAAATAAAGGAATCATTTTCTAACACCTCAGATTTTTTATAAAAAAATTTTTAATAATCACTTATGATTTATTTTATGGTTAATGCACATTTGCTTTTATGATATTTGTATTTGGCTTTGCTATTGTGATAAATGCTCGGGATTTGAAAATCTGTATAAAAACCCCAAAAAGGATTAAATGCCGGTTTTGAAACAATATCCATGAATTTATTTTATGTAATCAGTAATTTTCAGTATATTTAAATTCTTGTAAATTTTTAATATATTTTATATTGATTCGTATGTAGTGCGATATCATTATCACATTTGGGATGTATCTTTCTAATGCATTTAAAAAAGAATGACGCTCTCACGTGATATGAACATTTGGTTTCCGAAATTTTCAGAGTTATTGAAGTACAAATTCTATGAAATAAATTAATGATGCTTCGTATATTGTTAAACAGAAGTAAGTGCAGGAGTCAAGCGAAGTGAGTAGGGGTTAGAACCCTCTGGTAGTAAAAAGAAATTATTTTTAAAAATATAAAAATTACTTTAATATTAACTCTTTGATAGTGGGATATTAGAAAAAGAAGTGAACGGTGTATGTGTTCAAGTTACAATAGAAGTTATCGCCATTTACAGAACAATTACGCAGATCGTTTTCACATTATATTGATTTTTTTTATTACATCTACGAATTAAAAAGAAATACTTCTAGCTTTCATGAATGAAGAGTATGGTAGACAAATATTTAAGTAACAAACAGTTTTAGCATGCGAGTTACTAAGGCCATTTTCAAATTATGAAACTAAAACTGAACACCTGAAGGTGCCAATAGCAATCCAATGGTTAAAACAAATACAGTCCTTGGAAAAAAATGTACTTTTATTCAGGTTATATGATTTTATAAGAGCATGAAAAAATTAATTGGATGCTAATGTTTTGTAACAATTTTTATTCTTTGATGTAATTATTTTTCAAATGTAGAACAAAATAATACGGTCTATTTGCTGCATAATATTAAAAAAAAAGATTTGTTTATCGCACAATTATAATATTTTATGTGTTCAGTTATCCTTTATGTTCACTTTATTGTTGATGCTCATTTCGATAGCTGTGGCATCCTCATCAGAGCTATTAACTAGAAAATGAAACGCTTAAATAAAGTGCAGAGTGTTATTGGCATGGGATTCTAAATGCACATCAGCAAATAAAGAAAATAAGTGATTATTGAATACTCGTACTTTTATAAAATCGTATAGAATTAGGGCAAGTGATTTGTTTGACATATTAAAATTATTATTATATATGAATGTCTGTGTGTATAATATTTTATTGTAAAGTTTTTGATTTTGATAACATATGCCCATTTTTAGGTATGAATTCCATTAGCTTGCTATCATTAACAAATATCTAGAAAATGTATTATTTTTTTATAATAAAATCTGTGTTATTTTTGAAAAACTTTTCTTCTCTTAGTCTTTTGGCTATTTTCCATAAATTTTATAAGAAATTAAGACCAAAAGACTAGAACGTAGTCTATTAATATTTATGGAATTATTGTCTTGCTAAATTATTAGGCGTTTCTTTTTCTAGGCTTATGTTCAGAGTTCCACGAGTAATTATTTTTTTTACATTATTTAATTTATAAAATTAAGGTTTTTTGCAAAAAAAAACAACATGTCTGTTGATATTTCTAATATAAAATAAAAAAATCTATTTTTTGGCTATCGTTTACAAACAATATGTATATATATATATATATATATATATATATATATTTATTGTAGTTTATAAATATTTATTTTTTTCAGCATTATCAATGTTTTGTAAAAATATTAGTTTATGGTTTAAACTTTCGTTGGTTTAAAATTAGATTCGTTACATCATGTATTTTATGTTTAAATTTGTTTAATTTAAATAGAAGTATATTTATATACATTCAGATAAATAGTAAGTGATATATATATATATATATATATATATATATATATATATATATATATTTAAATTATAGTATCTCATTTGGAACTGAAATGATTACAATATTGAGTGTTTTAATAATTATGATAATCAATAATTATAATCTATAATACTTTCGGATTCTTAGCATTTTTGTTGTTGTAATAATTTTTGTATTAATCTTTTATTCGAAACCAATATTTTAATAATAGAAATCATTGTTTTAATTAAATAATTGTTTTTTTAATTTATTAAACTATATTAGTTTTTAAAAAATTTATCATTTGTTTACATTAAAGAATAATTATAAAGACGAAGTAATGCTTTTTTATTGATTAAACTGTTTTCAACAAATATTTTATTACAAAGTTATTTATTTATTTATTATTTTAACATAAATATCAGTCCAATTTAGGTCAGTTGCTAAAAACTATGTGAATAATGTTCATTATTTTATTGTTGTAATTTTAAGTTTTATACATTAACATTTATAATATTAATTAACATATTAAGTACATTTTATACACTATATATAAATATACAGTGTCATCCAAATGTGACGCCTAGATTTGTGTTTTATTAAAGAGAAACAAAAGAAACTATACACATGGTTCCTTATACACCACTCTACACACATGTTTCTTTTTAATAAAACACAAATCTAGGCGTCACATTTGGATGACACTGTATATATATACCTACACACATGTACATACATAATCATATATTTACATGGACATAGTGTGATTTAAATGCAGTGCATTTAAAGTCAGTAAAACTTATTTTAAAAATTTGTCCAGAAGATAAGAATCCGAATTGAATTAAGTAATATACACGTATCAGTTTACAAGAGTTGTTCTTTTAGATCATTTGAATTGTACACACCACTCAAGTTCCGGTCTTAAGATATGTAATAAGCAAGCATTGGTCGTTTTGCGGTAACTATAATCCTCCTAGCTTCTTCTTTGACTTCATCGATAATAACTCTTCCCAGCTACAGCATTCCATGAGTCATTTTATCTCTCGGCGCCTTCGGGCATCAATGTCGGGTTAACGACTCACACAAGCACCTATTCTCCATCTTGTTAAACTATTCGTTGTATGATAGAGACGACAATACGAATGTATGTGCTATACCTAGAATGTTTTCTTGTATATCTCGCTTCATTTTCTTTATGTTTAATGAGTGTGTACAGGTTCTATTAAATTTATGTATTGAATCTTATTTTTTTTTCTTTATACTGATGTTAAGTATTTTAGCGTGTATATGGTAACTTTAAAATTTATATTTTATGAAGAGTACGTATTAAAGCGAAAGCATTCTTTTTATCTCAGTGTTTTTAAAATATTTCACACGTTTTGATGAAATGACCACTTTTATCAATGATTTCTTTTTATTTCAATAAATGTTGCTTTTAATATTTACGTAAAGCAAATTGTATTGTATATAAGTATATATTAACGATTATCAAAATAAAAAAAAATAGATTTTAATGGCGTAGATAATTTTATTAATGTATGTGTTTAAATGTAATTATTTAATTTCGTCTGTTTTTCAAGTTACAATTTTTATCTTTTTATTAATACCAATTTTAAATTATTTTAATTTTTAAGAAATTATTTTAAACGCTTTTATTAAGTTTATTTTTTTTAAAAAAAAGTTTATAATTTATTAAAATATAATTGAAAATAATACTCTATAACATATCTTTTTAAACTTATACCTGGCATTTCTCTCTCTCTCTCTCTTTCTCTTTCTCTTTCTCTTTCTCTATATATATATATATATATATATATATATATATATATATATATATATATATAATTTTAGAAGTAACTTATTTTAAAGACGATTAACTTTTGTCTTTTAATGCCGCAATTTAATTTTTGTATATTTTCGCTCTCTACTCTTCAAAAATCTTACTTCTACTATTATTATTTATAAAATTACTATATTTTACTTTTTTCTTGTGTTGTTATTTACATGACAGTGTCATAATTAATAACAATTAAAAATGATTATCAATGTTTTAAAATGTACTTAAGAGAATTAAAGAACCAATATCTTGTGATTATTTGGATGAATAAAAATTTGTAAATGTTATATATAAAAATAATTTTATTCTCATTTTTTTTAAAAAAATAGGTTTGTATCATTTTATAGAATTTCTAAACTCTAAAATATATTTTTGTAGTACAAAATAATCTTTTTACTTAATGTTTATTTTATCAGTCTTATTGTTATGTGCTAAGTGTAGTGATCATTTTTATTTGAAGAAAAATTATTTTTCTCTATTCACGTTTTATTGTAAATTATAGCATATATTGTATAAGGTCATCCAAATGCGACGCCTAGATTTGTATTTTATTAAAAAGAAACTATATACATGTTTCTTTTTAATAAAACACAAATCTAGGCGTCACATTTGGATGACACTATATAATGTGGCATATATATATTTATGATTCGATGTTGATTCCTTTACATAATTAAGATTTGTTATTAAAGCAAATTAATGCAAGATTTTATATTATTTTAGTAGTAGTAGTAGTAGTAGTGGTATTAAATAATTATATTATTAGTAATAATTAAAAAGATTAAACTTCATATATATTAAATTTTTAATTAAAATGTAATGCGTTTATTCTTATTAACATTACTTGTTTAATATATTAATATTATAGATATAATATATTAGTTTATATATATATATATATATATATATATATATATATATATATATATATATATATTTACTATTTATAGTTCATGAACTTTTTTAATCATTATTTTTTTTCATCTAATCTTGTATATTTTACGTTACTTGTAATATACAAGAAAGATATTAGTAAAGGTTCGATGAAAGCGATTCAAAATATTTTTTAATAATACAAAAGAGTGTAAAATGCGTATGTATATATATATATATATATATATATATATATATATATATATATACATAAACATAGTGAGAATAATAAAGAGAAAAATAGAATAGATAAAAATATAAATATGCATTACAAATATAAGAAGAGTAAATACCGCCAAAATAAGAATAGTAAGTTCTTCTGAAATTTTACATTTACTATCAACGGTATTTGTTCTTTATAATTTTTAAAAAATGCCTGTTTTGAATTAATTAATTTTAATTAAGATATTAAAAATAATTTTATCTGAACAATATATATTTTAGTAAAAATATGAATTTCTTACCAAGAATAATTTCTAGATATTTAGTTTAATATCCTTATATCTATTAATCTATTGTAAATGTCTGATTTTGATTTTAATTTTTATTTATTAAATCACATAAGTTATTTGGCTCTTAAAACATATAGTATATTGTCAAATTCGTGAACAATAATTGTTTTTATAATCTAGATGTAGGAGTGATCGATTAGATTATTCTTGATATTATAATCGAACTTTTTTATTAAAAGTTTCAAAATAATAATGACTATACTAATGATCATGTGTTTCTATTAATATACATTATTTCATAGATATTTAAATTAATTCCACTTTTTTACATTTACAGTCTGCCATTTGTTACTTTAATAAAACAATAGCTGAACCGCAATGAAAGTATTTACAGTATAACGAAATTTTATCTTTGAAGTTTACTGTATATGAAACTGCATTTATTTGGAAATTTGTAAGAGTGGAAAATTTAAACATATGTTATTACTCTGAGCGTGAATTTTATTACTGAATCTAAAAAAATCCACTAAATTATAATATTTTTAATATATATATATATATATATATATATATATATATATATATATATATATATATATATATATATTTGCATTAATTTGAAATGTGTCTGCTTTCTAAGAATGATATAGTTTGTTATTGGAGTGCTCATAAACTTTTTATAAATAAATATTATTTAATTCACTATTGTAGGAAATTGACTTTGACATAAATGAATCACCTCAATATTAGAAAACTATATAAAAGTGTTTAATAAACCCTTGTATATGGTTTTTTTGACATTTTTCTCAGATTGTGAAATGGTACTTAATACAACCATAAGACGATCTAGAAAAAATCATATGAAGATATATGACGAGCATCGGGGTATGTCACACACCCCTAGGTTCGTCAACAAACCAAGTTCAAAATTATAAGAAGACGTACAACAACCAAATCGCAAAAATACAAATAAACACTTATTGTTCTCTTTATTTACTAATGACTGAAATGTGTATCAGCGAATAAAACGATAAATAAGTTAACATTAAACATTTATAAAATCTTGTGGCGTTGGGGTGAGTGATTCATTTGTGTTGCAAGCAAACAATAAGTAATTATCGAACGTTTTAATTAAAATTCTGCTTTTTTTAGAGTAGTGATTCATTTGAATAAAAAAGAATTCAACTGCAATGCTAAATTATAATTTTTATACAATATTTATTCATAATAAATCTTTCTTCATTATTGTAACCTGACAAATAAAGTGGGCTTCTTTTATTATATTTTTACGAATTTAATTTACCTATATATATATATATATATATATATATATATATATATATATATATATATATATATATATAAATGTTTATGTGAAATTGTGTATGTGTATTTCTAAGCGTGTACATCTATATGTATTTGTTCATATATGTTTACAATTTACATTTAAATACAAACTTATACATACATAAACACAAAGGTCTGTATTAGTTTATAAAAAGGGCTATCGAAGTACAGACATATAATAATTCTCAGAAGAACAGTTGCTCCCGATTAAGAAACTGGTAAGTTCTAGAAGTTTAA
The DNA here is from genome assembly GCA_029203775.1 of Neoneuromus ignobilis. Taxonomy (NCBI): domain Eukaryota; kingdom Metazoa; phylum Arthropoda; class Insecta; order Megaloptera; family Corydalidae; genus Neoneuromus; species Neoneuromus ignobilis. The sequence continues at coordinate 24,123,038 of CP092088.1, forward strand.
CGAGTAATCGCACGCATGTTTGATACGACCGATTGAAGACAAAAAGCTCTATGCTCTTCATACAAGCCGCCGCCTGTTGCTGGTCAGTTTATCGCGCTTCGCCCCGCACCCCAGCGAGCAGTTGCACGCATTCCTGGCACGACAGGTAGACTCGCTTTGCTTGTCTCGAACTCCCCCGGCGTCTCGTACCGCTCACACCGTGCCAAATGAATATACACACACATCATCCCAAACAACAACAATCTTTATAATAGTAAGTAAAAAAGACCTTGACGAAATTTGAAATGAAGAAGTTATGGGATGTTATAAACAGCATCGGGGGTTTGAATATTGTGTTTATGATCGATGTGAATTTTTTAATTTCATTGTGTTTCTAGAGTCGTGTGTTCAACGTCAAGTTCTTATTTCTTTATTGTTTGATTGTCGTTATTGGTTAATTTTATATTTAGAATGGATTTATAATAAACGTCGTGCTTTATATATTTTTTTAATTATATCGATTTCTGTTTTTCAAAATTATTGTACGCATATATATTTTGTAAATAAGGGAAATATGAGTTAAAATTCTCTGTTATTTAAATCTTATTAGAATAATTTTGTTTATGTGAATGTATTTATAATTTCACAATTACTTTAATATTGTATTTAAATTCAGTTTCGAAAAAGGGTTTTCACATTTTCTATAAAATATTAGGTTGTGTAATATGAAATGTCGGATTTTTCAAATTAAAATCAAAGAGAAATCCGACATTTAATATTACACGACCTAATATTTTTTTATTAAAATACCAATTAATTAAAGAATTGTATTTTGATATCAGATGTACTTATTAATTACTATATTATAATTTTTAGAACTTAATTTTCTTAAAGTAAATAAATATAAATATATATATATATATATATATATATATATATATATACATATAAATACACACACACACACATACATACACATACACACACACACACACACACACACACATATATATATATATATATATATATATATATATATATATATATATATATATATATATATATGTTTGTATGAATGATTCATTTTAAGGTTCAATTTAAGATTTTCTCAAATCCAGTATCATTTAAAATTAAATATATATTAAGTAGGTGTGATATATTTATTTATTTTTTTTATTAAAATATTTTAGTTACTTATTAAATGTACATATGAAAATTTTTGATTGCATAATTGATGTAAATTAAAAATAATGTATGTTCATAAATTTATTACATGCAGTAGTTTCTAGTTCATGTATCCTCTCTCAGTTGTCTACGTTATTTCTTACTATCATAAGAATATTTATTAATATTAGTAATAAAAAAATAAATACATATCCGAGTATTTATCTAAATTTTTAATAAGTGTGATATTCATAAAATTGTTCTTTTAAAAAATTTATGTGAAAATATAAAAATAAAGGAAGTACATTTTAATTCAATTATTAAAATATTAATTATTTTTTCCACAAGAATGATTGTTCTTGTAATCTTAAAATAAAATACATGTTAATTTTAAAAAAATCATATTTTTAAAAACGGAATTAAGATTCTTTATTATTTATATGAAAATATTGTCTTAAATTTCGGAAAACTCAAAGTATCTTTTAGTCATTTGGCCCTAGAAATAATATTATATTTTGTAGTAATGACAAAATGTTTATATTTGTATTTCAATTATTTTAGGTTATCTAAAACATTATTTTAAAAGCTTGATTTAATTTCGAATCAAATTGAAATGAATACATCTGTAGATTGTTTACATTGAGAGATTGGTTATAAAAACAGTTAGTTCATCTATAAACAAAAATAATGTTTATTTAAAAAGTTAATTAATTTGATCGGTTTTTGTAATTATTTTCAAATATTTTGTTAGGTTTCATGTAACTGAAGTAAAAGCTGATAAGCTTACTACTAAAAAACCAAAGTAGATTAGTTATAAGGTTTCTCATGTTTATTCCATCGGTACTGTTTTGTAATTATCAAAACAGATGATAATCCGTTTTAAAATTTAAGGCTCAATTTATTTTGAATTAGTGTTATTTTTTTAAATATTTAATCATAACCAGTTGCAACCCTATTTAAGACCTTTCAAGAGATTGTGGCTTATATTATGAGAGCTGTTTAAAACAGTAAAGGTTGAATATCTTGCTTTTCTTTATCTTTATTTGGAAGTTTTTTTTAAAAAAAAATTGATATACAATTTAAATTTACATTTTCATTTTGTATATTAATCTGGTTTTGGAAGTGTGCTTTTTAATCAATAAAAATAGTTTTTTTTTTAAAAAAAATAGATGTAAGTTAATTATGCTGTGCGCACACACACACATATCATACATACATACATATATATATATATATATATATATATATATATATATATATATATATATAGTATAATATATGCAATGTTTTAAAACTGAATTATTTTTTGTAACTATACTTAATTTTTATTTATTGATATACCTGTATATGAAGTAATCAATTATATGAAGTAATCGATTAATATTCAAGTATGAAGTAATCAATTAACATTTATATATAATATGTATGAGTTTTTATAATAATTTGTAATAGTTATATTTTTAAATGTTATTTTTCAAATATAATAAATTATAGTAATCCAATAAATAGAGAATAGAATATTCGTTTTGTATGATAAAAATACAGTTTAAAATTGTGATTTATTTGATCTGTTATTGCATTTGTAAATTAAAACGAAATATAAGTGTAGGTAGTTCTTAAAGTATTGATCATGGTCACTGAACTATAATAAAAATCCTTATATCATAAGTTGGCAATCATGTATACGCGACAGTCCAAATCTCTTTTGTAAGTATGTATTAACAGATGTTACTGTGTAATGGTTGTAGCAATCGCATCTGGAAAGTAATCAAACCATTCAGTAATTACATGGGTTATATTTATAATCTGTATCGTTACACTATTTTTATAAATGTGTAAAATATTGTAATTAAAAATAGAGTCATCTAAAAAGACTGTTTATCTGTTACTGAAAATATTAAAAGTCGAAAAGAGGAAATAACCCCTACATACAATAAAGTTTCTTCTTCATGTTAATAAATAAGTCAATAAAAGAATCAGTTCTGCCAAGTAGTTCATTTTATAAGTAGAGCATGAGCTCTTTATTTTCGTGAATGCTTATCTCTGTGTTGTAATTGTGCTCTAATCCTGCTTTGTTGGCAATTAGACAAGATATTAAGATCACACAGGAAACACTCATTTATATTTGGAATGTAGTCAAAAACGTGGAAAAATGGTTTTACTTTGGAGACATATGAGTCATATAAAAACCGGTGTTCTGCTTGTTGGCAATTACTTTTTATTACCTTGCAAATTCATTACAATATGAAACATCCGTAAGACAAATTGATTAATAAATCATCGAAAATTCCGAACTGTCTGCGAAATCTATAGAAATTAATCGGCTGAATGTGCATCATGTTTAAATTAAAAAGTCTCGAATACTCATATACCTGTTCGTTTGGTTTTATAGAAACGTCTTTATTATTTTGGTAATTTTTTTTGTTTATAGTTAAATTTATTATTTAATTTCAGGTTTTTACTTAAATGCAGTATGAAATCTCTCTTTCTCTCTCTCCTCTCTCTTGCTCACTCCTCCTCCCCCTCTGTGTATGTGTTTATAGGTAGTATTGTATTATTTCTAAAACGTAATATAAAATGATTAATTTATTCATTAATGTTATTAATTACCAAGTGATTAATTCGAAAAAATAACTAAAACAGAATTTTCAAAATTACATAAAATACAAACATGGTTTTATTTTTTATATATTTTTTTTATTTACATTAAATATTATTTGAATACATATTTTTATCTTTTTATAGTCACATGCACATAATACAATATCAATAACGCCGATTAGTTCATGAATATAAATTTTTAATCAAATGATTTATAAATTAAGTACGAATTTCGCAGTTATTTTTTACATTATATTGAATTAATTCCTCTTATTTTCAATTATAATTATATATCTTTATGAAAACATGCATCTCATCCATACTTCAAGTGGTTTTCGATATATCATAATTTTGGTATCAATAATATAATTATATGCTTACAAATTTTCATTTTTATCAAATTCATCAATATTTATTAAATTAAAGTTTAACGTCTTTATACTTCTTAAATGGTTAAATTTCTTTCCAGTTCTGTTTAATTTCTCTTTAAAAATAAACATATTTTCAATCGTTTCTTTTAAATTCTGTTTTAAATTATTGTATTTTGTCACATAAGAATACGAATATGAGAGAATGAATTGTTTAAATATCTGAAAAAAAAGTTTTGAGTATATTTAATAATGTTTTAGTAACGTATTGATATTTAATTGGATGTGATGCATTTTTAATTCATAAATGATTTTCTAATATAAAAAATGTGAAATAGTTTTTCCAGAATCATGTGTGTAAAACAGGGGTCATCCAAATATAACGCCTAGATTTGTGTTTTATAAAAAGGAAATATGTGTATAGAGTGGTGTGTAGGGAAATGTGTATAGTTTCTTTTTAATAAAATACAAATTTAGACGTCACATTTAGATAACCCTATATATATTAATTTCCGTTGATTTTCAATTTTCATATTGTGTACAGTAAATGAAATGATAGATTTTTTTTAAATTTTCATTAGTTTTTCTATTTATGTACATTTTGTGGTAACAGTATGTTAATATATTTACTTATTTATTTTAATATATATTTTCTGCCTATTATTTTTTAAAACATATGGGCTTTAGATTTGTTCGATTGAAATAATTTTGTAGAAAGTGTTTTCAGAGTTTCAAAAATAATACTATTAAAATGTTACTTCTTATTCTTAATTCACTTTTTTATATATAGAAATATTTCAAACAGAACTTTTCTAACCTTTATATTTTTAGTTCACCTGAAAAAATGTTTACAAAAACATTTTTCCAAGTAGATAACCTCATTGTTTGACATTAAAGTTAATATTTGACATTAAAGCTGTACAGCATAAAAATATGTCACACATATGCGTATACCTAATGTTTGTAAATTACCTTTTCTATGATAAAGTTTATTTTCCAAGAAAAAGAAGAAAATAAACAGCTGCAGCTGAAAAAAACTAGTGATTAACGTACAAAAAGGTCCGTCAAAAATAGTTCATTAAAAAGCGGAAGTAATGAGATATTTTTACTAAAATATAAATAGTTTACTAAAATACTGTGCCGATTTAAAATTCTTCAATGAGTAATGTACGTTTTTATAAAATAGTATTAGTATAAAAAAGTTGTGACAGTGATTACAGTTATTAAAAGAATTTCCATTCTAAGAATTAGTAATAATAAAATTAATAATTGAACAAAGTAGTTTGCCTACGATTGAAAGATTTTTTTTAACTTCACAGTTAATAATTCTTATGTACTATTTTTTTAGAAATAATGTATATTTTTTATTTATACTGAATATGAATTTAAGGATTCAAGAATTATTTATAATAATTATTATTTCTTCCAAAAATACATATTAATTCTTTGTCATTTAGAAGTTTTTCAAAAATTGATGAATAGTATTTTTAAGTAAATATATAATTTATTATATGCCTCTGTAAATTATGAAAGTTTAACCGTTTTATAATAAAAAAGCAAATATGAAAATAAAAACATCATTTTGTTATTTTTAGTACAAATATTCGTTTATGACTCGTAAATATAATTAGTAATTATAATAATAACACGTGAATAATCAAAGTTATATTGTTTTTTTAGTAATTAAAATATATTATAAAAATAAATTATATTATTTTTGTTATTAGTTGTTGTTTATTCAGTGTATTGTATTTAATGATTATGCGGCGTTTAGTAATTAACAAATGTAATAACAGTTATTACATTAGATTTTTTTTTTGTTTATTTTTTTATAAATTTCTAGATTTTCAGTACAAATATTAATTTACGTAACATTTTTCATATACAAAATAATTACATTTGGCGAGTTTTTTTTAAAAGATATTACTGAGGTGTAAATAAATATAGAATGTTTTTATGCGTGATAGAACTTTCGATAGGGATTGAATTTAAAGTTCTATCACGCTTAAAAAACATCTATATTAAGCTTAGAGAAAATAGAGGGTGTAAATAAATATGAACGTTATATATTTGTATATGTTTTTAAAATTGTTAAAATACAAATTTATTGTTTTAAATACACACATTATTGATAAGACACGTATTTTTAATAAACTTTTTCATTTTTGTTAACAAAAAAATGATTATTTTTGTCAATCTTAAGAAATTTATAACGAATAGACTTTTTTTTATGTTTTGATTTTGATGTTGGTTTCGGTTTTCATATAAAGGTTATTTTTGATCTGATTAGGCATTTAATAAGTTATTTTGTTTTTGTTGATTTCATTTAGTATGTGTATAAAATTGTCTTGTGTTATTTGATAGAAATCATGTAATGCTTAGGTTTCTTCTTTTTAAACATTCTGAATATTTTAGTTAGTATTATATTTTATCATATGATATATCATTAAATTTCTCTAATTAATATATATATATATATATATATATATATATATATATATATATATATATATATATATATATATATATATATATAATATGAACTACGATTATAATTAAAAATGAAATTATCCTTTTGATTTTTTTAAAAAATAATTTATTTTCTTTATAATAATATATTTAAATTGAATGTTTTTATTTCTATTATTCTAATGTGTTAAATAATATAACTCTTTTTTATGATTTGTAAGATTCTAATCACAATTAAAATTGTTAGTTAAAACAGACTAACACAAAATTAATTTTTTGAGTTTAAATTCGTTTCTAAATTTAAAAATTAACTGTTGCAGAGTCAAGCAGTAATTTCTTAGTCATTTTCAATAAATTACTTATAAATTCATCATTCTCTTTTTTCTAGGACACTTTTGATAAGATTCTAAAAAGAATATAATAAAATGAGGTTATAACATTTTAATAATATGTTAATATTTGTAAATATAAAAATAATGTATTAATAAACAAATTATTATTAAATAATTTAGGCACTTTTATTATTAAAAAAATGTTTAATAAATGCGTAAGTAATAAATGATATAAATAATAATTTAATTAGTTGATAATCAAAATATAATTTCTTATAGATGTAATATTGTTATAATATTAAAAATGGGAATTATGTTAACAAAGTTATGTCTTTTATTACTTAAAACATTTGTTAATATTAAGTTAGTATTAATGAATTTAATATTTAATTATATGTAAATATTTAGTAGTAAATTGTTCGAATTTTTTTTTTATAAATAAATAATAATTTTAGTTCTATTTAGTCGGCATTTTGAAATTTATATTTGATTTGATTTTAATTCTGTTGAGATATAATGGACTTCGTCGTAAATGTATCTCTTTTATGTATAGACACGAATATGACGAAAAAGGTCATTAAAGTAAAGTAGAAAAATTAAAGTGATTATTTTAAGTATGCAATAATTCTCTTGAAAAATAAATTAAAATTCGTTAAAAGCAGTAACTGATGTCTACTTTCTCACGAATTGAATGACTTAAAAATATTTTTAATCATAAATTGAATTCTTTACAACCAAAAATATTTCTAGGTTACATTCGCATGTAACGTTATCGACATATTTCGAATTATTTATCTGATTAAAATTTTAATTCCACAAATGATGTTATTAGTTGGTTGTCGAATTAAACAACGCAATTAAGTGAATGTGATTATTTAACATATTGAATGTAAAATGCAATTACAATCTTAATGAGGAATTCGACTGTAAATTAAGTTGTGATAGTCTTTTTTATACTAAAACATACTAATTATAAAAATAGCAACATACCAAACATGAGTCACAAATGAAACATTCCATTACCTTTTTTCAAAATTCTTATATTTCAAGTTTATTAGCCATACTTTTTTTGTGAAGCTTAATGTATATATGCTTAAATTGTGATTTGTCAAATAGAATAACAAGTTAATAAATTAGGTATTAATGTCAGTAGAAGTTATTTTAATATTAATGAATAATCATATAAAAATATCTACGCTTTTTATATAATTCTTTTGTATATATATATATATATATATATATATATATATATATATATATATAATATAAAGCATATTATTTATATTCTTAAGAATTTGTTGCTAATCTTTTTTTAGTGCGGTTCTGTTCATTTACGGATATTAATACATTCCAGAATATTTTTTCGAAATTTGATATGAATTAAATTTTATATTACACTTAAAATTATATTTAAATTAAAAATAAATGATTTTATTTCAAATTCGTATTTAAATTCATAATGAAGTACCTAACATTCCATTTTTTATCTTTTTAATTTATTTGAAAAGTATTTATTATTGATTTTAATTCTTATTCTCCTATTTATTTCTGAACGAATTATAAATATTAATATCAAATAAATTAAATATTTGTGTATTGGAATTGTATTTTATATAATTAATAAATAAATTTTGGTATATTATTAGAAAATAATAAACTTTTGTCATAAAAAACTTGTACAATTTTAGTTTAGGGTATTAGTTATTTGTTGTAGTGGTTGATTTTTTGAAATTCGAATTAGATATTTTTGATATCTAATCTTGCCTTAAATATAATTAGATAAAATGACAAACTAGAAATATTTAGCATATGTATAGGTTTTTAATAATTATTTGTTAATAATGCATTCAGAATTATGAATTTTTATTATGTTCTACAAGTTTTTGGTTCTAGTAAAAATTGTGATTTATAATTTTGAAAAAAATAATTTTCAAAATTATACTTTAAATTTTTAAAAAAGGAATAACAATAATAATGTAAAGATTGTTCTGTATTCGACTTTTGTCATTTAAGTTGTAGATCCTAGTAAAATTATTTTGTTATGATAATTAATTTGCTTATAGAGTAAAATTTATTCTTTAGTTTTTGAATAAAACTGAAGTAATTGTTATTATATAACCACTTTAATCATGTAGCATTTATTAACTTTTTTCTGTTAAAAATTAAATTAACCAGATTGTTTTGACTATAATTAGAAAAGCATTAAATTAGTATTACCAGTTAGTATAAATTAGTCTTACCAGTTGTAAAAAATAGGTTGATGTATTTTGGAGGAAAAATATTTAAAAGAGAATTATATACGGTCATCCAAATGTGACGCCTACATTTGTGTTTTATTAAAAAGAAACACGTGTATAGGGTGGTGTGGTGTTTAGGTAAAAATGTGGACAGTTTCTTTTTAATAAAACACAAATCTAGGCATAATATTTGGATGATCCTATATTTAGTAAAAACATATTTTTAAGATGGTGTGCTTTATTTAATGATTCTTTGAAATTTTTCATGGATTATATATATATATATATATATATATATATATATATATATATATATATA
>CP092088.1:24135006-24170006 GCA_029203775.1 Neoneuromus ignobilis
AATTTTTGTCTTTACATTAATTTTGGATGGCTATTTTCGATCCACTTTTAGATTATTATTGTGGAACGAGTTTTTTTTTTATAATTAAGTGGAACTGATACCCCGTATAAAAAAAATCAATCAAATTTATGATTATATATTCTGGTTTAATACATACAACACTTATATTCGTATATATTTGATTAGAACATAATAATGAAAAAATGCAAACGTCTGTTTGATACAACTTGATAGATTCGTAGTTTTATTTGTATAGATGTTAATTTAATATATGATACTAATCTACCAATGTTTCAGGTGTCTTGAAAAATGACAAGTTAATTATGAAAGATACTTGTCTTGGTTATTGTTAAACGCGTCTCATATGAAATGTTCCTTTTTTCTTACCATGAAATATGTAAGTTATTAAAATCAATTTAGAGGATAAAATCTGCAACGTAGTTGTACATATTGTAATGTTAATTCTTAAATGATTGTTCAAAATATTCAAGTAAATGTTTGTTGTTATTTAATAATAATGTCAATCAGTCTGTATACTGTAATTTGGATTAGAATAAATTAATTTATTATACGCATACATTATATATATATATATATATATATATATTTACAGAAACGCAATGTCGGTAGTGAAAAAGATAAAAAAATTAAAATTAAAATCTGTAAGACAAAGAGACGGGGAAACCTCTTTTTACCAAAATTATTTTAGAAGAAATATTTGTCATTCGGCTACGGGATTAAAGGAATATATGTTAACACATTACGGCCCGGGCTGTTTGCGCAAAAATTGATGCGTATAGCCGGCATATTTTAGGGCTTTCGAATATGTTGCATCGCTTTACAATTTTGAGAAATAATAAACCTTAGTCAAGGGAAAGTTGTTGTTGAGGTTTATATATGTCTATAAATTTTGGCACAAAATAATTAATTATTGGCAAAATTTTAAATAATCTGTCAGAGTTTTTTGTAATGTATGTCATTTGATGCACAGTACATAAACCCTATTTATATGTCTCCGGAATTTCACGAGCAGTCAACAAAAACCATATTTTTATGTCTCCGAACGTTAATATGTTAATAAGTAAATGACTTAATTATCTCATTTTTAGTCCTTAGAAAATTGAAATAAAAGAATTATGTCTCGAAAACATTGCAGTGTTGGTATATTTCGTATATTTCTGTAGGTATAAAAAACTAGTTAGGATGGTTTATTAATTGAGAAAGTGATCGGAAGATTAAAAATGGGTCGAAGTGTATTTGGATGAAAAGAATTAATATTTAAATCAAAGGTCTTGTTATAAAAAATATACAAATTTTTAAGATCTCAGTATTTTATCAGTCCATATTTATGTCAATAAAACATGGGTCTTTATTATAAAAATAATTCAAAGAGTTCTCACAGAAGCATGTAAATAAGTATGTTATGAATAATAAGAAAAATTTAAAGGAAATAGAATTGATTTAGAAACAAACACGAGTCGTAAGCAAGAATGATAGAAAGGAAAATGGACGGGATACATTGAAAGAAAATGATGTAACCTGTGGATAATAGAAATTATTAATTGGAAACGCGGAAATATGCAAATTCCAAGAAAGAAAAATCAATGAATAAATAAATTTAAGATGTTAGGAATTTTACTGAAAATTTATTAAAAAGAAAGGTTTAGATCATTTAAATTGGAAAAAATTGAAAGAGACTTTTATCAAAAATAGGCTAACATAGGTTGAAAATTATATATATATATATATATATATATATATATATATATATATATATATAGAGAGAGAGAGAGAGAGAGAGAGAGAGATACATGTACTCATATTTTTTTATAATTATTAAAAATAATAATTATAAATTTTAGACTTGTCTCTTTGACTTCTAAAATTATTTTATAGATTATTACAAAGTATTCTTTTTGAAAATATTTTACTTTTTCATATATTACTCTGCTTACTCTCTAATTATACTCCATAATGTATTTCTTAAGTACTACATATTTTGTTTTGGAAAATAGATGTTTGGGATTAATAGTTAAATATACATATATATATATATATATATATATATATATATATATATATATATATGTATATATATATATATGTATGTATATAAAATGTGTGTGTGTAAGTTAGAACTAAAAAATAACTTATTATAATTACATTTCATTAAACATATTTAAATGTACTAACGAAAATATATAATCGATATACAGTGGTCTTTTAATATTTGTATAATGAAGTGGCCACCATTTGTTATTCGCAATTAAATACTTGTTAATACTTTCCGTTTATTTTTAGATTCTTCATACAAGTATAATAATGTCGAGTATTTAATAAGAATTAAAATTTTAAATTACTTTTATAATAAAGGTATCGAGTTGTACAACAGACATTTAAGAAGCATTTATGTATGTTTAAGAACAGTCGTGAACGCAATGTACTTGACGATGATGGTTTATTATTTGCAAATATATTACAGGTTTCGTGATGAACTATTTCAAAAGGAAACATTAAATTCTTGTCCATATATTAAGTTGTTGTCGTTGAATAGTTTTCTATGGATGTATTCATAAGCATAGAACACAATGGAATAATCAAAGTACAATTAAATTGTATATTCTTATATATATATATATATATATATATATATATATATATATATATATATATATATATATATATATATGTGGGTGTGTATGTGTGTGCGCACATGTTTTTATGCGTGTACGTATGTAAAGTAATTTAATTATTTTACATTCAGAAGTTATGCTTTAAAAGATTACTTAATGAGACAATTATTTAAAAACGTATATCGTATATGGATTATAAATTTTAAGAGTTTATTTAATTTGTCGTAGGTTTTATATATAGAATGCTCTAAATAAGACTGAAGAATAATAAAAAATGATAAATGATAGTAAGTAAATATATGTCTATGCCCTTTAGTCTTATGTGGGCCATTCTATATAATTCATATATATATATATATATATATATATATATATGTGTGTGTGTGTGTGTGTATGTATATGCATATATATATATATATGTGTGTGTGTGTGAGTGTATATATATATATATATATATATATATATATATATATATATGTATGTATGTATGTATGTATGTATATATTCGTAGTAATACGACACACATTAAAAATATTTTTTAGATGAATAAATTTATTACATATTTTAATATATGATTACTTAGATAATAACAATTAATTATGTTCATTGTTTTACATTAGATTAGAATAATAAGTAAAGTTATGAAAAACTATACAGGAAAAATTTTTAAAAATTGAAATATTTTTGCTTTTAATTTTTATTTCAACGAAATGAACTGTTTTGGAGTTTTATATATGACATTAAAATTTATGTAATATATTGTACAGATTAGCTCAGATAAATCATTTTTTTCAAAACTACAAAATTTAATAAAAATGTTCAATAATCACTTATTATTAATTTCATATATTAAATCTTATTTCGATATCTTTGTGATTGAATTATAAAAACACTGGATTTTAAAATCTAGATTATTTTTGATTCTAGTTAGAATCGATACGATATTTTGAATGCTTGGTTGAATGTCAATATATCAATATATTAGGTTGGCAAATATCTCCCTTCCGCCTTCTGGTCTTTTGAATTTCGCGGCTATGTACAAAAAAAAAAGCGGAAGGGAGATACTTGCCAACCTAATGTTATCAATGAAATACAAATACAACTAAATACAAATTAAATCTGTTATATTCGATTATGTAATGCTGCATAGATTTTTTAAAAAATTTAATTGGACTGTAAATCTTTTATTTCAAATGGATCACATTATAATTGTTTTCCTTTGCAACACTGCTACAAATATATAAATATTATAATATCTTTAAAAATGTGCTGAAAGTTTTCGTTAAGAATTTTTATTGAATCAATAGTTATTGAGAGTGAGGATTTGCATTTTCGATATATTATATCATTCTGGGTCCAGGAAACATAGAATTTTTAACAATTTCACAAATATAAGAATGAATAAAATAGAGTATTTTTGTTTAAAAAAAAATAGAATTTTCTACACTTGTATTGATTAGTAATACAGTTTTATAATAGATTTGATTTAATAGTAATAACTGTTTTATTACAAGTTTATGGAAAGGTTATTTGATAATGATGATTATTATATATATATATATATATATATATATATATATATATATATATGTATATATATATATATATATATATATATATATATATAATATGTGAAAATTCTCGTCGAAATTAAAAAGTACTAATACGACAAAATCGAAACATTTTATAGTAAGACTATAAAGAAGTGTCTATAAAAAAATATATTCTCTTCATGTCATTAATGGTTTACATATTGTAAAATACATAGTTGGCACCAATTTCTTGTAAAGTAATAGGAAGATTGATTTACCACTATAATTTTTTCAGTATTATCTAGTTTGTATGTTTATTAATGGACTTTTTTCTTTTCTGCCAGTTTTCTTGTAAAGTGGGTGTTTAAATGTTCATAATATGAATAATTACAACTGTAAGAAGTGTTCAGTTTGAAATATTATTCATGAACTGTTTTTTCTTCGGTATTTTTTTCATTTAAAAACAACGATTTAGATACGTCTGTGAGTAGGTTTTTATATTTTTTTTATTAAAAAAAACGAAATTAGTAATCTGATCTTTACGCAAGTGAATTAATATTCCAGACACCATAAACTTTTTCGTTTGACGATGCACTGAATAATTAATTATTGTGTATTTTTAAATGATCATGTTTATTTTATCAGCTATTATTTGTTGAACAAAAACTTGCAAAATATTTATTGAAAGTGATATTATCTATTGTATTAATTATCAGTGAGTATATAAAAAGAAGATTTATCGTACTTGTTTTTAGAGATAGATTGTATTTGAAAATAAAATCGTTTAATTAATGTTTTGATAAAGAAAATTTATAATTGTCGAGTTTTAATTTATTTGTGTAAGTTAGTGTAAATATTGTTTTAAGTTATTTTGTTGAGTATATATTAATTAAAAAAATAGTTTGATTTTATAAAAAGTCATATTTTAATTATGCCTTTTTCTTATTAGATTTATAAAAAATCAATGAAAACAAAAAAAATGTGCTGAGATGATATCATAATATAAATGAAAATATGCAAAATTCCAAATTGAGTTTTTTTTCGAAACTAAGAACTATTTTTTATTAACAGCCAAATCACTATATTAATTTAAAATATTTAAAAATACTATTAAAAATATTACCTCAAATATTTTTGAAATATTCAAAATGTTTCAATCAATACTTGGAAGAAATGTGAAAAGAAGTTATTTAGTTATTTGTATTTTATACTTTTTGGAGATAACATTAGTTAAATACAAAAAAATATCGAGTACTCCTCTGTTTGTGATTTACTTTTGAAATTCGACAAAAATAACTTATTTTTGATGTGATAAGTGATTGGCGATAAAAATTGAATCGTTTACAATAATTCTAGATAAAAGATGTTACAGCTAGTAAAGTGGATTTTCAAAATTGCAAATCAAAGTTATTTGGATCCAAAAATTTGGTAGGACAAAAAAAAATCATGTACTATTAGTACTTTTGTTTGAGTAATTAATTTGGTTATGTTTAAATTCAATGAAAAATGTAATTAACAAAAAATGTCTAGAATCTCGATTTAAACCAAAAAAATGTTGCAAATCAGGTGCGATTTTTAATTCAAAATATTTGCCTAACATTGCACTTCGGATTATTATTTATACTGGTCGTTTCCAAATAATTTAAATTTGAAAGAATTATAGTTTATGAGAACTGACAAAATTTACCTTCAATTTTTTTTTAAACATACACCTAGGCAAATTAAGTACTGACGCAATAAAAGGCTGAATCAAAGATTGATTTTAATCGTAAAAAATAATTGTATTTGACCAGACTTTTAAATTAGTATTTGACACTACTTATCTGTATTGTGGCAAAATTCTTTTAATATAAATAAATCACTCATCCTAACACTATAAAATTTTATAAAAATAATCAATATATATATATATATATATATATATATATATATATATGTGTGTGTGTGTGTGTGTGTGTGTGTGTGTGTGTGTATGTGATAAATATTTAGATCGAATTCGATATCTGATGGTGTTGTTAATACCTTCAGTTCATATTGTAGCGTTCTAAAAAAAACTGGTATGACTGTTGAAATGCAGATAATCGAATAAAGTAAACAATAAATGGTTACCGAACACTCTTTTACAATCTCATGGTGTCGAATTAATTCATTTATACTAAATGTAGTATTTGAATTTAAAGTTTTGTTCAAATTCAGAATGAACTTTTCGTTCATCCTAGTAAATTTGTAATGTATTTGAAAAATCAAAACAGTTAATAATAGTTTTAAAGATAATAACACATTTTGAAGTAATCTGGGAGATTTAGAACAAGAAGGTATTGTTTACGTTCTTAAATTATCTCGACAAATATTTTTGTTTGTTTTTTTCTACAATTTACATGTTTTTGAGGTCATTGTTTTCTTGTTTAGCAAAAATGTATATTTATATCAAGATGTAATCTAATTGATCTTATCTGTGATTTATTTTTGGGAAGTGTCTTATGTCAAAGCCATTTTGGAATATCTAATCAAAAAGTAATATTTTTTTTGTAGATTTTAATACGTTATTTTTTTAACAAAACTGTTTGTTAAAATTGGCATATTCAATATATATTAGATATTTTCTATATGTATGGAGCAACAAAATTATTAATGTTGCGTTTGACGTACGTAATGTCTTGTGATTTCTTATGTGATTTGAAATTAGATAATAATATGAATTATTATGGAAGTAATTAATCATATTATCGAATTTAATTATTTACTTTTTAATAAAACTCATCAATTTCAATTTAATTTTGTTAAGTATTGAAATATAGCAACGATATATGTTATGTTCATTTGTTTTTAGTTTGTTGATTTTATAGAACAAATTAATTGTTGTTAGTCAATGTGTAATTGTTCGTCATGTATTATTGATCATTATGTGTAATCATAATTATGTGTAATAAAATTTATTTTTTTTATGTTTAAATTCCAAAATTAAGTATGAAAATTATATTTACTCGTATTTAAAGTTTCCATCGCGAAATATAAAACTTGCATGTAATTTCAAAAGTTGTTTTCATATTCAATGAATTTTATGCTAAACAACTAACATTCGTACCATAACCGCCGTACGTTTCAGCGTGACTGTGTCAATCACATTTTTATTTATACACTTAAGTTATTATATTTTTAACATACGTTTCGAAGTCAACGAACGATAACTTGGATCTTGAAACTCCTTTATTACATTTCCTGTCTGTTTTGCCAAGTGGCGCCTGTTAAATTTTGCAATAAATTGATCGATCGATTCAGTCCTGGCAAGCGTTTTTTTTTTTTATAAAAAAAGTCTAACCTTGTCGATAACATTATCCTACATATAAAAGTGATATACAACGCCTACTAGGTCCAACCGAGCTAGAGTATGGCAAAGCCACCTACGCCAACTTTCATAAGTAGGTAAACACATGACAAACGTAAATTAATTTCACCGAAGAGAGAACATCTTACTACTAGAAGTAAGTGCGTCTCTCTCGTTTCCGTACGAGTAGTAGGCAATTTATACGTTACCGTTTTTTCTTTCGTTTCACTATTATTGTTTTTACTTTTCTTCTTTTAAGGACTTAAACCGGTTAAATGTACTGACGTGGGAGGTTATGATGGTGGAATACGTCATAAGTATAGCGTTGCGATGACGTTAGCATATGTATAATTTGGTTGTACTGGTTTGGAATGGAGATGTGCTCTTAGATATTAAGACATTAAAAATGTGCTTATAAATGAAGTTTGACATTGTAGATTGTCAACATTTTTTCGGTTTAAATTAGATGATTGATAAAAAGTTATTAATGATCGGGATAGGATCATTCTTATCTTATTCGGATTGTATGTATTATTTTTTTTCCGACTTGTACTCATACACATTAGATTTCTAAACATTTTATTTTCATTAGTTGTCGAATAATCAAAAAAATCTATTACAAGCTGGTTTATAGTTAATAGGATTGATAAAATTTCATATTATTTATAGAGTATATTTATTTTTATAAATTAAAGTCACTCTTGTATAATTAAAATAGAATTTATTGAGTTTTATATTTGAGTTTTCTGTTTATCTTTTAAAAAAATATTAATATTCAACACAAATGAACTGTTCACTACAAGATTTTATAAAAGTGTTTAATAATTAACTATTGTTTCTTCTATTTACTAATATGCATTTTAATAGTCATGCCTCAAAGTTAAAGCACTGCGTTATAAAAGATCAGATTTCATAATTCAATACTCTGACTAGCATGCATATCGAAATATATAGTATGGTGTTGGGGCGGGAGATTAGTTTATGTTTAAATGAACTTGTCACAAATATTAGAACAAATAATAGTATGAATATTAACTCTTATCGGACATTAGCATTTTGTACTTAATTTTTCGCTAGGTCGGAGATATATTTGAGTGCTTATTGTAAGAGAAGAGTAACTAAGGTTACTTATATAAAAAGACAGTTTTGTGCATAAAAATATTTATATTTACACTTTAAATGTCTTCGTCATCACTGTCGATTTCAATCCAATCTTCATCACAATCAGGAACAATTTTTCTTTCCACTTCGCTTTCCTCTTCACTTGAATATTGAATAGGGATCAATTTTTTTCCTTGACTGAAATATAACACTTGTATCACTGTCTCCTTCATCACAATAATTAAAATCACTTGCCGAATATTCAAAATTTTCACATATTTCACTACAATTATCATTGTTATTTTCCATATTGCTATAGTTTTCTTTATTCATTTTTAAAGGAATAAAATATTATAATATAAGTAAAATAATTGCTGAAATATGACAAAACGTGTTGTCTATTATCGAGTAAGAATTGAACTGTAAAAACATACAGTGTGTACATTCAGCAATAAGGACGTTACTTGTTCAGTTTTGTCACCTCGCACGTGACGTACGACTGATAGAGCAAAGTTGTAATGTCACGTCAGAGGTGACATACGACCGATAAGGGTTAATTCATAATGTCATATGTACAATATAATGTTTTTCTCTTGTATTACCAACATATATTTAATTACATATAATATTATAACAATAGATATGGTATATTACAAATTAAGATATGATAAATATTAATTTTGTATAATATATAATATTAAACTTGTTTAGAGAATTTTTTATATGCACATTATAGTTAGTTATCGAATTTTTGTAGCGTAAAATTAATAATTGTATATATATATTCCCTATACACATGTTTCTTTTTAATAAAACATAAATCTAGGCGTCATATTTGGATCATCCTATATATATATATATATATATATATATATATATATATATATATATATATATATAAAATTATGGTGGGTGGTTATAATGAGTCTCTTCCTGGACTTTTTTGTATATCTATATTTTCAATCAATAATTTCCCTTGTCCATCGGTTGTCTCCACTTCTTGCTATGTGACTGGTCTATTTACATTTTAAATTTCATTTTTACCACAAAATTTGTAACTTTTGTTTGTTTGCTAGTCCATTCATTTCTCTTCTTATTTTTCATGCTATTCCCAATATACATCTTTCCATGCTTTGTTATGTTGTCCGGAGTCTCTGAATTATTCTGGCATTCAAGACTTCTGTTTCACTGCTATAAGTAAGAACAGGTAGAATACATCGATCAAAAACATTTTTTTTCAGATATAGAAGAGGAATGTCCGACTTTATAATATGCGAATTTCTACCAACCTGACACCATTCCATTTTTATTCTCTTGTTCACTTCATCTATAAATGCTCCTTTGTTGTTACAGACGTACATATTTTTCAACTTTTTTTATTTTTGTTCCTTTTAGTTCGATCTTCTTTGATTTAAAAATTCATTGAAAGCTTACTGATATTTCTCATAAGACTTATCTTTTGATTTTCTTTATCCAATTTTTATATTTTTTTCGAGTTTATTGGGTTTGTAGAAAAAATAATATTATCAGTAAATCTTAAGTGACGAAACATATCTCCATTTATTTAAATTCCATCGGATTCTCAATTAAGTCTCTTAAGTACTTCTAACTTAGATATAAATAATTTTGGTCTTATCGCAACGCTCTATCTCACCCTTTTCATAATTTTAAATTTCTTTGTTTTTTCATGTATTTGTACGAAGGATGTAACGTTTCTATAAATATTTCCTAAAAGTTCAATACATGTTTCTTACAATTCCTTTATTATTCAATGTATTTAATATCACTTGACGTAGTTGAAGGATTTTTTGTAATCCATTAATTTAAAGTAGAGTGATATTTCATACTCCTTTTATCAATTAATCATTTTCCTTACTATTTGAATATATATATGTATATATATATATATATATATATATATATATATATATATATATATTAGGTTGGCAAATATCTCCCTTCCGCCTTCTGGTCTTTTGAATTTCGCAGCTATGTACAAAAAAAAAAAAAAAAGCGGAAGGGAGATACTTGCCAACCTAATATATATATATATATATATATAATATGTATGTATGTACACATTGTAAGAATGTCTCTGAAACATCCTGATGGTCAAATAATGCATAAAAGTGATATTCATGAAGTATTTAAAAATGTCATAAATAATTTGAAATTTAAAATTATATATTATAAATAAATTAATATGCAATGTAGTGAAAGTGTGTGTGTATGTGTTTATATATATATATATATATATATATAATTATTAATATTATTACTTAAATAAATAAATTTGTATGTAATTTTTAATTTATATATACATAGAACTATAATCAAGAATATATTTTTTGTAAAGAAATATAAGGTTGATATAAAAGAAAACCTTTGTATATTGTCGTCAAATTATCTAGTTCATCCCTGTAAGATTTTATATTTTTACCGGCACTCAAAAGTTAGAAAAGTGAATATAACAGGTAGAACACATCAAGCGGTCTATCTTTTACAGAAGTTTTGACAGCTGGTGCTTGGATTCTTAGTTATTATTTATGACTATGTATAGGTATATATATATATATATATATATATATATATATATATAAATGTATGTGTGTATGTGTTGTAATATAATATACGTATTTATAATAAATCAGTTGTCATTTATATTTTTCGTTTATATATTGTGACTATTTTTATTCAATAGATTAGCAAAGCATATAAAATTTCTTGTAGTATGTTTGTATCAACAGACTTTATTTTTAAAAATTGAATTTCTTATTTAACTTTTATGTTATTTTAATATCAGGTTAGTATTTAAATGAAGCATTTTATATTTTTTTAAAAAAATAATTACCATTTTTATGTGATAGACTATTACAATGTAAAAATTATGATAATCATAATTGTGTATAAAACAACGAAACTTAATATGTAGTTGATTTAATTAAGTTTTCACTAAAAAGTAAATTATGTATTTGAGTGTATCCGAATATTTTATTTCGTTTATATATATATTTATAATAACATCCTGTAGTTATTATCATATTACGTAAGTTTATTGATCAATATCTCTAATAGAAATAATTATTATAATTTGTTAAAACTTCAGGGTAAAATAGAGTATTTTATATGCATGATTCAAATCTGACAAATAATAAACAGACTAACGTGTAATAAAATTATAGATCATTGATTTTTTGCTGTTTTTTTAATAGAAAGAAGACGTGCATTTTTTTACTGAAAAAATATTTTATTTGTATTTACATTTGACTGAGCATTTGACTATTTTTAGAAAAGTTAATAAAATAAAGGTAAATGGTAAAAAATGAAGTACTTGAATTTATGTGTCAACGGAGGCGTGAATACATAACGTAATTGCTAAAGGAAAAGAAATTTTTTAAAGTGTGTATGAACTAAGCGGTGGGTGTGTTATTACATGTAAGTTGTTGGTAGCATTGTATGTAATTATTTTTTTTTATTATTATTATTTTTGAGAAAACATATTAATTGTTGTATTTCCTTTTAAGGAAATTTAAACGACATTCGAGTAGCTAATATTTAATTGTTGATTATTATTTATTGAAAGTAATTTATTTGGTTTAAGTCATTCTTAAATATATTTTCTTTTGTATTACGTTATTAAATAAATGTTAAATATAAGTGATAATTAAATAATTTTAATTTAATATGTAAAATAATTCAGTTTCACAATCGACAAGTGAATAAGTCCCCCTAATACCATCTTAAATAAATATCTGTAGTAATTAGTCTGTCAGTAATTATAAAATGTTCCAGTTTATATCCATAAAAGCAGCTATGTTGATGAACCTTTAGTTTTTGCTAGGATTTATTGAATATACTGATTTTTTAATCTTTTTTTACTTGTGTGAAAAATTAGTTCTTTTTCGATATATAATTTAAATTTATATTTATCTAAAAAAACTACTTGTTTTTATAACTTCTCAATTCATAATGAATCATTTTGAATCCAATAAAACATTATTCTTTCACTTCAATAGATAAAATTCTGAAGTTCCTGGTATGAATGTAATTTTCCTTATATGTAGAAGAAAGATTACATTCGTAATCGTTAGCTGTAAAATATGTCTTTAACATTCTCATCTAATGATAAGCTATTTTAAATGTTTTTTTTTGAATTTACTAAAAGAATTTGTTTCTCTAAACTTTGGCCTTTATTACTTTTCTATAATAAATTTTTCGATCCAGGCTCTATTTCTTTAAAAAAAAAAATTTATAATTTATTTACTACACATTTCACTGTGCAGCTATTATATGAATTGAATGTTTATGCTCCACTATTGTTGAAATATATATATATATATATATATATATATATATATATATATATATATATATATATTTGTTTCAGACATAGTTTCAAATTTTTGTACAATTATTTTTATTTTGTAACATAAAAATACTTTTATAGTACTTAATGACTTATGCGATAAACTAAAAATATTAAGCATCTATCATAATAGTTTTAAAAATTAAATGGCCACAGTTCATTACTCACCACCAAATTATATTCATTAAATTAAATGAATGCAATTTAAGGAAATTAAATTAATCTTAACAAAATTTATGTTTTTGATTTTAGAAGGTATATAGGAATTTTAATTTGCAACTAGTTTATTTCAGAATAAAATCGTTAAACTGTAAAGTAATTTTAGAATTTATTGTACTTGTTGATTTTACATTATTAGTATCTTTTTATTTTTTATATAAAAATCGATCGTATAATTTGAAATAGTACTTTAGTATTATTTGGGAATTTGTTATCGTAGTTATATTTTTGTAAAAAATAATGAATTATTTATTTTTAATACCTTTTAAATATGTTTTTTTTTATTTTAAAAATAGAAACATTATTAATCTGATTTAATAAAAATTATAAAGAACCATACCAATCAATAATCGAGTTTCAATTTGAATTATATGTACAAGATATTTATAGAATTATTATGACATCTGTAGTTAGTATTTTTAAGTATTTTTATAAAAAAATGTCAATAAAATGCTGTATTCCATAGATATTTTTTTTTTTTAAAAAATGTAATTAAATTTTAATATTATATAAATATTCTAAATAATACTTTATGAAGTTAAAATTACATTCATTAGTTACGAGTAATAATCATAAAATAACTCGTAATTATTCGCTTTTTTATAAAATGTCATAGTTTATAAGTCGTCATCTTTTATGTTTATATATTTCGGCTATTTTAATTTATATATATATATATATATATATATATATATACACACACACACATACATACATATATATCGTATATATACACACTAGCTCGTACTATCAATTGTAATTAGTTAACTATTAAAAAAAACGTTTTGCTTAAATTTTATAATTTATATTTATGACATTTTTTATTTAGTGAATTTAGGATTTTTTAACATGTTGTTAGGTAATATTAATGGTTATGTATTGATCCGTTCACATGTCTTTTCTAAATGTTTTCATTTTTAACTGATTATGTATACCATTTTATCTTTTATTTATGACCTTATTTATTGTTCTGCTTGTACGTAACATTATTCCTAATATTAATTTAGCATAAAAATAATTTCTTTCTTTTCTATGTAGTACTAAATTCATTATAGCCTCATATTAAATGTTGTTTTTTAGAGCGTAGTCAAGAATATATTTAATATTTAGAAAAATGGCGAAAATTATTAATTAAAGTCTCTCTCTCTCTCTCTCTCTCTCTCTATATATATATATATATATATATATATATATATATATATATATATATATATATATATATACACACACACACACATACTCGAAAATGTCTGCATACACTTATCAATACGGATATATTTCTCAATAAAACAACCTTATTAATGTAAATTTAGTAACAAACAATTTTTTTAATAATTCTATAAAGTACTAATTCTTTATACATGGCAATTCAAAATATTTTAAATTTATAACAAATAAAATAAAAAATAAAACACACAAAAATTCATATAAATTGAGCAGAAAATGTCTACGTACACATTTTATTAAACGGTAAATCATCGATTTTTTTGCAATATTCGCACTTATTGTTGTTTTAAAATTATCACATGTCTCAGTTCGTATGTTGCAATTAAAACGATAAAATATTATTTTTATGTAGTTCGTATGTTGCAAATGAAAGTAAAATTTATTTTTAGTGCAATAACTAAAACTAAATAAGATGGAATTCAAAAAAAGGAAATTTCTGTTAGTGAGTGTAAAATTATTTTAAAGTTAGAAAAAGAAGAAAAAAGTAGGAAACCGTGTTGGAAGACAACATTCTTTCATTCAAAGGGTAGTAATCAATTTTAAATCCACATTTGAAATCGCTTTCTGGCCAGCTGTCGAAGTTAACATTTAGATAAAGGCGTAAGATTGTGGCTTCATTGAAAGAAAATCCCCGAAGAACTGCACCCCAAATTGCAAAAGATGTTAAAGTACTATTTAAAAAACAAATCTATCCTGATATTGTACGAAAAATAATAAAAAAGGGTGGGTATCATAAACGTGTTGCGCGTAAGAAATCATTTATTTCACGTATCAATAGATAAAAACGGATTGCATATGCAAATTAACACATTAATAAACTAATCCAGTTTTGGGAAAACATGATTTTCTCAGCCGAGAACAAATATTGCATTTTTGAAATAAAAGGACTCAAAATTGTATATACATCACTGAATAAAAAAATCTTGTTCCTACTGAGAAACTAGGTGGTGGTAGAGTAATGGTATAGGGGTGTATAACAAGTAAGGACGTGGGACAAATGGAGTTTTTAGAATCCACGATGGATAAATATGGTTACTTAAATATTTTAAAACGAAATACAAAGCAAAAAGCTGAAAAATTAAGTCTAGGTCCTGATTATAATTATTTGCATGACAATGATCCGAAGCACACGATAAAATTTTTTAAGCTATAGATATTATATAACGTTCCAAAACAGTTACATGCATCTCTCCAATCTCTAGACCTAAACCCTATAGAACATATGTGGCATTTTTTCGAACGTAAATTCGCCAACATGGCAGAACTGCAAAGGAAATGTTGAAGAAAGTTATAGAAAAAGAGTGGAATAAGATTAGTGCTAAGGAAACCACAAAAATTGGACCATTCCATGCAAAAACGATTGTAGGATGTTCTTAAAAAAGAGGTTATTCAACTAGTTACTAATTCACTTGAAACGTTTATTTTAATTTATATTATTTTTGATTTTCATTTGCTGTACGTAAACATTTTCTGCTCAATTTGTATGAACTCTTGTGTTTATTATTTTTTAGTTTATTTGTTATAAATTTAAAATGTTTTGAATTGTCATGTATAAATAATTAATAATTTATTAAAAATAATATCTGTTTTAAAGTTTACATAATAAGTGTCTTTTATTGAGAAATATATCCGTACTGATAAGTGAACACAGACATTTTCGAGCATGTGTATATATATATATATATATATATATATATATATATATATATATATATATATATATATATATATATCTCCCTTCCGCTTTTTTTTTTTTTACATAGCTGCGAAATTCAAAAGACCAGAAGGCGGAAGGGAGATATTTGCCAACCTAATATATATATATATATATATAATAGATACAGAGCAAGAGAGAGAAACATGCACATAATTTAATTAGTGAAATATATAACCTATAATTACATTCATAACATTTTCCTATTATTGATAGTAATATTACATTTGAAATAATATATTTATTATCACACAGAATTGTGTACCATTTCATATTTTTATTGTTCTTTGTTTTTTATTTTATTCACTATATCCGTTTTTATTTTATCTGAAATTATTTAAATATTAATTAAAACGAATGGTTACTTACAAGAATAAAGTATTTCCGAAATAATGACCTCTGATATAATGAACAGTGTTTTAAAGTTGGTGTAATTTGTTTTTATTTCATTACATACTTATTTAATTAGATGAAATATTTTTTAGTATGCAATTACTCACATGTCGTTAATTTTGCATTGAAAGGACACGGCTTCGTGTTACAACATACAATAGAAATTTGTCATCTAGTTGTTGTTTACTTGAAGAAAATTGTTATCCGTATGTCGAGCATCCTGGCATTTTTGGTGCCATGCGCCAGGCAGGCGGCGGACACACCGGCAGCATTGTGATGTGAGTGCCAGATACTGCTGACAGATGACAGCTCGGTAATTAAGGCCACGGAAACGTTAAATATGTTCAGTCCGCGTATGTTTTTTTACACCGATCGAATAGAAACCATCAACAGACAGGCAACAATCTTAGAGGCATCAAAGGATTATGTTATTTTCACAGCAAAAACCAAGCATCCGTGCGACCAAATGATCCAGTTGAAGTTTTTCGAATAGTGTCAGATGATACTCTATTACTCTTACATAATACTAAAAAATGCACTTATTATTAAATTGTGTTTTTGTATAATGTATCAGTAACATTCTTCATTTAAGAATAATTGAATGTTTACAGTAATAGGCTTATATTACAATAGTTTTTAAATCAATATATGATACATATGTTATACAGAATCTATGTATTTATAATACAATACATATATATATATATATATATATATATATATATATATATATATATTTCAGGAATACCTCGCATAGTCCGGCTAATCGGTTCCACTGATTAGCCGGACTATTTGAAACCGGACTAATCGAAACACTAACTAAATACAAAAAACGTTAATTGGTTTCAAACAAATTTTTTCCCTGTTTTTCAATAAATAAAACGAGGCTAATATATTCAAATGATTATATGTATCAACAAAATAAAATCAGGGGTTTATACATTCATTTTAAATTCATTTTCAAATGGGTTATTAAAATTTAATTATCAAAAAATCAACTTTATTCTAGAGCTGCGAATCGAAAACTAATAGAAAAAGAAAAAGACCACAAAACTAGAACTACGCATGCGTTGCGCATAATGTGTATGTACGATTTCGGTTTTCTTTTTTATTATGTTTTCATAATAAAAGGGAAAACTTGAAAATTTGCGTATAAAAATAATTTTATGTATTAATTTCTTGCGATTTTTTTTAAGAAAAACTTTTTAGTAGGATTTTTTTAAGTAAAAAAAATTTTTTTTTTGAAATTTAAAACTGGACTGTAGTGAAATCGGACTAATCTAAGCCGAACTAATCGAGGTATTACTGTGTGTATATATATATATATATATATATATATATATATGTATATATATATATATATATATATACATGCATACATACATACATACACCTATCCCTCAATTTACGCGGTACTTTTTTTACGTGAGTTTTTTTTACGCGGAAAATTATACCTCTATTTACGCGGTATTGATTTACGCGGAACTTTTTATACGCGGTCAGATAGATTTCATTTTATATAATTTTTCATGGAATTTATTATATTAGGTTGGCAAGTATCTCCCTTCCGCTTTTTTTTTTTTGTACATAGCTGCGAAATTCAAAAGACCAGAAGGCGGAAGGGAGATATTTGCCAACCTAATATATTAGAGTGACACTAATTCTTACTCGAACGTATAAAAGCACGATATAAATATATAAAAGGTTGATTGTTTTGAATTACAGTAGCGATAGTGACACCGAATAAAATTTATCTACTTTTGTTTTCTAAAACGTCATTATTTTTTTGTTAAGCTATGTGAAATAAATATGTGTTTCTACAACGTTACTAGCTTTTATTTCTAATATTTTTTCTATTGTACTGACAGACTCAATTTACGCGATTTTCATTCGCGTAAAACAAATCCACGTGGAACGGATACTCCTTGTAAATTGAGGGACTGGTGTATATATATATATAATTTTATGATTATATTTTCAATAATAATAATATGCGTTTGAATTGTTTTCAAGAATACTACTGTGTACATACATAAATCGAATGAACGATAATATACATACAGTGGTTATTCAATTTATTAGTTTGCTTAAACTAAAAGTATTTTCATGAATATATTCGCCTAATAGAAAATTTATGAATGAAATGATAAACGTGCTTGTTTTTAGCAATGTGCAAAAACGTTTCGATTAAAAATATCTTTTTAAACATGTTCATTGCTACTCGCAATATTCAATCAACAAATATACATTTTATCAATAAATTCTATACTTAGTTGGTTTTTATATTTAACTAACAAACAATTGAATAATATTAAGTGATATTTATTTATGTTATTGATGCTTATTATGGGCAACGATGTTAATTTCATTTAACTTGATTTATATTTATATGTTTTTGTTGTTACCAAGAAGATTTTAAAAATTCTTTATATTAAAGTAACGAATTGTTATTCTTTTTTGAACTGATATTTTAACTATTTACAAAAAATCTATTCTTTCAACATTAATAGCTTAAATAGAATCATCCAAATGTGTCGCCCAGATTTATGTTTTATTAAAAAGAAACATGTGTTTAGTTTCTTTTTAATAAAACACAAATCCAGGTATCACATTTGGATGATCCTATATATATATATATATATATATATATATATATATATATATATATATACATAAACACGAAAATAAAAAGATGGACAAAATAATGGAAACATTAGTGAACTGTACATTTTTTTATTTGCTGTAAATGTTGCATCTGTATAGTTTAAAACATTGTTTTTGAATAAACTCCTTTTTGCGTAGAAATGGAGTTTTCAAGACGGTTATTATATTTGTTGAAGATATTTTATGATTTTTAGATTCAATTCATTTTAATGTGTGGTTATGTATACGGTTTAGTTTAGATTTTCACTCATTTATTTTTTAAATAAATATTATTTTCTATGATTTGTGTATGTCATAATCTAATATAAATATCAGTTACGAAAAATATTTTTTTATTATTTTTGTTACTATTTTGTACTGTATTACATTTCTATTAAATTATTTATATAAGACAGGATGTTGTAAATTTTGTGTTGAAATAAAAAATATATGTTTAGTTTGAAACAGTTAATCAATATTAACAAAATGTTATATATTTGATACGACTAGTTTTATAAACTAACGAGTAAAAATATTATGACCATTTTTACACATTATAATGGAGTCTAATAATATTAAATTATGCCTTTAATATCAGAATAGAGAAATAGAGTGATTTCTGAGAAAATGCATTATTTTAATACCACTTATTTAAAACGATATGAAACGAGAACATAAATCAGATAAAATTTTAATAACGTTCAAGACGACATTCGACGACGACATGCTGTAATGTATGATATTTTACTTGGGTGCTAAAATTGATTTACGTAGTAAACTGGCTTAGCCAGTCATATGGCGTGCGAATTATTTGTCCAGTAATGTAGTAGATGGTTATTTATTTTAGGTAAATGAGGAATTGTGGAATTTTTTTGTTTAATTTATTTGTAAGTAAAAATATTCAAGACTTATGTATATATGCTTACAGACATAGATACATACATACACATACACACATATATGTACAATTTTTGGGGTTTGTAATACTTCATATCCGAGTACAATGGTTTATAATATGCAATAAAATAAGCGAATAAAAAGAGTATATCCTGTATTGTAGGCGTTTGTGTTCGTTATAAATACATGTCATTATTTATGGTCAAGTCGATAATAATGTAATACCTACAATAAACATACAAATAAAACAATCATAAGACGGCATTTCAATCGATAAAAATGCGAAGTGGGCGCAGCACCCGTGGGCTTGAAACTGTGTTTCGATTCTGGGGCACACTGATTTACCTGTTTGTTGTACGAGACCAAGTTCAAGTCGAATATTTGTAATTCCATTTACTTAAACGCCACAAAGTGTTGCAAATATTTATTATGATATTTTTTTACCATCCACTCGTGTTACAGAAGCCGTGTCATCTCGTGGCATAGAATTTTTTTGCCAGGAACTGTTCGCATGCTTATATTTAACATATGTTGCATGTGTGCGCACTATTTTACGAATGTTTAATAGTAAATTTTAATATGTATGTTTTTTATGTACGTGTGATGATTCAAAATTAAAAGTAAATTGTTTAACAGATTTGTATGACCTTTCGATCAGTGTCTGGAAATTTTGTGTTCGTATGGACATCTCATAAAGTACATTTGGTGCATTTAAACAATTTTCGAAGCATGTTTAAGAGTTTGTCATTTTAAAAATAAACACTTCACAAAGAACTGACATTGTGCTGTGCCACTTTTTGTAAATAGTTAATTATTGCAGTCGCGAATAATTAAATGTATTCAAATAAATAGAACTAAGCATTTATTTTAAAAGAAAAAAAACATGTTTTGTGACTCTTGGAATTTAAAATGTTAATCTGGATGTTTTTCTGTCATATTATTCAATATATATTTATATATGTATCTATGAGATAAATACGTATGAGATAAAAACTTGTATAGAATAATGAGAGAAAGAGAAAGTAAGTTGAAAGAAAAAAACAGACATTGAAGAAATAAATCATTTATATAAACAGCGCTAAAGAATTGAGAATGAAAATTTTCAGCATATATTATAATAACAAAAGACCATTGATATATTTTGAAAATTATTGGTTATGAGCCAAAATATAGAGGTCAGTAGATATATATGTATATGCATAATAAATAGGCAGAACACTTATTAGGATTGTATAAAAAAGGATGCAGTTGATGTTAAAATGTTTCGAAAAAAAAACATTTTTTCCGAACTTAAATCTCATTCATTTTTTAATATACAGTGATTCTCTTAATTATTAATTTCCATTTTTATCTAAATATTTATTCTGGATAAACCGGAAATCTATAAATTAATACATATATACTGTTTCAATATCCATTTATAATTTTTCACTTGCCTTAACTTCATTTATTATTAACTGTTTTTATTATCATTACTATTACTATTGATGATAATTTTTAATTTAAATTTGATATTTTTTCTCAAAATGTATATCGTGATTTTTTGTAATAAGTAGTTTAGGGAAAGTTGTAATTAATTAGTTATTGTATACAATTATAGAAATATTTGCAAATTCTTTGTTCTTTACTTTTTTTAATGAATAAGAGATTTTGTAATGAAATTTATGAATATTTTTACATTTTTAAAAATGGTTTTTACATAATATTGTACACACGTTTCTTAAATGCAATTTTAGTTTTCCATTTTTATACAATTTTCTTCCATTACTTTTATTTTATTTATACATTTTTTTTAATATTTACTCAAAAGTTTAACTTTTTCCATCACAGCATATATATATATATATATATATATATATATATATATATATATATATATATATATATATATATAAATATATATATTAGGTTGGGAAATATCTCCCTTCCACCTTCTGGTCTTTTGAATTTCGCAGCTATGTACAAAAAAATAAATAAAAAAAAATAAAAAAAAGCGGAAGGGAGATACTTGCCAACCTAATATATATATATATATATATATATATATATATATATATATATATATATATATATGTATAAATATTCAATTTCTAGTCGTAAATTCTTTACATATTTTCTTTGTCATTATAAAAATTAATCTCAAAATTTAAAAAATAGTGTAATTAATGGATCGAAAATTAAATAAAACGAATAAATAGAAAAAAAAATATTAAATTTGTTCATTAAACCATTTTTTTAAGGAAAATGCACAAGTTTTTACAATTTATTTTTTATTAAATGTTTATATATATATATATATATATATATATATATATATATATATATATATATATATATATAGGTAAATGGTCAAATTAGAAACAAAAATAAAAAGTAAAAAGTTTAAAATGGAAATGGCCCGGTCATCATATAGTAAGAAAAGATCACTATGAATGAACAATAGAAATAATTAATTGTGAATTCAGAGATATAACAAGGCCTAAGAAAAGATATATAGATAGATGGGGATATAGACAAAAGAAAAATCGTTAATGTAGAATGACAGAAAAAAAGTGATTACTAGAAATATAAGGCTATCTAAATGTGACGCCTAGATTTGTTTTTTATTAAAATGAAATAAAAAAAATTATACACATGTTTTACACAAATGAATTTTAACCCCAACACCACAATTAAAATTTATTTATATAAAGTGAATCAGCCACAGTTCCAAAACACCAAATATATACATGTTTCTCTATACACTACCTTAGGCGTCACATTTGGATGATCATATATATATATATATATATATATATATATATATATATATATATATATATATATATATATATATATATATATATATATATATATATATATATATATATATATAAATAAAGTTTTGGAAGAAGCCATCATCTAACATTGAATATAAAGAGACTAATGATATGTGCATTAAATACACACAAACACACACACACACATATACATATATATATATATATATATATATATATATATATATATATATATATATATATATGTGTGTGTGTGTGTGTGTGTGTATGTATTTGCGTATTTATGTATGTAAATAGAGAACGTGTATATAGATACAAATTATAAGTTTGCATCAAAAATAAGTTCATATTTCTCTAATGACGTTTTTATTAACTAGATGTTTATTTTAATACTATTATAAATTTCTTAAAGTCAAATATTTATAAGCGTAAAAACAATATTTATATGTTATTTTAAAGAGAATTGAAAACGTACGCAAATCCAATACACACGGCGTCGTTTGGTATGCTCAGTTTTTGTTGTATTATCGTATTGTATATTTAAATATAGTTTAGATTATATTCTTGTTTAATCTGCTTATCGTAATTTATTTGTCAATTGAAATTAATTTAAAAATAACTCGATTCAAATTTAAATTCGAACGCTTCCTTGAAGAAGTTTTATTTGAAATGAAAATATTTTTTTACTATTTTTATTTTCATTACAGCGTTCGTTTGACGTATAATTTGTACTATTTTTATTTTTGTCTACTTAGTTTGTGACAATAGGCTAGCAAGAAGTTATTGATGTAAGTTTGTGTATATGTGTGTGTCTGTGTTTTTAGTAAATAATGTAGATTTTATGAGAATTTATTCGTAGCGTTGTTACGTTATTCGAAAGAAACACACTCGCGTGTTATTCGAATGAAGCGGCAACAAAAACAAAATAGTTAAAAGATAATAAACGATTTGCATTTATTCAGTAAACGGATCGGTTATAAACTCGACAGTGAGTAATATATTTATGAACGTAAAATTAAGAGCACGCTGAAAGCTTGGCATATTAAGTCCGCTTATGGACTATACTTATCGAATAGCTTAAGATGCATATCAATATGCGGCCGTTACGTTTGGAATGTAATCACGGCAAGTATGTACGAAAGCAGTGACGTTGCATCGGTTCTTGTCGTATTTGCCCGAAGGTGGACGTGTGAATATCACCAGTTGCCATTTATGGCAACGACAGGTGGATGGACCGGTGGCGCCAAACTGTTGTGCAGAAATCTTGCGTTTGTGTGCTGCGAACATAACTCTCGTGTCTTCGTTGTCTTTTTTTCATACTTGCGCGTGCTTTATTCTTAGTTTCGTCGTATGAAATTGTTGCTACTTCCGGGATTATATATATATATATATATATATATATATATATATATATATATATATATATATTAAATTTGCATTGATATCATTTTTTAATTTATATTTATATACTTAATAATCACCATTTTTTTTATTATTTCTATATTTATTATTCTTCAGATGATTTTTAACACAAATTATATGTTACTTACTTATCCAGTCATTTGAACCGAAGTCGATTTAATTTTCACTCCTGAGCTTCTTCTATACTTTTCTGTCATGTGCTAGGTTCTTATTTATTTTTAACACCAGGAAGTTACTTCCTACTTTATTTTTCTATCTAAATTCAAGTTTTTCTATAAACTTCTTTTCTTCATACTTCCTTTTATATATTTTTTTCATTTTATCTTTCCTTCTTAACATATGATTGAACCATTTTATTTTTCATAGTGGTTATTATGTCCTTTTTTGTAAAAAGGTCTCGAATCGACATTTTTTCATACTCTATATTCTCCATTTTTCTGCATAGATTCAAATATTTTCTCAGTACTTTATTCCTAAAAGGTAACATTTTCTTTTTTTTTTGTTAAGCGTCATGTTTCTGCATTAAATATATTTGAATGCAGAAAATACTACTTTAAGTTTTTTTTTTTGATGTTAAGTTACTAATTGTTATATATTTTTAAATACAATATAGTTTTTTAAATTATTTTTGTAGTGTTCATTTTTTAGTACTTTATTTGTATTTTTTTATTATTCAATTAAATCATTAACTAATTACTTTCATATTTTTTTCATGTACATTTTTATTTATATCAAATATAAATATTTTATATGTACTTTTTGATATTTGTCTTTATTGAATTACATTACATCTAACAGTAGTTGATGTTCTTAAATTATAAAAACGAATTATTTTTATATTTTTCATTAATATATTCCTAATAATATTAATACATTGTTTGCGGGCGTTTTTCGCTAATCCAAACTGAAAAGCGGGCGATTTTTTAAAAAATATAAAATTTTTAAAATTATAAAAATTAAATTAAAAATAGAAGATACATAATTTTTACTTCGCCAAATATCCGTGTTTACAAGTTCTTCACACCATACCACTAATTTGTAAAAACCGTGTTTTGTCGGCTCCCGTGCTCTAGTGATAGTACGTGAAAGACGTGTTTAGACGTTTCCCGCATACAATGTGTTAAGTTATAATATTATCCGTTTTAAATTAATTCTACTTAAATTATGATATGTGTTTAACACTAGATATACCAACCGGTGAAAATGACCGGTTTCAAAATTGCGCTAAGGTAAATAAAAAATAAAGTAAGAGGGCTACTATTACTACCATTTATCATATCATGTAATTTCAATATTTAAGTGAAAAATATAATTTCTTATTATTAGAAGCTCTTTTTTTATTACTGCTTGCACTAATTGATTAAAAGTTACAAATTTTTTCGGTTAAATACCAACCGGTCAAAATGATCGATTGGTAAAGATAGGTTTATATCAATTCGTGGTATATTTAGTGTTTACCTATCGTTTAATATAAAATGAGGAAAATTATTGCTTTGATTTTCTTTTTTTATATAAATATCTTGTATTTTGTTTCAATAGAAAAAAAAATTCTTATACTTGATATTTTCAGCTTATGAAATAAGTAATATGTGACAAGTATTTTTCATATTTGAAATATTACTTGAAATATTTTATTCGTTAGAAATTGTCTATAAATTATTTGTTTGTCTCTAATAAAAAACTTCATAAACTTATAAGTAAAAAATCTACATCGTCATTAAAATTTTACAAACGTGGCTAATAAAAAGATTTAAAAAATGTACGTCTGTGAATGTTTTGTATTCTTTTGCGATTTCAACATGTTGTGAATATATGAGATCTATAATCGTTCCTACCATATGTTTTCTTTCCATGTTTTTAAAAGTTTAAATATATATATTCTATAGTAAAATTCTTTGATAAATTTATCTTTTTATTACTGCTATTTAAAATAGTTAAAATGTTGATTTTTTCTTGTACCAATAGTGTGCTTTTTATTAAAAACGATTTTCTAAATTTTAACAAAATATTTGTATGTAATTGTAGATAATAATTTAATAACTAAGGAAAGGTGTGTGAAAAGACCTTAATCATTTTATCTAGATAAGTTTTAAACACATTTTCATTTGATTTATTTTTCATATAAATCATTTTGATAACTATTTAATTATTTATGATGTATTTTTTAGAATTATATATATATATATATATATATATATATATATATATATATATATATATATAATATATATATATATATATATAATATATATATAATGTATGTATATATAAAAGTTTAAAATATAAGTTATGATCGTTAATTGATTGTGTAGTAAAATAGATCCTTTTTGCAATTTGATTTGACTTACATGATTTGTGATTTTAATAGATTAATAATTGAAATAAAAATATTACATTTAATTATTTACAGTGATCACACAAAATTGTTTCTTCTCCGACTTAAATATTGTGCATGAACAAAAAAGTTAATATTGTATATTTAAACTTTATTCTTTTTATTTTTGTACAAGTTAGTTCGATTTATGTTGCGCTTTTTATAAATGATTATTCATTTTAAAACTATTATCGTTATTTTGTTAATATTCAAGAGACCGAAAAAAACTTTTTTACATGAATACTTGTTTCGCGGGGATTAATTAGAGAATGTAGTTTTACAAGCATAAAATAACTGATTAAGAAGTCTTATTTATTGATGTTTTCTGTACGGTCACCCTGCGAGGTTAATAGTTGTTGCATAATTTTGGATGTTTTTCCACGTCGTTAATGTTTTACATGTCTGAATGTGATATGCATTCCTTTCGAATGCTGGTATCATGTCATTTTGGGTGTTTTGCAGAATGTGTGTAATCATCTTTCGGCGCCGCTTAAATCGTTTTTAATGATTTAGTATTAAGTATCTTGTTATGCTAAGTAGAAGACTGGTTTCGACATCATAAAAAAGTAGTGGTATTAGCTGATGTAGCCTGTATTAGTAATCACGTAGTTTGCCTATAAAATTTTGTGCGTCAGTGCTGTCAAGTTTAATTTTTATTCATGTTGTATGAAAAAATCCTTTTTGAATTAAATTATGTCTCGACTTACTGGCTTCTATTTTTAACTTAACAAATATTTTTAAATTATTATTACGCTGTATATAATTATTTTTATTGTTTCGGTAATTCTTCAAAAATAGTCTTATTAGTTGAGTCACCATTTATACTTGTAAATGTTTTGGCTCATTAAGTATCTATATATTTATGTATAATTTAGTTTTATTATCTATCTATCTACAATATATATATATATATATATATATATATATATATATATATATATATATATATATATAAGTATCGTATGTAGTGCGCACGTGTGTGCATGTCTGAATATAGTAAATGTAGTATTCATATATTAAGCTGAATAAAAACTATTTTACAAGCCTGTAAATATATGTTTAATTTATTCGTAAATTGGTAATCCTCTTTACGTTTTATTTAAGTATATAAATAAGAGATTATTACTGAATTTTGTTTGTAGTCTAAGTAATGATTAGGTACAAAATGTTATTTATTTTAAATAAATTATATATTTTTTAATTTAAAATACTTCGTTACTTGGAAACATTAAATTCATACTTGTCTCGTGAATTTAAATACGTATTAAAATTGTAATTAACACCTTATTTTTATGACATTAATAAAGTGTGAATTTAATATTGATTTTTTGTGAATAAAAAGTTTATGGTTTCGATAACGAAATAGACGAAATTCATATATATATATATATATATATATATATATATATATATATATATATATATATATATATACTGTGTTTTAATAATAATTAATTTTTTTATATATTCGTATTAAATTGATTGAAGGTTACATTAAAATGATCTCATCGCTAAATTTTAAATTAAATACAATTGAAACTTGTCATCGAAAGTAAATTAGTTTAATGTAGTAAATTTGAATTTGCATACTCGGATTTCTTTTTCTATAAATTGGTTTATTATTTTTGACTACGATTTCGGTAAATAATAACTTTGTTATTCTTTGGTCTATTGTTTTCCTAATAACATGATGATTTTTTACACCTTCGAAAGTTAATATTCAATAATAATTTTTGAAGTAACACGTTATTTAGTAATATCTTTGCTGAAATTGTTTATAAAGATAAAAACTAGAGAAGTTTTATTTGATGAATAATGCAAGCATGAATTATTGATTATGTTTAATAACAGTTTTATTATTTTTATCTCACTATTATTAATAGATTGTCAGACAAAATTTTCATTTTATGAGATTACATGTATGTTACTGTATATAGTGGTTATAATATTGTTTGTATTAAAACTAAAATTGGAATATATTTTTTTAAATATTGTATATTTATTTGTTAATTTAAATTAGTGTGATATAATTTAAGTTAATAAAATTAACAAAATTCATAGCTGTAAATAAATAGAATATAGAAGATAAAATTTGTAATATTAATTTTGTATTCTATAAGAATGTTTTTATTTGAGTCAACTGTTATTTAGTATTAATTTATTACATTTAATAAAAAAAAACGATTTTATTTTCAAAAACAAATTATGAGGTAGAAAAGTACACATAAAAAAGGATTTGAAATTAGCTAATTAGTTAGTAAATATAAGTAACGAATCATTGAATGCTATTATTAAATATAGTGCATGTATATTGGACGTCAAGGATATAAGGAAAAGGAAAAAACATAAAGATCCACATTACGGTCCGGGCTGTTCGCGCGAAAATTGATGCGTGTAGTCGGTATATTTTAAAGCGATTTAAGGGGTTATACGCAGTTGCGAGGCGCAAAAACGACGTTTTTTTAGGAATTTTTTTTAGAAACAGTATTTATTTTGCAATTACAAATTATGGTTATTTGAATAGATCCTACTTTCAAGAATAAAATAACATGTCGATCATAAAAAAATATTGAAGTGCACCGCTCCTGCAGACGATGTCCCGAACGACCT
The DNA here is from genome assembly GCA_029203775.1 of Neoneuromus ignobilis. Classification (NCBI taxonomy): domain Eukaryota; kingdom Metazoa; phylum Arthropoda; class Insecta; order Megaloptera; family Corydalidae; genus Neoneuromus; species Neoneuromus ignobilis. The sequence goes on from CP092088.1 coordinate 24,164,243, forward strand.
CCAAAAAAAGGCGCTTGGCGGTGATCTCCATATCGGCGGTTTGGATTATCCGAAATCAAAAAATATGGTCAATTCTTTTAAAGGATAGATTAATGCAGGTATTGAACGAAGGAATAATAAAAATTTTTATTTTTGACAAAATGGCGTCTACTTGAAAAAATTTTTTCGTTTTTTACTAAAATTTTCACTCCAAATTGTTTAAAAAAAATAGTAATAATTTTTGTAAACCTTATTCCTTCGTTCAATACCTGAGGAATATATTTGAGAAGATTGTGTGAAAATTTGAGACCGATCGATTCAGCCATTTCTGAGATATCGAGATCACCGACTATGAAAACACCGTTTTGAGATAAACGCGTTTGAAGTTTCGGAAGTAGTTTACACATAGTTAAAAATTACTTACAAATTCAGGTGTATGTCCGAAAATATTTCTCGGATTTACTTCAAATTTTCAGAGAATATACTCAAATATATGTGCATTCCGAAAATGCAAAAAGAAAAAAATCGATTTTTTGAAATTTCTAACTGCGTATAACCCCTTAAAGAAATCTTTGGAAATTGTAGGGTTGAAGGTTGAAATTTATTTATTTTATTTTTTATTTTGAATATTATCAAAGCACGAAGTATTAGTCTAGTCGATAAGAAATATTATTTTTAGCATATATATTACAACACATATTTATATGTCGCAGGCATTTAATGCACAGTACACAAAACCCTATTTATATGTTTCCAGCATTTGACGAGCAGTCAACAAAAAACATATTTTTATGTCTCCGGACGGTAATGTGTTAATAAAGCAAGAAAGTTAAATATATAATAATATTTTTTATTTGTATTTATTTTGTTTCATTTTCGATTCATTATACAATTAGCTTAACTTTAAATAAAAATCTTTTTCTATATACTTAAATAAGAAAATAATAATTATATGAAATTAGAATACTTCCACATTTCTTTACATGTTAAAAAAACTTATTTGTGTTACTTTCATGGTCAAAAAAGGTAGGGTATATCAATCTAATATTTTTTTTCTTTAAAGTATAAATGTTTGGTTTTAAATTTTGATGCAGTTTGTTGAAATAAAATTTACCTTTTTTATTCTTTCAATTACTTTTTAACACATTTATTACAAATATGAGTTAACCTAAATAGACATGCATATTTCGTAGATTTTTCAATTAACCCTTATCGGACGTTAGCATTTTGTACTTAACTTTCCGCTAGGTCGGAGATATATTTGAGTGCTTATTGTAAGAGAAGAGTAACTAAAGTTACTTGATATAAAAGATAGTTTTGTGCATAATAATTTTTAGGCTCCTGAACATTTCCGAAGATTTGGCGTCCTATATTTGTAAAAGGAATACTTGAAGTTAAATTGTCTTCATCATCACTGTCGATTTCAATCCAATCTTCATCACAATCAGGAATAATTTCTCTTTCCACTTCGCTTTCCTCTTCACTTGAATATTGAATAGGGATCAATTTTTTTTCCTTGACTGAAATATAACACTTGTATCACTGTCTCCTTCATCACAAGAATTAAAATCACTTACCGAATATTCAAAATTTTCACATATTTCAATACAACTATCACTGTTATTTTCCATATTGCTATAGTTTTCTTTATTCATTTTTGGAGGAATAAAATATTATAATATAAGTAAAATAATTGCTGAAATATGACAGAACGTGTTGTCTGCTATCGAGTAAGAATTAAACTGTAAAAACATACAGTATGTACATTCAGCAATGAGGACGTTGTTACTTGTTTAGTTTTGTCACCTCGCACGTGACATACGACTGATAGAGCAAAGTTGTAATGTCACGTCAGAGGTGACATACGACCGATAATGGTTAATACTTTCTTTGTAATTGTTTTGGAAAAAGGAAAAAAATATCTTTGTTATGTTGAGATTTGTTTGTGGTTTACGTTGAGATTTACATTTCGAATGGCTATGTATAATTTTTCAATTGTCTCTTTAATTTTTATTTACTTAAAATCGATTGATGAGAAATCAATATTATTGATTTTTTTATTATTTTTAATGGCAATAAAATTTATTCATTTACTTTACATGTTTAAAGTGGAACATTTTGTTTAATTTGTACGGTTTTATCAAAAACCTCGGAAACATATGTGTGTGTAAATAATTTTGTTCATATTTATATATGAAATGTTGAATACGACAAAAAGTAAATAGAAACGAACTCTAAATTAAATAAAATAGAAGAATTAATATTTGTTTTTAAGAGTTTTGCACTTTTAATGATAATTGTCCATTTTCACTTGATTTAATTTTTTTTATCATGTTTAAGCCGGTACTGTCGAACGAGGCGCCTAGATAACTGCGGCGTCGGTGTCAAAAATACCTACGTTTTACACACGTGTATGGCGTCGCGACTCGCTTAGTGAGAGCGGCGTCTAAACGATGCACCGTGTAGTCTTACACATTTGACATATGCAGTGTCCGCTTGCATTTCTCAAATAACTCACCATTTACTAGACTTTTCTTCTATATGTTAATATGTTTATATTTATATTACGCTTTTATACAAATTTTAGATTATTCTTCGACATATTCAATTTACGTATAAGTATTTTAATGTATGCGTATATATATATATATATATATATATATATATATTAGGTTGTCAGAAAAGTCCTGACGCATTTTGACTATGTTTTTAAAATGTCATTTATTTATATAAAGTACTAAGTTTAATCAAAAATGTATTTGCCGTATTGTTCGATGACCTTTTGCCATTTTTCGGTGTGCTTTATAATTTCACGTTCGTAGAAAGATTTGTCTTTATCAGCGAAAAATTAGACAAGGTACTGTTTTATAGCCTCATCGGAATTGAACGATTTACCATGCAAGGAGTTTTTCAAAGATCGAAACATGTGGAAGTCTGACGGCGTAAGGTCGGGCGAATACGCTAGGTGCGATAACACATCCCATCCAAGCTCCAATAGTTTTTGACGGGTGACCAAACTTACGTATGATCTTGCGTTATCATGTTGGAACATAACTCTTTTACGATTAACGAGTCTTGGCGCTTTTGGATGATGAATTCGTTCATACGCGTTTATACGCGCAGTCAAATTAATTTCTTTGAGTTCATGAGGAACCTAAATGTTGAACTTGCTTATGTACACCAGTTTCTTGAAATGGTCGTAAACGCTGGAATGATAAATATTTAATGTTTCTGTAATCTCACGTGTAGTGTAACACGGGTTTGACTTGATCAATGCCTTTATTTTGTCGTCATCAACCTCAATTTAAGGAGCGTCGTTAACATCAAAATCATCAGCATGGAATTTCGCGAACCATCATTGGCACTGACGTTCTTGTAGGGCATGGCCACTATAAACTTTACACAACTTATCACAAGCTTGCCGTACGTTCTTTCATTTACAGAAATAAAACAGTAAAATATGGCGAAATGCACAATTTGATCTTTCATCTTCAATTTGTTATAAAATCTATAAAACTCAGCCAAATCGCTCAAACTTTTTATCTGAATGAAGGCAGAAGTGCCAGCTGTCAAACGATATAACAATTATATGGATGCGAATGACTCTTCTACTATAAAAAATAGATTAGCGACATCTATTGCAAAAATCCGACATGACTTTTCGACAGTCTCTCTCTCTCTCTCTCTCTCTCTCTCTCTCTCTCTATATATATATATATATAGATATATATATATATATATATATACATACGAGGGTCGTATGTAAGTATGGTAAAAAAATATAAGAAAAGCTAAATTGAAAAATTTATTTCAATTAATTAAATAAAACAATAAATAAATTTACCATATTTATCAAACGACCCTCGTATATATATATATATATATATATATATATATATATATATATATATATATATATATATATATATATGTAAAAATAAATAGAGAATATGTAAATATGCCTCGTTAATTCAGTTTTGTTATTCGTTATGATCAGTATTTAAAAATAGATGTGCATAGAAATTAATTGCTGAATTTAAAGACGTATTACATAATATTTACTTCTGGTATATATTTGTAAGATTTATTTTGTCTAGTCGTTATTTAAAAGCCACTGACGACTTTGTCAATGAATTTATTGGTTTTACTTTTATTCAGAAAGTCTATTCGAATTTAATGATTATTTAAATTTCGGTTTAGGACAAATAGTAAATTTAACGTGTTGTTTGTTGTAAATTATGTATGTATTTATTTATGAGTTGTATATGTAATTTTATTTTCCAGCCGAAATTACCATGTTTATAATTCTTTTATTGTTTTTTAAATTGTTGTTTTTTAGATAATATAACATTTTTATATAACATACTATTTGGTATTTTTTTCTTTAGTATTATTAACTACAATATATTATGATTAATCTTAGAGCATTAATAATTTAGCAGAAAGTTTAACATTATTTCATTTCAATGTTTTATATTTATTTTTACTTTTTATTGAATTTAGCTGTGTTTGTTAAATATATAATTCTTGTAACTAGAGTGTTTATTAATAATACTTTAAAAACTACTGTAAAATATTGAAAGAGGCTTATTACTTATTCATAAATTGTCTATTCCATCATTTTACACGAGAATTGGACAAAACACAAACGTCGAATATTTGGATAAAAAATATATGGCTTTGATAATGGTAATTTAAAATAAAAACTACAATGACAGCTATAAATTTTAAAATTAAATTAATGTTATTTATATGAAATGATTTACTACCATCATTTTTAATTGATTTTACCATTTTTTTCTTCTTTCTTTAATAACGAATATCATATATCCACTTTTTGTCACTAATTCTAGATCTTTATTGAGTAGATTCTTAATTTTATGTTTTTAATTACTCTTGTTATTTTTTTAAATTAGTTTCACTTCTGTTATTAGTTATGAACAATTTGTCATCTTTTTATTTTCTTGTAGTCCATTTTTATTATTTTATCTTATTGATGTACAAAATAAAAATAAACATAATTCTTTTACATTTGATTAAATTATATTTTTGTAATTGATAATAGACATATATACATACAAATATAATATCTTTTCCGATATAAACCTACATATTAATTATTTTTATTTCTGTTTGTTTTATATGTTTTAAGTAACGTCAATAATTTATATTGTTTATTTATTTTATTCTTCCCTTTTTCTGTTATTCGTTTTCATTTCAAAAAGTCATTATTCTAATCATATCTGTAATTTATAATCTTTTTGTATTGATATTTTTTTTATTCCTTAATCAGTTCTTAACAATACCTATCATGCTTCTATGTTTTCTTAACTATTATTGAACTATCATACTTTTATATCAAAAATCCTTATTTCATTTTTATATACAAGAAGTATTCGAAATGTAATTTTGAATTTTCAAGCTTACTAAAAATGAAAAAACAGGTGAGGATATAATATTAGAGGTTTATTAGATTTTTGTGGAAAAATAATGATTTTTTTATATTTTAAAGAATTTGAAAGATGTTTTTCTCAACAACAGATTAACAAAAATTGAATATATATATATATATATATATATATATATATATATATATATATATATATATATATATACACACACACACACACGTACGTACATGTATTATTTCAATTATTATAATGTATAAATCAGTTTATAAATGTTTTTATAATTTAAAGAATGGAATTTCAATAACGTGTACTATTTGTGTGGATGGTGATATATTAGACAAAATACATTATTTCTAAACTTTGACTTCTAGACA
>CP092088.1:24175006-24265006 GCA_029203775.1 Neoneuromus ignobilis
ACTATTAATAAGGTTAACCTTTATTTTTAAATAAGTATATGATTGTGTATGTGTACGAGGGTCGTTTGATAAGTATGGTAAAAAGTAGAAAAACTAAATTGAAAAAAATAATTTAATTAATTAAATTAAACAATAAATAAATTTACCATACTTATCAAACGATCTTCGTATATATATACTACAATTAAAGTATTTATTTCAATAACTTTTATTTCATTTTTCAGATATACGACATTGGTCAGTTGTCCAGATGGTTGTCTATCCAATTAGATGACAAAAGAAAACAATTATTTAACTGAATTATTTTTATGGTAAGAAGCAATTATATATTTTACTGTATTTTATTTTTATGTTTTATATAAGGATTGATATATATATATATATATATATATATATATATATATATATATATATATATTGTGTATATTACATTTTGTATAAAATTGTTTTGAAAATCACTCGTTAATAAAATTAATAACGAAGTTAAATTTATGAATTGACTATTTCATCGTTTTTCATTAAATTTTACAGCAAAATATTTGAAAAAATTAATGAAAAAAAAATGAAAAAACATTTTTTTTTATTTTAAAATTTTAAATTGGTTAGCTATACTATCTTTATACGCATTAATGTAATTTTTAAATATTTTATTACTGAAAATTTTAATAAAGGAAAATTTGCTACTTAGTGATTCATTTATGATCAATAAATCAAATTTTGAATCATAAAGAAATGAATTTATTAGTTATTAGCCGTTAAAATTATTTTTTCTTTTCATATATAATTCTTATATCATTTTTTTAAAAAATAGTATGAGGAGATATATTTATCATATTTGCATTTATCCAAGGAAGAAATAAAAAAAGCAATATAAACTAAAATGGTTTCATGGATAAAACAAAAAAAAAATTATAATGAATACATAGGAATAAAATTTTTCATAATTAAGTAATGTAATTGAATATGTTTTCCCAAATGATATTAATCGGTATAAATAGATTAATAGAAATGTTTATACTTTTTATATTTTATTATATATATATATATATATATATATATATATATATATATATATATATATATATTCACATTCCAAAACATTATGTTATTGTCTTATTGTGTTAAAGAATTTATTTGTACATTTCATTTCAGTTTATTTTCTGTAATTAGTGTTCACGAATAGTTTAAAAGCAAGAGTCTACTGGTTCTTTTATTATGTAGTTCTAATATTTATTCATTGTAATGTATTCTCGTGTAAGTAAATAATCATATGTTAATGTACTTAAACGAAAATATATTGCCATGCTTGAAAATGTATTTAAATTTCATTGAAAAAATGCTCAGTAAAATCATGAAAAAAACATGTGCATTTATTTTATAACTTTAAATTATTCATTGTATAAAGATCTTTGTTTGTTATAAATTTAAATACATCAAAGTATTCAGGCTATTTTTAAAACTTATTATAAGAAAAGGACCGTTTTTGTATATTTTTTACAAAAATATAAAAATATGCTTATTTTACTTTCTTCCGAAACCCTGACAATTTAATAATAATTATTATTAATGAATGATGTAATATATATTCGTTGGTTTGCGATTTTGAGTACCATACTACTATATGAAATTTTAAAATAGTTTTCTATATAAAGTCATGTTTGATCTCAGTAAGTTATATGTTATGTACTGTTGTAGCATTTTAAAGTTATTTAAGAAGACTTCTGTTTGCTTATTTCAATGTATGAATAGTAAAAAGATTTGAAATGTTTTCTTTTTATTCCTTTTTTTTTGTTATATTTATATGTTATAATAAGGCACTTTTTATAATTTAAAGATTTTTACATTTTCGTTTTATCGCTACTTAAAATAATAATTATAAAAAATAAAAATTATATTAATATAATTGATTAAAATTGCCATCTATTTGTTAATATAGGATTACATAAATTATATAATTAATAAAATGAAAAAAACTAATTATAATAAAGTTCAGAAAACAGAAAATATGTTAGTATGATAAAAAAAGAACTGTTATAATAATTTGTATCATAATAATTTTTACTCTTTTTATTTTTTCAAAAATATTATTTAAAAGTATGTTAGAAACTTGAATGTAATCTAAAAAATATACGACGGGAATTATGATCTTCATTCGTGTAATAAATGTAGGATTAAAAAATTCTCATCAATGCGTATTTTTATTTGCTGTTTCTTGTTATTCATATGAATCATAAAAAAGAAATAATCGCATTCCAGACATTAATGGTAATTGCCAACATAAAACTATTTCTTTCATAAACTTTTACGTATAACTTAAATAATACTGACAACTGAAAGAAATAAAATTAAATTGAACGAAATTGTTGCTGAGATGATTTCTGTCATCGGTTATGAATATGTGTGGATTTTCACGTATACACGTGTTTTTAATTAAACATTTGAGAATTTATGTTGAATTCTTAGCATGCAGCTTTCGCTCACGCAGACATTCTTTTCTCCGCAAGTTTCCTTTAAAGTATTTCCAAAGTTATAATATCAAACTATCAATAAATGAACGTAATTAAATCTCGTTTGTGTGGTCGGGTGATTCTGTCTGTTTTCCATGAATAATCGCACTAATAAAATAATTGTAAACAAATTGTAGTTATTGAGTTTTTTGCGGTGAAGGTATTGTGTACGAGGTCTCATGTGTGATGCGAAATACCAATCCGTTTTTCATATGTCACCGAAGAATGTTATCCGTTAATATGCGTATGTAAATTTGTATACGAGTCCAATATGTTTACGTTTTTGAAGTGTTTATAATGTTCAGACAATTTCGTTTTTAATAACATGCCAGTTTAAGCAGCGATTCCCAAAAAATGACATTCTACTGGCAAAATTCCACGTAGTTTCTCCGTTATTCTATTTTCTAGTGAATATTTATATGTTAGTAAATATTGTGTTCACATGAGAATAAATTGTTTTTCAAATATCTGATTATAAGTCATTATTTATGTTGAGACAATGTATATATCTTTTAAGTAGGATGTTTTAAAACCGCATTTTTCACTAAAAACGTTATGCCACACGCATACTTTCTATGCATATATATATATATATATATATATACATATACACACGAGTATATATGTATATGTGTAAGTATGTATATATATACTAATGTGCTATACTTAGAAAGTACTATTTAAAATAAAATAAATATCTTACTTCATCATTCAAGAACGTTTATCGATTTTTCAAACATTTTAAAGTTTTATTTTAAAAAATACATTTTATCATTTTTCTATATAAAATTTGTTAAGTGTTTTTTAAAAAAAGATCATTGCAAAGAAAAAATATAATACATAATTTTGGCGATGGTAACATGACCATTGAAACGTGTGTCAGCGAGTGCAGTGATCAGTGAGTGATTATTGATCAATTTTATAAAATATTGTGATATTAGAGTGAATGATTCATTTGATAACAATAAAAAGCATAAATGATAAATTTTATATTGTAAAACTAAATTTAGTTAAGTAAATTAGTAATGAACATTAGCCTATATGTGCTGGCTCGAAAATAGAATAGGAATCATCTCAAGAGAAATCAATTGTATGTATTAAATACTCGATTTTTGATTAACGTCAATCCTTATACTACTTATACCATAACTAATAATGTGTCAATTTTCGTCATGGTTCCTTTAGTAAACGTGCACTAACAATCGTTCATTTTAAAAGTTACGTATTTTTTAAAATTCTAAAAATACGTTTTGTACTACTCACTTTTGAATTGTTAATAGAATCTATAATGAATTAAAAAAAGCTATATCACATAAACGAACGAAGTAATTTCAACAAATGTATATGATTAATGTTTTTTCTAATGTTATCAATATATATATATATATATATATATATATATAATACTGAACTAGCGAAAAAGTTGATAAACTAAAATTTTTGTCATTAAGATATTGAAGTCTATTTTTTCTTTTTCTTTTTTAAATATCGTTAGTATTATTTATAGTTTAAAAATATTTATTAGATTGAGGTAAAATTGAACATGTTTATAAAAGGAAATACAATGATTCATAGGATTGTGTTCACATTTAATACCATTTTATATCTATAGAATGAAACGTGTATTATTTTTTAATTTTCCATTGTGTAAATATAAATAAATAACTCTAATTTTTAAAAGAGATATAAAAATAAAATTCAACTAAATATTCAAAATGCAACCATCGCTCAGTATGTGAAAAATAAATAAGTAGAATAAATAGAGTTGTTTGATCCAGTATCACTTTTATTACTGGCAGTAAATAGCACTGTCATATTATTATATTGGTAACATTTATATTTGACAATTTCAAATTTAATAATCGAAATAAAATGTCAGCGTTTTAGTAACAAACATATATAACACCTCTTTTAATTATAGTGTCGTTCGTTATTATTTATTCATATGTTGATCTTTATTTTAAAATAATATACCCACTTAGGATAATAAATTTTGTAGTAATGGTGGTTAAAGTAAGAAAAAAAAATTTAGTTTTTATAATTCTCTTCCTTAATCTATCCTTAAATGTTTTCATTGAAAAAAACTGTAGTTTTGACAAATTGGAATGGATATCATTCAACGCAAGCGTTTATGAGAAATACTGAACGTTTGTTAGTATAATTTTCAATTTTATTTTTAGTTCATGATCATCTCTTGTTAATTTTTTTGATTAAATTACTTCCGTGCTAAAATTTCAAAAAAATTATTTAAATATACTTATTAAGTTGTTTTTTTGTATTTTTTCTAACTTTCTTTATTTAAATTTTCTTATTTCATCTTCACTATCTAACTTAAAATATTTTCTTATCATTAAAAAAGGACTTTTTCATTATGTCTGTTCTGAATATCGAGTTTTTATAATAATATGTACATAACGATGCTGAAGTAAGGGTCTTCATAAAAACATTTTTTTTCTTTTCTAGCCAATAAAAATGTTTCATTGTTTTCATTTCAAAATTTACATTTGTATAAACTTTATATATCACATATTTACTTACAACAATTTTTTTTATTATGAAACTTAAAGTTTCATTTGATATTCAACTACACTTCTGAAGCTGTTTTTCTTTTTTTGAAAAAAATGCCTTTTGTATATTCTAAATTATAATATTTATATAGTACTGCAATACTCTTACAAGTTTTAATTATACTTTATCCGTAAATTATGTCTCAATTAGTAAAGAACATGTTTAAAATTATCATATTATTACGTAAAAATATGCATTTCAGATGCTGCAACATGTTGTAAAGTATTTGACAAAATTATAATAAAAAACAAGTTGGTTGGCAAGATTCCCACTTGTTAGACAGTATTATACAGACCATTAGAAAATCATCAATCATATATATATACATATATATATATATATATATATATATATATATATATATATATATATATATAATTGAAAAAAGCGTATTTTAGTGTAGGAACATAGATATATTTTTGTATTATCATTTTTTTAAATATTTGCAAACCGGAAATTTGGAACAGTGTTTAATAATAGAGTTACATAAAATTTAGTAGATGCGCTAGTGAGTCGTGTTGTAAACCAATGCATTATAATTTTAGAATTGAACTTATGCCATTATTTCATTAAAAATTATATTTTATTGCATTTTGTATGTTATAAACTGTAAATTATATTACTAAAAATTGTTTAAAAAAATGTTATAGAAAAGTATATTGGTGGTTGTATAAAATGAGCCTTATCATTGAACAACATTTTATGCTCTATAAGTTTGGCGAACAGAACACTGATTTTTGAAATAAATTTCTACAATTTGGAAACGTTACTCAAGTGTAAAACGTTCCATAATGATTTGCCCAAGTATATGAATCCAAATGTCACTTACGAGGGTAGTCCCATAAGTACCCGGCCTGACCTAGAGATGGCGGTAGTTTGAAAAATATCACTGTATTAGAAAGTACGCAATCAGTAAAGCATATGTTTCAAGTTTGAGGACGCCACGTTGTTTAGTATTTGTTTGGCAGCCATCAATAGTGAACGTTTTCAGTGAATTTGTGAAAATGGAGAAAATTGGTCATCGTTACGTGATACAATACTTTTATTTGAAAGGCCTCAGCCCAACCAATATAAAAGCTGAACTGGATTCTACTCTGGGTGAGTCTGTTCCTTCGTTTACAACAGTGAAATATTGGGTAGCAGAGTTTAAACGAGGCCGTACGAGCTGCCAAGACGAGCATCGCAGTGGTCGACCAAATGAGGTGACGACTCCAGAAATGGTGAAGAAAATCCACAAAGCGGTACTGGATGATCGTCGACTGAAAGTGCGCGAGCTAGCAGATATAGTAGGCATTTCAAAAAGTGCGGTACATCGCATATTATCTGAAAATTTGGACATGAGAAAGCTGTGTGCAAAATGGGTGCCGCGTTTGCTCACACTCGAGCAAAAACAGTGTCGTGAAGATGTTTCAATTGAGTGTTTAGCGAAGTTTCACAGCAACAAAGCAGAATTTTTGCGCCGTTTCATAACCATGGATGAAACATGGGTCCATCACTTCACACCCGAGACAAAAGAACAATCAAAACAATGGACTGAAAAGGGAGAACCGGCTCCAAAGAAGGCGAAGACCGTTTCATCTGCAGGCAAGGTCATGGCGTCGGTTTTTTGGGATGCGCGTGGGATAATTTTCATTGACTATCTTGAAAAAGGAAAAACTATCAACGGCGAGTATTATGCGAACTTATTGCAACGTTTGAGCGAAGAAATCAAGCAAAAACGGCCGCATTTGGCTAAGAAGAAAGTGTTGTTTCATCAAGACAATGCACCAGCTCATAAATCCGTTATTGCAATGGCCAAAATTAATGAATTAAAGTTTGAATTACTACCTCAAGCACCCTATTCGCCAGATTTTAACCCCCTCGGATTATTTTTTGTTCCCAAACTTGAAAAAATGGTTCAGTGGTCAAAGATTTCCCAACGATGAAGAAGTGATGTCAGCAGTTAATGGGTATTTTGAGGAGCAAGACAGTTCTTATTATAAAAATATTATAGAACTTATTAAACATCGTTGGGAAAAGTGTATAGAGCTGAAAGGAGATTATGTTGACAAATAAATATATTTTTTCCAAAATCTTTGTGTTTTCTTTGTTGGGTCGGGTACTTCTGGGACCACCCTCGTATAGCGCGCAAATTGACAACGAACTTCATAGCTATCCCTATCGAATGTTCTAATTTTAAAATAATACCTTAATATATATTTATATATATATATATATATATATATATATATATATATATATATATATATATATATATATATATATATGTATGAACTTTGACTTTATTACACTACATGTTTTCAAATGTATTATATTATAGTGTTCTGAACATTCATTGTAAAACAAATAACAATAAAATAACATATTTGTATCCATATTTTGTATTTCTGTTTTTATTGTCGAATCTTAACTCTGTTATATACTGTATTTCTTCTGTCATACGTTTGTGTGTGTTTGTATTTCGACAGTAGTATAGTAATAAACGCAAAACACACTTTACCTGTATATTACATTTTCCAATAGAGCATGTGTTTGTGTTGAAATAGAAGACCGTAGGTGTTCGTATCATTTTACACGTGTAGTATTACATATAACAAACGAATGATTAAACGATCAGTGGTCTGTGGTTTTACCAGATGGTTGATTTAATGACACGTCTACGCATCGGTTAATACACTTACGCCATATTTATTTGAAAATAGTTCTTGGACAGGCTTTATGACCACAACTGATTATATTAAAATGCCGTGATATATATCTTCGACGCAGTTTGACGTATAACGATGATACTCATATTAGGTTGTTATTTATCGATTTATCAAACTTGCATCGTGAAACAATATATCGTGTTCAAAAGCACGCTCCTTTCACTATGTATTATTATCGTTACATTTGATCATACCGTTTTTTAAACACGCTCTGTTCCAAAAGTATCCGAACTTTGATTATTAAAACGATGTTAGTATCAATATCTTTTGAATTATTTTTTTTGATAATTCATTTATTACCATGTTCAGTTGGACTGAAATTCGATGCATGCGACATTATAATGCTAAATGTGACAGTACCTTTTTGACACTCGTCAGAATATCAATATGTAATAAAAAGAAAAATTAAAGGAAACATTTACGGAAATGCATCAAACGTTGAATGAAATTTATGGGGAAGAAACTTTATTACGTTCAAAAATTTACAAGTGGTACACAGATTTTAAGAACGTAGAGAATCGTTCGACTAGTCAGAAGGAAGAAGTTATGGAAAAATTGTGCGAATAAATTGAAAATGATTGTTATATGTCTGTAAGATTAAGTATACGACTTGTATTAGTAAATTGCATTTTGATCTAAGATTTACAATGAAAAAAAGTATACGCTCAATTTATTCTGCACAGATCTATCAAATTTCTAAATTCGAAAATTGTTATAATATTTATTGATTCACCTTATTCTCCTGATTTGACATCTTGCGGTTATTATATGTTTCTAAAACTTATAATAAATTTAAAAGAAAAACAGTTTAACAGCATTTCAGAGATTCAAAAGACTTCGACTAATGTCATTGCAGCCAATCCGAAAAAGAGTATCAAATATAAATTAAAAAAATGTGTAGTCATTGCCAAGATTATATTTCTTTAGAAGAAATGTATTTTGAATAATCAATAATAAAAATCATAAATGTCAAATCAAAGATTTGTTTTTTAATTAAAGTTGGGATATTTTAATAATAATGATTTATTGTAGCTAAGTACTTACATATACATTGGTGTATACAGAGTTTTTGACTTAACTTAGCTTATCATTATTTATATTATGCTATATGGGTGGGGATGGAGGAGTGGTGAGGTTTTGAGGTTGGTGAATGTTTTGAGGTATTTGCAGGAAAGTTTCAAAAACCTGCGTTTTGTGTGTGTGTTTTTTCCCTTAATTAACTTAACTAGACTTAAGGGGTTATACGCAGTTAGAAATTTCAAAAAATCGATTTTTTATTTTTTGCATTTTCGGAATGCACATATATTTGAGTATATTCTCTGAAAATTTGAAGTAAATCCGATAAATATTTTCGGACATACACCTGAATTTGTAAAAAAATTTTAACTATGTGTAAACTACTTCCGAAACTTCAAACGCGTTTATCTCAAAACGGTGTTTTCATAGTCGGTGATCTCGATATCTCAGAAATGGCTGAACCGATCGGTCTCAAATTTTCACACAATCTTCTCAAATATATTCCTCAGGTATTGAACGAAGGAATAAGGTTTACAAAAATTATTACTATTTTTTTTTAAACAATTTGGAGCGAAAATTTTAGTAAAAAACAAAAAATTTTTTCAAGTAGACGCCATTTTGTCAAAAATGAAAATTTTTATTATTCCTTCGTTCAATACCTGCATTAATCTATCCTTTAAAAGAATTGACCATATTTTTTGATTTCAAATAATCCAAACCGCCGATATGGAGATCACCGCCAAGCGCCTTTTTTTGGAGGTCGTTCGGGACATCGTCTGCAGGAGCGGTGCACTTCAATATTTTTTTATGATCGACATGTTATTTTATTCTTGAAAGTAGGATCTATTCAAATAACCATAATTTGTAATTGCAAAATAAACACTGTTTCTAAAAAAAATTCCTAAAAAAACGTCGTTTTTGCGCCTCGCAACTGCGTATAACCCCTTAACTAACTTATCTAACTTATAATAGGCTTAGACTAACCTTTTAACTAACTTATCTAGGTTATTTGTTTATGTATCGTTGTTTCGTTACTTAGTATGTTGTGTCTCGATCACATTTTGTACTAATGGCACTTGGTATTTTAGCATAAGCACTGTGTTTTATATGTCATTGTTTTAAGTTTAGGTGTTTGTTGCGGGAGCAGATTCAGCTCCTGACGATTTATGAGGGTTCGTAAAATCTTGTTTTTGAGAGGAAGATGTGGGATATTTTTAAGACAGATTATATGTATGTATATATATATATATATATATATATATATATATATATATATATATATATATATATGGGAATCTAAATTTATAAGAATGTCCAGGAAGAAACCTATGGGTAGATGAAACAGAAAGATAAGGAATATATCTAATCGTATTCATTATTAAATTGTGTTTTAAATAATTTTCATTTTGTATGAAAATAACGATGGTTAAAATAATATTGTCATTTTTAACACCATATGTATAATATTTTTAGTATATACTATATATTTTAATAATACACAATATGTGTTTTCATATTTTCATGTATTAAGATATTTTGCTTCACGAGCAGATGTTAAATGTCATATTTAAACATTTTATCTTTATTGTAACTGTAATTCTTTATATGAAAGTGTTCATATTTTAATACATTATACATTACAGTATATTTACATTTCTTTTAGTAAGTTTAGTATATTTACATTTTAAACGTACATAGACGGTAAATACGCTACATATTTTATGATATTTAACAGTAGCTACAGTTAGTACCATCATCATTTGTACATAAGAAAATATGTATCTGTGTTAAAGGTTTAATAATTTATTTTTGATTATCATTTAACTTATAATAATACATCAAAGTTTATTAAACTATGTGTAATTTTTACGTACTTTTTAAATTAACATGTTTTTTTAGGTCAAATATTGGCTTTTATATTGATGTATCTTCACTGATTAGATGCACATGTAATTCTGTCACTTTTGGTAAATGTTCAGGCTATAGTGAATTTCGATAATTTTTATTTTTTTTTCTAAGTGTATTGCAGATATTTTATAGAAAATTTTTTTTTCTTTGAAATTATTAATTATTATAAAGTACTCATTAAAAAACAAAATCCTCAAATAAAAAAATCATCTGTTTTGTTTAAATTAAATTAAATGATATCACTTATTTCATAACTACTTGGTCTACTGCTTTATAGTTTGAAGTGAGACAAAAATAATTTTTAAAAAATTGTATTTTATGAAAAACTAAACGATTATCATACATTTATGAAATAATCGTACACACACACACACACACACACACACATATATATATATATATATATATATATGTGTGTGTGTGTGTACGATTATATGTGTATGTAAAAGTCATATTAAAGCAAATTACACGAAATATCATACATTTATGAAATATTTCGTGTAATTTGCTTTAATATGACTTTTACATACACACACACACACACACACACATTTATATATATATATATATATATATATAACATGACATGAGTTTTTATTAATGTATTGAAATATTTGATGTGGTATTACATTTCTGTTGCAATATCATTATTTTCTGAGTGTAAGTATACATTATCTTTATTAAATGGCGATATAATAAAAAGATTTGTAATATTTTGAGAATAAAAAAAATTGTCTATAAAATGTAATAAATATTTAACAATAATATTGTCTATCTTATAGATATATTCTGCAAATTGCAATAATTTAGTATATATATTTAGAATTTGCAAAGTTCATATATTGTAAAATAAAGTAGTAGTTATTTTTTTAGGGACGGAAATTATATTATTACCTTTTTTTAAATACAGTTTAAATATAGTGCTTTTATAATGAAATAGTTAAAATGTTAATTAAATATTAACTTAAATAATTTTCAAGGATAATTTAAAAACTTGCCTTAAATAAAAGTTGATTTTTTTAAAAGAAAATGGGTTTTTATAACAGATAAAAAATGTTAATATTAACATTAAAAAAATTCAAAGTAATTGTATTACCTTTTTAAAAGAACATAGAAAACTAAATCAAATACATCTTATAGTAAAGTTTTTTTTAAATAAAATCCTTTAAATATTAATAAAATAATTTAATAATAGATTGAGATAAATAGATTACATTTGATTAATATCTAATATGGTAAATTAATATTAGGTATCCTTAAAAATATTTTCGCATATCAGTACATTGTATATAAATTTAACATTAAGATCTTAATTATTAATACATATTACGATTTTTTTAATGTTATCTTTATAATTCATAAATCTGTTTGGTATATTTTCCTTACATTTAAACTAAAAAACACAATTTTAATGTTATTGAACAATAAATCATGTAAACATTATTTTCATAATATATAAATTAATATAAATTCATTATTCAAATAATTGTACATTATTATTTCCTTTTATAATCATGTTTAAAACTATTACAATGTTGTCATTCTATTTATAAAATATGCATTCGTTTTGAAACAATATAATAATATCTACGTTTATATATTACCTGATGACTCTTACCCTACGACTGCAGGCGCAACATGGTACCAGCTTGATTGTATATAATTTTATTGTTTGAAAAAGGGATATATTATTACTCATTACACACGTTTGTACACATATAGGTAGACGTGTAATATTACACACACACACACACACACACACATATATATATATATATATATATATATATATATATATATATAAAAGTATTGTAGTTTAAGGACCAATAACCTTTAACGCTTAATCGCACAGAAACCTCAATAAACAAACAGAACAAGTAGGTATACGTGATACTTTTAAAAACAAGTTGAATGTAATAATCATTTTTCATTTCATTAAATGTATTAAATTAAAAAAAATGTTATTTTTATAAAATATATAAAACATATTTGTTGTAAATATGAAATTTATTTCGCATGAGAAATATATATATATATATATATATATATATATATATATATATATATATATATATATATATATATATATTCGGGTTAAGTAAATAATATGTTAAATATTTAAACATGCACATTTTGAAAAAATAAAATTTTATCAATTCAGACATTAGATGATTACTGATTTTTTTTTATTTTTCAATGAATCTTGCTACATTCACATACATAATTGCTTATAACCAATAAAATATTATTCGAAAAAATATATTAATAGGTCTCATCAAAGGTATCGTGTTAGGTACACAAAAGACGTTTTGTGAAGTTTTTTAAGGAATACAATAGCCGTTGTCTATAAAATTCTAATAGTAATTTTTACTTGTCTCTTAAACCGCGATCTGGTCTCTGTAAAATTGATAGTGATCTTGCTTTAAATTACTAAAAATAAATACAAATATACAAATACAAATTATATACATACATACATACATACATATATATATATATATATATATATATATATGTATGTATATATGTATGTATGTATGTATGTATGTATGTATGTATGCATGTATGCATGTATGCATGTATGCATGTATTCATGTATGCATGTATGCATGCATGCATGCCTGCCTGGTTTTGCAGTGGCTTGCATCAACGCTTGCGATGCAATTACAATCTATTTCCGGTTGGAAAAATAGGACAAGTGGGGTTCTTTAGCTAAGGTAAAGACAACATCATGTCAAAGGGAGTAAACCCTGAATAAAAAAATCCTCTCCAACCAACCTGATCAACGTAGTATGACTAAATGCTAATGAATGGTAATATTCATTGAGGTTTTGGTCTAGCACTGGGCTGATATAAATATGATACGAGGATGGTGATATACATATGCATATATATATATATATATATATATATATATATATATATATATATATATATATATGTGTATATACACACACATATATATATATACATATATATATATATAGGTGATTCCCATAAGGTTCCTAAAAATGCCGTGTTATACAAAAATTAAAAAATATATACTATTTTCGTTTTATAACTAAGATATATTTTTATTAAAACAATAATTGATATAAATTATTACATATTAATATGACATAATATTTTCTTTTTCTTCACTGCGAAGCACCATTAAACGATGGCATTTTCTTTATGGCAAAATAACCTCATCTTATGATTTTTCTTCTGCAACTCTTGATTTTTATGCTCTACTTTTTGCAAAAATCTTTTTTTTCGTTTGTTTAATTTTATCTGGAAGATCTTTATAAATTTCAAGCTAAGCATTTGTAAAGTTCTTTCTTAAATTTTGTGGTATTTTTCAGTGGAAAGTTCTGTGTTTAGAAAATAGAACTGCAGTTGTTCGGCTAAGTTTAAGCCTTTCTTTATGCTTTTTAGAATAAAATTTTGAACTTATGTGTTTGCATCTATGCTAACGTCCTCTGTATTCATTTGGTTTATCTCAGATACCATTTCCACTAAATTTGCTTCATCTGCCTCTTCTTCTACTAGTAATTCTTGAATATCTTCAGGATTCAAATTATCAAATTTATCAAACCGTGTTGTATAAATGTCGTGTTATACGGGGATTTTGTTCAATTCTCCAATCGTATTATAGGAATTCCGCGTTATACGAGGGTTACCTGTATGTATATATATATATATATATATATATATATATATATATATATATGCATTGTTATGTTTTTTTGTTTACATACAAAATTTACTGTATAATGCAGTACATTTTAAGATGTTTTCATTTCTCATTTGGTATCAGTAAATATTATTTGCAAATACGTTCTGTGTAATGACCTTAACATCGAAACTCGACAAATAATAATATTTGTTTTACCCTAACTTTTTATTTGTTTAAAAGATCAGTTGGTTAAAATGAATATGTAAACAGCGTATTACGTATAAATATTATTTTAGAGCTATTTAGATGTGAGTGTGTGTATGCACATGCGTGTGTTATTAAATTTTAATTTAAAATATTTTATCTCAATTAAATAAGGTAAATTATTTTCCATTCCGTTTAAAAGTTATTAGAATACAATTGTTCCTTATTAAACTTATTAATACAATACATTTTTCCTTTTATTAAGTTACGTATTTTTATTAATCCAGTTAATTTTTTGCTTATTTTTCGTACATTATTCGTGGTTTTTTCATAAACAAATTATTACCTGTTATAATTTATTATCAATTTAAATGTAACTACACTGCTCATCATATAAAAAATACTGATATATAATATTCAGTTTTTATTACCTAGTTTTGAATTAAATTATTTCTATCATAAAATGACTTTTTCAAAAGAAAGCAATTAATAAATTTTTAATATATAAAATAACACAATATTTTATATTTTAATATATGGTATATTTTTTATAGAAAGTTCTTATTTTTTTAACTAATTTGATATTTTATTGTTTCCAGTTAACATATTTTCGAATTATATTGATATTTAAAATATTAATAATAAACACAAGAAAGGCAACGGATCATTAAATACATATATATATATATATATATATATATATATATATATATATATATATATATATATATAGGTATAAAGTTTATTATTTCTCAATATTAAATACAATAATTAATTTTTGAATACATGAATTAATTGGCTCATTAATGCGACACACTAGCAATTAATTTTATATCACTTTAATGTTTCCGACAAGATATTAAAAATGTTGTTAGTAAAATTATTAAATTGTTTGAATACTTTCCAAGAATTCCGTTCAAATTAAAAATATTTAAATACACTATATATTTATATATATATATATATATATATATGTATATATATATATATATATATGTACGATGGTCATTTGATGAGTATGGTAAATTTATTTATTGTTTAATTCGATTAATTAATTAAATTAAATTTGTCAATTTAGTTTTACTTACTCTTTTACCATACTTATCAAACGCCCCTCTTAAATATATATATGTATATATATATATATATATATATAATTAGGACCAATATAAAAACGAAGAAAATTATTTAAAAAACATAAATAAAAATAAAAGAATTCATTTAGCAATGTTCAGAACAGGTTAGTTGATATTTTGTGAGAGAAGAATCAAAAGAAACAAAAAGAAATAATATGTATATCTATTGTGATTCAAAAAACATTTTTTAAAAGCATTCTAAAACATTGTAAAGATTTCATTTTAAAAAAAGATAAATATTTTAGAACATAAAACGTTAGATGCTATTGAAATTTTGAATACAGGCAAATTTTAAATACAAAAAAAATCATAAAACATCTTTTAAATATACGAAAGGAAATGCTATCCAATTAAAAGTAACTCAAACTGCTATAATAACGTAATTAGAAGTAATTTAAAAATACATATAAGTTTTATAATGTTAAAATTATTTCATTTTGAGAATATTTGAACATACATAGTATTTAAATGTGTATGTATTAAGTAATAAAATGTATAAAATGTTATAGTTACCTAATGAGTATATAAACGTTTGAGTATATACATGTATATATATATATATATATATATATATATATATACCTATTTACATTAATGTTCTTTTGATATGAAAATATATAAAATATTTCATGTATCCATCTGTTAATTTATAAGAACGTTCATTAACATACATGCATTCATATATTTGACTATTTTTTAAAATTATTAAATATTTGTACTGAATTGTCTTTTAGTTCTGATTTCAGAATATTAATTTACACGTTTAACACGAAATTTACCTTGACTCTCCCCGAGTTCATATAATATAGTCATAATAATGAGATC
Organism: Neoneuromus ignobilis; assembly: GCA_029203775.1. Taxonomy (NCBI): domain Eukaryota; kingdom Metazoa; phylum Arthropoda; class Insecta; order Megaloptera; family Corydalidae; genus Neoneuromus; species Neoneuromus ignobilis. The sequence continues at coordinate 24,191,538 of CP092088.1, forward strand.
ATTGCTATTAATGGTGGCAGCTGATTAATAATAAGTTTGAGATGAAATATTTGTTTTCTTTTAATTTTTTTCGTATTGCTATTTCAGTCATTTGAATTCCAAATTTCAAGATCATTTTTTCAGATAACTATTACGTATATAATTCTTATTAAGATTTTACTTGAATAATGTTACAGCTTATTTCTTTGACAACTACATAAAGGTTTTACATTCGTATTGAATGTGAAACATTTGCGTATGGTAATGTAATTACTTAACATTATAATTTAAATAATTGTATGTTCTTTTTTTGCTATTAAAACGTCGATTCAGGTTGTTTGTATTTGTAAGTTTTTTTTCTATCCGGACCCCCGCCGTTTTTGGTTTTAATTACTTGTTGACTTTTATGGATCAAATGAAAATTGAACGGAATGCGTTTTTTTTTCGTTTTTATTAACGTTCTTATTTCTTTTAACGACACATATTTTTCTCATATAAATTACTGTACCTTTTTTTGATATTTTTTTGTATAGATGATTAATTATTTATGTATTAATGCGCGTATTCTATGATACTTTTTTATAATAAAGATTATTAAATGTTTAAAATATTTTTTATGGCTAGTTCTAAGCGTTATAAATTTACTTTATTTGAAATTAATTTTAATTATATATATATATATATATATATATATATAAATCATTTTTAAAATTGAATTTATTATAATTTTATTAGTTTCTTTTTAAAATAAATGAAGCTTATTTCTTAAAAAAAACATAATTTATATTACAAAATAAGTTACAGACTTTTATAAAAAATCGATATCCAATTTTATGTGTATTTCATACTTGACAATATTATTTTCATTTCAGTTTTACATTTACATTAATAAGTAGTTTAGAATTAAAGACATGAAAACAAATTGTGTTTTTTTTAGTAGAAATGCGTATACTTCTAATAATATTTATTCCATCCATTACTTTCTTCTATGAAACTAGTTGAGAATAAATTAAAAATCGAACTCAGAAAAAATTAAAACCTTATCCTTTTTTAAAACTGTAGCTACTAATTTTTTCGCTATTAAACAGATATTATTACTTTTACTGTCGTGATAAATAATTAATAACGAAAATAGAAATAATAGAAATACATATTTGTTTGATTATAAAATAAAAGGAATTCATAATGTGATGACAAATTTATTCCCTACATTTTTTTTTGCTAAAAACTACAAAATTACATTAATGAAATGAATTGATATGGCATGACAATGAAAATATTTGCTCAATTGACGTAAGAGAAAATATTTAGTGACTTAAAATATTAGAAACCCGTATTTTATATTATTTAATATTTATTTTCATACGAATTTACATAATAATTTATAAAAAATTTTAAGAATTCAAATCTATCATCCAACAATCATCAAATAAAATTATTTACATACAGCATAACGAAATTTTAAATTAAAGATTATGATATTTTTTAATTGAGAATTTAGTGATAGTTATAAGACAGTATGATCACTCTTAGTCATCTTTTAATGCTTTAAGAGGATTTTAAAATAAGAATTTAATTTAATTAAGTTTATACATATACAGAATGTTGTACTTATAGTTATTTATACTTAGTGAAAGTTGTTTATACTTGGAATTGTTCTGTAGAGTTTGACATTACTTTAATATTATTAGTATATAAAAAATAATTGTAATTTTAAGAACGTATAATATTTGTATAATCATATTTTTATCTTTAAATGATACCGTTATTTGTTACGTTATTGCGAACGGTATTTAAATAAAATAATTTAAAAATCCAAATTGTTCGTAAAAGATACTCTCCTTATTGAATAAAAATAAATTGCCGTTCGTAAAAAAGGCAATCAATTATATTCGCTATCGCAGACCATCTCTCATAACTGAACACAAAATCTATATTAATTGGTAGTAGATCGAAAATCGAACATATCCAGAGCACAGATGACCAATTATAGACAATCTGATTGTCGAAAACGATAATTTATAGTTATTGTTTTCGAAAAGATTATTTATTATTATTGTTTTTATATACGTGATTCGTAAATTATTTCATTAGGCTGATGTATCCGTTGAATATATGTACGTCTAAACAGATTCGTTGATGTAGGCGTTTCAAACAGAAAGTAAATACATTACTTCTTGATTTGAATACATCAAAATAGTTTTAAAGGAACATAAATTTCGTTGTTCATTCACAATTTTAGTTTATTTGTTTTTGTTAGCTTCTGTTGTACAATCGTCTATTTACAAATCGTTGATACATCTGGCATTAAAACTTGTTCATAATTTTCATGTCAAATAGGATTTGTCTTTTAATATTATTACACTTGTATTCACTAAATCATACAAATGCATAAACATAAAAATCTGTATATATATATATATATATATATATATATATATATATATATATATATATATATATCTTTTTGTATTTACACTTGTTTAGAATAAGATATTTTCAGGTATTTATTTAACAACAAAATATGATTTTTATAAGGTTTTTTAAATTTTTTTTGATGATAAATTTTATATTTATTTGCATTTTTTGTCAATTTACTAAGAAATAAATGTATTTTTCACATATCTTTTTATTTTATATGATCTATTTATACTATAGTATTTCTTGTCTACTATTTGTTTGCCATGTATTGTTAGTTTCAATTTTGTAATAAAAAATCTGCTTATTTACTTACTATAAGCAAATAAGGAATACTAGAAAATAATAAATACTAGAAAATTATTAGCATGTCTTTTTAATTATCTAATAGGTACCTATATTTACTTTTTAACTTAATAAATAAATTTTATTTCCATAAATTTTTTGAGCAATATTTTATTCATTAATAAAAATATAAAAAACGTTGATATTTAAATGCATAAAAGAATTTATTTCAGATATAACAATTATAAATAAACCACAATAGTTAATATTATATTTTTATTTAAAGACATTATTTTAATATGTTATAAATATTTAATAATCTAAAAAGTATTACAATATATAGAAAAAATAGTGTTTTTTTAGTGTAAAAGAAACAACAGACAAATAATTGATTTGATTTTTTCCACATTGTGTCTTTCACTCTTTTTTAACATTTGTTTCTTTAGATAAATCAGTCATCATTGTTTGTATATCTTTGTGCATATTCTTTTCAGATATATGAAATAAATAGTTTCCATTTAGAATCATATTGAATATATTTAATTACACACATATCCTAAACATTGTTATTAGATATTCATGTCACAGTTTGCACGCATATAATCGTATCTAATACCACGCATTTTTTAAATTACACGACTGTGTGCGGTGAGAATAACAAAAATAAAATACATGAAATAACTTCTAAAAAACATTACAAATGTGAATAGAATTATCTGACGTGTCGGTCGACAGCATCTACCTATTCATTTGAATTCTTTAATAACAAAAATAACTTTAGGTCTTCGTCACATCACTGAATGATGTCAGAGATTTTGTATATTTGGTGGTACTGTGAGATTAAAAATCATTGATGTCGTCACGATTGTAGCATTAAGCTTTAACATATTTTCTATAATTGAATTTACATGAAATGATAAAAATTTATAAAACAATGTATTATCATGTTTGTATGAAAAAAAGGAAAGAATTAATTATTGAAGATTGATGTAATTTTCAATAATTCAAATTATTAATAATTAAATATTTTTAAATAACCATTTTGCAACATAAGAAATCATCTTTTATCTCTTATGTTATTAAATTTACTAAATAAAATTGTACATCGAAAATTATTTGTATTGTGTGTAAATAAATCAATTAAAAAATTTCATTAAAGGTTGAAAAACAATATTTTATTTTAGGATATATTGATAACGCAGAAATATTTAAACTTTATTAATTATTTAAAATTTATGTTCATTCCAACATACAATGTATAACATATAATAATATTATATATATATATATATATATATATATATATATATATATATATATATATATATATATATATAAACAACTAATGCTGTTATACTTTTACTTACTTTTCTGTTATTATACATTTTTTTAAAATAAATATCAATTATTTAAAAATTATTGATAATTATATTTTAAAACCAGTTTTAATGGAAACAATTTTTATTATACCAAAAACTAATTATAACATTTCAATTAGAGTGTTGAATAAATTCTAAGAAATATTTTATTTTCTTATCAATAGGAATGCAGATTTATTGTAACTAAAACACATTTCAAATGCCACTGACTGACAAAAAAGTATCTTAATAGCTTAAATAGAAGTATCTTAATTATAACAGAAAAATGATTTTGTGAATATTTCCAGATAAATGCTTATTTTAAGCAAAAACAAAATTCCAACTTATTCTGAAAATAAGGATCAACATATTTTGTATTTTGACTATTTTTAGTATTATCCTTATTTTACTCTAAGTACTTAGCTACACATTATTATGAGATGGTTTTACGGTATTTAGAGTTTGTTTAAACTAGAAAAAGAGTAAATGATTTTATAAACGATAAAATATTAAAACTATAAAAATAAAAAAATATATTAACAGAAGAAAGAACACTTAGAATGAATTTTCATATTACACTTTTTTCTTACAACTTATCGATAGAAAAAAGTAAAATAAAAAATACATTAATATTCCAGTTGATTTTCAAAAGATGTCCTTGTCACTTGAATGTTTTATTTAAAGTAGGAATATTATTCTTACAAAATTCTTGTTTCCAAACTAATTGAATTATTTTTTAAACGTAGTCTGAAAGTCTTGAATAATTATTTAAACTTGTTCAATTTTTTTGTTATTAATAAAATTTGTTGTACTTTTGCAGATAATATTTTTTTATATTGTATAATAATTCTTTTCTTGCGATTGATTATTGTTTTTTAAGTAAAATGATTTTTTTTTAAAAAAAACTAAAATAGTTATATAAGATTAACATGGTTGTTCATGTTTAAATAAATAGAAAGTAACTTTTCTTTTATTTTAACTCGGAGATAAAGTATAAAGAACAATGTTGTAAAATAAAAGTAGTTCTTCTAATAAATGGAAAAGATTTTTTGTGTAAAAATAGTGTAAAATAATATAAACAATAAAAATTACAAAAAATATTCAAAACTTTTCAACAATTTGTAATAGTTTTCATAGATTTTAAATTTATTCTTCTAGTTAAAAATTTTATAGTAGAAAAAATGATTCTAAAATATTACTATTAAGAAGAAAATAATATAACAATATTTTTTTATATGTCAGTTTGTTAAAGAAATATCTTCCTGTATTTATGATCTCTAGGTCTCTTATTTTGGCATTGTTTATAGGCAGCATTATAATAAAATTAATATTTATATTAATAAATTTGTTTCTTAGTTACCTATTTAACTGTTTAAATAATAAGAAAAAGTACTATTTTTTAAAATGTGATTTTGCATTTTTCAATGAATATTCAATACCATTTTTTAAAAAAAAATTAACTATAAAAATGTTCATGTAAATTTTTGATATTATCTGCTTACATTTATTTTGGTAAAAACTGAACTTTTTATATATTCCGATATATATACACATACCAACACACACATTTTATGTACATATATTTTTAAAATAGTATAGTAATACATTTAAAAAAAATTATATTTAATAATAATGAATTAACTTTACATTTATTAGTTTTTTTTAAAAAAATATTCTGCAATATAAAAACCATTTAAATGAAATTGAGATTTATGTGTAATAATAATCATTTAATATTTTCAGAAATTGCAAATATGAAAATTAATATTTAACTGCCAGTAATAAATCTTCATTTGAGTGATATATATAATTATCTATATATATGTATATATATATATATATATATATATATATATATATATATATATATATATATATATATATATATATATATATATATATATATATATATATATATATATATATATATATATATATATATATATATATATATATATATATATATATATATATATATATATATATATATATATATATATATATATATATACATGTATGTATAGTTGGTATGTAAGTTACAGATAATTATTCATTGCTGATTTTAAGTGAATGAATTTATTACGCTAGCTGTTCAACAATCCTATTATATTTCATTGTGAATAATATATGCATATTAAATATGATTAATCATAGTATTTGTTGTAAGTAGGTGTATAGTGGGTATTGTTAAAATGTATGCGAACCGTATTAGGAAATATTTATATTTAAAGAAAAATTCAATTTGTCCTTATTTAGATGAACACAATCAATTACGTATACATACCACGTTTCTTTTTCGAGTTTCTTTTTTAAATATTTTTTTTAAACTAAATCACGATTGAATTTCATTGCAATATATGTATATTTATATACATATATACACATTTTTGTATGTATAATTATTTACACCCTTATTTATTATTTTGTGTAAGAAATTATTTGGTTTCTATGCAAATAATAATATCTGTATTTATCGTATGGTATTTTTTAGAATCTTTTTTAATCATATTATTACGTGTGTGCATATACACTGACGCACATAAGTCATGGCACACATAGGTAACAAGCAATTTATTGATATAATTCAATGAAGTCGTTAAATTAAAAAAATATATATTTAATTGAAAATAAATATAATGAATATTATACTTATTTTCAATTAAATATATTTTTTTAATTTAACGACTTCATTGAATTATACCAATAAATTGCTTATGTTACACATGTGTGCCATGACTTATGTGCAACAATGTGTGTATATATATATATATATATATATATATATATATATATATATATATATATATATATATATATATATATATATATACACATACATACATACACATATGTACATAAGATTTTAAGTACTTTCGAAATCACTATTTTTTAATAATAAAAATGCTAAATTTATTACTCAAACCATGAAATAAAATTTGAATGAGTGATTATAGTGTTTATAAATATATAATTTAATGTATTGTCTTTTGATTTATATATATATATATATATATATATATATATAATTTCGTGTAAATCGCAATTAATTGCCATTGACATTAAAATTAATGTGAATTGACGATCCTTCAGAAATTAAAAGTGAATAATTTTCCCAATTACGTTAATTATCTTAAGTATAAAAATTCGATTATTATGTCTTCGATCAATACATTATTAAATGTATTTTTCAATTCTTATTTCTTATTCATTGAACAATTTTAAATGCTCATCAAATATTTAATTTACTACTTATATTTTATAGACACATGGTATCCGTAATTCATTTAAAATACACAAAGTTCACTAAGTATATGTATGATTTTTTTTATTGTTCATCTTGAAAATATAAGAGTTCTTATTATATATATATATATATATATATATATATATATATATATATATATATATATATATATGTATATATTCAATTTATGTATCTTTATACTTATAATTATTACATTTTCAATTTTATGACACTGTTTTTAGTTTCTAATTTTTTAATAATGTGTGTAAATATTTTTTTTTTTTGTAAATCGAATGTATATATTCATGCTTGAATGCATTCTTATTTTTACCTGACTTAATCTTTAGAGGTTGGTTCTCGTGATTCTTATAACGATAAACAAACCTAAACTAAGATTTGACAGATACAAATACATGGCTTAAAGAGCCTTAGAGAATCGGACCGCTTTGAATGAAATGAAGTGTAAAATTTAAGTATTATTCGCTACGCATTAGCGTGTTGTAAATATTCACTTACGCTAAACACGTATTTAAAAACTTTTTAAGGATAATATTATGTCTTAAAAATTCATCTTAAATATGGTATTTTTTAAATATTTGGCAATTATTGCTTTTATTTTTTACTATATAATTATTGTGTGTGCATTATATATATATATATATATATATATATATATATATATATATATTTGATATTTTAAAGAATATTTAATTCTAATAAAACAGAAAACCTCGTACTTAGAATCAACTATAATTGAAATTTCTGGTTTATATACCTGTGTAATCAAATAAATTTATGATTGTTATCATATGGAACATCTAAGTCACACTATGGTTTTATTTAACTTTGCTTTGATTGTAACCTTGAAGTTTTATATAATGAGATATATATATATATATATATATATATATACATATATATATATATACACACATATACATATTGTTAGTTTGTACACTTGCACTATCAACAGATAGAAATTAAAAAAGAATTTTGTTTAATAATGATGCATATATCGATCGAAACTAATAACTAATATTAAATTTTGATGATAATCACAACATTGTAATATGTAGACAAGAAAAATTGTAATACGTAGACTCAGAAGTCAAATATTATTGTTTTTAAAAATATACAATAAATTTAAGTTTAACTATCTTGTGAAATATATTATTTTTCTTAAATAAAATTCGTTACGGTAAAAGATGTGTTTATTTCATGATAATCGAAAGTGAATTATATATTGAATTGTATCTGATATAAATACGAATATAATAATAAAAAAAAAATGATACAAACATTTCGTTTAATCATTGTATGTATTAAACTAATATACTATATCAAACAAGGTGTGGTTATTTAGAACTTATAGAAACAGTCTTGAATTCTATTGAAGACGCGGTTCTGTATATACATATAAAGTAAACCAAAATACATGTTTCGATCTTGTCAATTACATATAAATGTATTTGTTATATCTCTTCGTGTGTTTTCATGACGCGTTGCTACAAAAGTAGATCAAATAAGTTTTTTGACGCAGATAAAATACATGCATGAGTGCCCTAAGGTGAACAAATATATATCTTTTGATTATTTAGAATGGAAATGCAGTTTGATTTTTCAACCGTGTTGAAATATTATTTATTGGTTATATTTCTTTGTAGTTACAATAAATGGTAAATTTATACATATATACTGTGTACAAGGTGTGTGTGTGTTTGTGTGGAATAATTCCGTTTATTATTACACATAAATTTTGTAAATTTTCCCGCCCAGGTTGTTTCACCATTTCACTAAACTGTTGAACCTAAAATGTTTATTTATTGAACAGCATTTTTTTGAATTCTTTTTATGATTCACATTTTCATTATTAAATATGGGTCCCATATGCTCCTGTAGAACTTATGTAACGATTTCATCAGAGACAAATATTGAAAAACTATTTCTTAAAAATACATATGAATCGGTCATGATGAAGAATTTTGGGGGAAGCCTTCATCCCGCAGTAGATTGAGAGGGGTTGATGATGATGATATATAAATAGATTAACTCAGTGACAAATTAATAATGGATTTTTCATTTATATTCATTGAATAAATAATAAATTTTATTATTTATTTTATCAAATCTAATGTTTTATTTTTACTTTTAAAAAATTAGGTAACAATTATAAACATTGAAAATAGTTGTTATAAATTAAATGTAATTAGTATTTAATTTTAATACTAGAAGTTATTTGTAAAATTTTAAATATTTTTTTTTTAAGAATATGAATTTTAATAAAGTATTTCTATTTAAATAAAATTAAATAGTTGATTAAAAAATAAAGTAAAAAAGCTTTGTTTTGTATAAATTTTCTGCAGATATTTGAATTTTTTTTAAAAATTCTGTATTTCCTGATTTTTTTATGCGAATTTTAGAATAATTTCACTTTGTAGCTTTGGTTTTATGCGGTTTTCGAAAATTAAGAACATATCCCTAATTTTTCAATGTAAGTTAAGTCTTTTTTTGTGCGATTTTTTTAATGCGGTTTTCTACGGAACGTATCTACCGCATAAAAACAGACTCAGGTGTATATAATAATTAAAATGTGTACGGCAATCAAATTATTGATGACATTTTTAATTTGGCTCCTTTATTCAAAATCATACATTTACATCAATAAATAAATTACTTTTTTGCATCTGTAAATTTTAATCTCGAAAATTAACTTTAAATACACTTTTAGATTATTGAATATTAATTTTTCAATTAATATGCACTTAATTTAAAAATAAACATTACTAATAACATCATCTTTATTTTAATTGAGTTATAGATTTAAGTACATTATTAATTAAAAAATATTAATGGATATTATGTCATATTATTTTAAAATATTTCAATGCATAGCAAGAACAAGAATGTATTTTTATTACATTTTTACAGTATATTAAATTGGATACGTACGAGTATCCAATAATGTAACTTTGAAAGTTAGTATATAAACTATTTTATTATTTTTAAATTACTTATCAATGTATACACAATCTTTTTAAATTATTGTATATGCTCTATTGATAACAAACAACATTTTGTTTCATTCTCTTTATTATGTTTATAATAATATGAATTAGTTCCGATATTAGTTCATGTTTTAATGCAGCATTCCAATTAAAATATTTTATAAAATGCATTTACAAGTTATGGATCAGGTACAGAATACAAATACTTAATGAATAATATATATAATACCAATATTTATGTTACAATATCGCCGAGTATTTTATAGATTTGTAAATATTCGATTTTTTTTTTTATTAACTATACACTTTTCCTATACTTACACGATTACTGTACATTCTTCTTTGTAACAATATTAGAAGTAAATTCCTAAGTATGTAATAGATTATCCGAGAAGTTCTTATCGTTTAATTATTTACTTCTTCACAGTTATTATAATTTCTAGTCAGTTATGAATTTTTCATCATTTTTGATTATCTCATCCCATCGTACTGACAGCTTCTTAGTGCCATCTCTGAAAAAATTCTCAGGTTTCAATGCAAAGACTGATTCAAGTACTCCATTGATATTGTTACGAAAAAAATTCTTAAGGATGTATTGGAGAGATCGGATTAAGCAATATTCAGATAGCACAATATCAGATAAGTAAAGTGTATAATTGATAGTAATCCAATCGAAGTTATTTAATTTCTGTTGCATGTTAATTGCACCAAATAGTCGTCAATTATCTTGATGAAGAACAATATCTCTTGAATATAAGAGGAGAGGAAGGCATTTCCCTTTCAGATTATCTAATTTGACTTAAACATCTTGCAGTATTTAGGGTATCATTCATTTCAAGTAGTTCATAAAAATATGACTTTACAATTAAATGCAGAGCGTTACTTTTTTAATTATAATCCTGATTTTGAGATAATATAAACAGATTCTTTAGATTTGGATCAATTTCTTTTTCTCTTCATAATAATGTATAGTATCTTTCTTCGCTATAAATAAATGGCCAAGAAATAGTTTTTTTTTTTTTGTTTAGACCGAGCAATAAAACACATCTCTACATTTTCCCACTAGTTTTTTTTTCAAAAAGAAGATAAGATGATTTTTTTCGAGTAAATATGTCATTATTTCACTGTTAGATAAGTTTCTTCCAATTATAATGATCCTTTACTTTTCTTCTGGAAATTTTCAATAAAATCTTAATATCTTTATTACACCTGTTTATTGGTTTCTTTTTTTCATTAGCAAGTATTTTTTTAATGATTATCTTTTTTGTAGATTATCCTTCGCACTTCATTTTCAATCTTTATGTTTTTTATTAAGGTTCTAATTCTTATTATATTTAATCCATATTTATTCATTATTTTTAAATGAAATTTTGATATCGCATTCGATACCCAGAAATTTAGATATACGTTAATTATTTTTAATTAAATATTAATTAAATGTAGATGATGTAATTTCGTATTTTGAAAAATGCAATTTAAAATATGTTTTTTTAGGTTATGTAGAACTTTTGATAGGGATTAAATTTAAAGTTTTATCCCGCTTAAAAAAACTTCTTTCTCTCTCTCTCTCTCTCTCTCTCTCTCTCTCTCTCTATATATATATATATATATATATATATATATATATATATATATATATATATATATGCTATTGATGTTCGATAAGTATAATATATAAAATATAAGTTGCATGAATCATAATATATGAATTCAAAGTATCTGCATCACGACCTTGTAAATAAAAATTCGCCTTTCTTCCAAACAAGTACAAGAGTTCGAACAGAAAGAATGACTTAATTTTAGAGTGGACGGTTCTGATGCTGACATTACAATACAACATATAGGTGTAGGTATGTTTTTTTGTGCGAGCGAAAAATGCAACGCCGTTGTTAACGCTTTTTGTTTACCGTGAACTAAAGACACCGCCATGCCTACAAAACCAATGAATATAGTTGTTCCCGGCTGTAAGCATTTTTGTTTTTTGTTTTTTTTTTAGTTTCGTTATATTCTTTTTTGTATATAAGTTTATGTTTATATGCATTTTATTAGGTTTTTCTTACTCTCTTCTATAAAATTATGAAATAAATATTTAAGGATGTCATAATATATGATATATATATATATATATATGTATATATATACACTGATTCACATAAGTTATGGCATACATGGGTAACATAAACAATTTATTGATATAATTCAATGAAGTCGTTAAATTAAAAAAAAATATTTAATTGAAAATAAATATTTATTTTTAATAAAATATATTTTTTTATTTAACGACTTCATTGAATTATATCAATAAATTGCTAATGTTACCCATGTATGCCATAACTTATGTGAGTCAGTGTATATATGTATATACATATATAAAAATGTGTGTATGTGTGCTTATAAAATTAAACTATGGTTAATTTATTATTCATTAACAATAGAATTGAGTTCTTTGTAACAGTAAGACTTACAGGTATTTGTAAATTTCTAAAAAAGAAAAAGAGATATTTTAAGGATTAGTCAGTTGACATCTTCCTCAAAAAAACATAACATAATAATTTGATTTATATTCATGGAATATGTTCAATATTAGTAATAAAAAATGCAGTGAATTTTCTTTTAGGAGATAAATTTTATCAGCTATTTTAATAACTTTCCTATTCCTAAAATTGATTTTTATGCATTTTAGTACATCATTGTTATTTTAGGCATATAGTCATACATTGTTTACCACATAAAATGCAATCCTGGGAAAAGAAATACTAACTGAAAATGTATGTATGTATTTTGTGTGTGTGAATATATATATATATATATATATATGCACATATATGTGTGTATGTGTATGAAATAAAATTTGTATGTGAATACTGATGATAATGCGATATAAATATTAATAGAAAACTAAATACATACATAAGTTTATTTTAGATAAGGGTAAACGTAACGTATTTGTGGAAAAGAACAATATTTGTTATTTGGAGCATATACAAATATTTCTCATTGCAAGAGTATATCAACGATACCATTAACAAATAAATTGTTAAATATATGTATATTATCCAATGATAAGTATATAATATACATACATACACACACACACACACACATATATATATATATATATATATATATATATATATATATATATATACATACATACGTTAAATATATAATAACTACACAGATATATGTGTTGTTCAAGATAAAATACAGAGAGATTCTTACAACTTTACAACGGTGTTACAGAATATTGTCCTGTGTGACCAATTTGGATATCGTTTTGTAAATAAATTGATAATAAATACAAATATTATAAATATTTAAAGGTGTCTATAATAATGAAAAGATTATGTTGGACTAAAACGGTCGATTTCTTTTTATAATTACATGCCAGACATTTTCTAAATATCTTTATTTAATATATATCCAACTATATATATATATCCAACTATATATATATATATATATATATATATATATATATATATATATATATATATATATATATAATTTCAATCAAAAACAACTGAAAAAAATTAAAATACAATTAATGCAACTTAAAGACGAATCATGGATTTTAATTTTATTATTTCCTTTCTAAGTTAAGACTTGTTTAATAATTTTATCTTCTCAGACCCATGATTATGAAAAATTTAAATATCGAGATTTGTTAATTATTCATATAACTGTGTATTTTATTAAGAAGAAAATAGTTAATGCATTTTGCAAAAGTAATTTATAAAAATTAATAATAATTAGTCTTTTTTCTTCTCAATCTTATATCAATATATTTGTAAATAATCATAATTTCTTATCAATGAAAATCAATGCTTAATTTATTTAACACTTATAGATAAATAAAATTATATGTTATTGGGTAAGAGTTACTTAGAAAATAATAAAATTTATTTTCTAAAGCTTAATTTTAGATTGATACAGACTTTCATCCATTAATATTATCTTGTTAAATTAAATCATATGAATCAAGAGTTCTTTATGTTATTTATAAGCAGTGGATTAGCCTTTACACTGCTAATGATTCACATTTAATGAATTTGATTTTTTTTAATTATCTTATTTATTGGTTTACTTATTTAACATATCAGTTAAAATTTTAATAGCATGCTTAGTTTAACTGTAGATATTGTAACGTTTTTTTAAAAAAAGAAAAAAATACACAATTTCATAGTTGAAAAGTATATTAAATTTATAATTTATTTATATTCGTATTCTGTAATATAGATGATCCAAATATGACTGAAGATTTAAACACATTTATATATTACATCCTTAAGTCTCATTGGAGTCAACTTATATAAATTTAAATTTATTTAATAAATATAAATAAAAGAATAAACGAATTAATTTGAAGTTAAAATTATTTATTTTTTAATCAGTGATTTTGCTATCCATGATTGGTTTCGACCCTAAATTTGTTATCAGATAGATTATTGTATTCTTCTAATATACATAAATTAACAGAAAAATCTAATTTTTATAATTGTTGTTTATACAATTAAATGCAATCATTGAAATTAAGTAAGAAATTAGATAAATATGTATTTGTGTGTTGAAGTATAATTTAATGAATTTATGTATGAAGTTTGTAGCTGGTAAATGAACAACACTTTTTGTATTATTCGTCTATTTATATGTATTTTGTGAAAGAAAATGTTAATAAATGTTTTAGATAAAAAAATGAAAAATAGAGCATTTTTATTAAAATTAATTTTCGATTATTTTCTCTGAAAATTAATTAATCATTTTTAACAAGTTTTTTTTGATAAAAATATGCGATAAAAAATAAAATATTAATCAATTAATATAAAGATTAAAAGTATTTTGTGCACGGATAACAAAATAGAATATAGAATAGATAAAACATTTTTTGTTAAAAAAATGTTTCAAAAATGATCATCCATTATTATTAGTTGTTTAATAAATTATTGGGTATAAATCTCTTTTTTGGAATTATTTTATAATTATGTTATTCAACAGTATATATATATATATATATATATATATATATATATATATATATAATTTTGAAGGTTGAAAGGTGTTTCTTAATACATGCACGATACATAATTATTATATCGTCTTCTAATCCAGATCTTAATCAGTTGAATTGTGAATTAAGGTAGATTTTTGAAGGAGAAATATTAACTCCAAAAGACAAATCTTTAAATGAATCTTTGATTAATGTAGTAGCCAATACTTATATATTATAAATGTGTAGCGTTCTTGAATGTATGAATAATCTGATGTATTGAAGAGGTGAAACAAAAGGCGTGCCATTTGAATAAATTTGCAAGGTTTTACTTCATTGTAGACTACCTAATTAATGAATAAAATGTCTTTTTAAAACGTTTTGTTCTTTTTGTTATATAAATGAAATTCGTTAGTATAAAATGTATTTGTTGACTATACAAAAAAAGTAGTTTGAAAACAACAAAACATTAATTTATTATATATATATATATATATATATATATATATATATATATATATATATAAATAAAATCAGCGTGATTAAAAAATGAAGTTCTAATATTTGGTCTCAAATCGACAATGTTATGATATGTTCAGATTGAAGTTAGATTTATGTGCATTTCGTGTAACGCAGTGAGGTAACGCGTTATATGTTGGTACGATAATTTCTCTTCACGAATGTACTATAGCCTTGCCTGTCTGGTAAAGACGGCATTCCAATGAGCCGACGATGTGATGATGGTTGTGCTTGCTTTATATTGTTCTGCATCTCTTCAGATACGTATTATTAGTTTTTGGTTTGTTTGGGAATTTGTTGTTGTAGTGGCCCTAGTACCAAAAATAATCTGCAGTTAAAATTTACGAAATTCGAAATATTTGAAGAAAACTGATATTACATTGAGTAGCAAGCATTTTGTAAATATGTACTTACATATACACATACTTACATTAATTATATTAAATGTTTCTTGTCTTTATTTAAAATTTGAAATTATAAATCATCTAAAAACTTATATTAGTCATTAATTATTATTATTTGAATTTTAAATATTAGTCATTACGTTATCATTGATTTCACTTTTCAATTTTACTCTTTTTTCATAAAATAACGACACATTTAAATTTATATATATATATATATATATATATATATATATATATATATATATATATATATATATATAATTTGAAAATATATTTTAAAATTTAAAAAAACCCGAAAATTTCAAACAGTATACTCAGACATCTATTTTTTAAAAAAATAATGTATTTATTTTTATTCAAAATATTTCTATAGCTCTAGATGTGTTATTAGTTATCTTTTTCATAATGATTACATATAAGAATATATAAAACTGTTAATTTATTTTCACAGTTTTTTATATACACTATTCATTTTCGCACAAAATGAAATATCACCCACATCATTATAAGATTTTATAGTCTTCAATAATCACTCATTGTTCATTTTGTTGTTTATAACAATAATGGACTAATGCACATTTCGATGGCGATGTCATCGTAATCAGAGCCATTTGTTATAAAATCTATTATAAATCTAATAAATCTAAGATTTTAACATATTAATTACACACTAAGATTTTAACATACTATACATACACATACAAACATATATATATATATATATATATATATATATATATATATATACGTATGTATGTATGTATTAAAATTATATTTGATAGTCTGATTACTTTCAATATATAATATTTTTGAAGTGTTAAATATGACAGTATAATAACAATGTATAATCATAGTTCATAAGTTGGTAGATTTGTACAATTTTAGGCAAAAAAGTAAGAAAATTACATAATTAATTAGTGAAGACAGAAAAAAAGCAATAATTTATATATCTTTATGATTTTATTTACACATTATTTTTTTCTGTTCTAGCTGCACTTTTATGTTTCATAATTTAAGAAGCACCTCTAAGTAATATTTTATTGAATTATAGTTAGTTTCTTTAAAATAGTGTTTTACCTTTTAACTTTTATAAAACCATCTTCTTCTAAACAAAGATTATAGACAAAAAATGTTATTATTTATTTATTTCTTTTGTCATATTAGATTGTCACATATTTTCCCTTAAAAAAGTGTAAAACTACCTGAAGTTAAAAAGTTATAATTATTTTTAATAACACACACACGCATATATATATATATATATATATATATATCAGTCCTTTTTTTGTCTATTGCTAGATTAAGGCTAAAAAGGCTAAATTTAAGATTAAGGCTAAATTTTGATCAAAAAAAGCTATTTTATCAAAAACTTTTTTTGATCAAAATTTTTTCATAAAAAATGTAGAAGAATATTAAACTTCATAAATAATAATCATTCGAAATGATACCATACAATTTTTATTTTACTGTTCACCCACTTTTAAATATCTATTTTGTGTTGATGAACTGTCTTCAATAGTATGCAATTTTTAACTTTTTTCATTTCTATTCCTTTTAATTCCATTTTCCTCTGGACTGCAAATTTATTGTACATTACTTTTGTCTCGCTGTGCTTTATCATAAAACTAGTTGTTTATTTACTTTAACTAATTCCTTTATTATTTTTAATTATATATATATATATATATATATATACTATATATATATGTATATATATATATAATTATATATATCAAATATATATTTCACCTTTCCATGTATGTATATGTATATCTAATTCAAACCAAAAATAATCTTGTAAACTACTAACTTTATAGTAATAATATAAACCGTCTGTATATCCTTAGATAAACGTATAAATATTTCTTTAAAAACAATAAGATAATGTAAGGAAACAATATAATAAGAATAGAAAAAAATACCCTTTTGATAAAATATGTGGAAAATGTTTTTTTCATTTATAAAAATGTATTTTTTGTACTTTATAGTTATTCAATGAAAAAAGTAATCAATTTTATAGACAGTTGTTTAAAAAATTGTTCATTTTATGTATACTTTTATTCTTGTGTTAATTAATAATTTTACTTTCTCATAAACTAAAATTAAAAGTTATTTATTAAATTTAAAAAATATTTCTCATAAACCGATATAATAAAATCAAAAATATTTCCATATTTAGAACTACAATAATTAAAATAGATTTAATAATTAAAAACAAACTTACTAATTGCATATAATTATAGTTATTTATATAATAACATTCAATCATACTATTAAATGGTAAATTTAAAATGAGAAGTATTGATATTTATATTTTTCTTTATCTTATTTCCATCTAAGTAGTTTAATAGCTATAAAATTAGCGTTATTAATTGTCAGAATCCGCTTTATTAAAATATCAGTTTGTAATTATATGATCAATATTGAATACACAAATCTTTGATATATGAAAATAAATTATAATTTTTATTAATTAAAATATTTTGTTTTTTTAATATTTTAAATTAATAACATTTCGTTTTTATTAATATTATGCAATTTTAAATAAGTAAATCATTCTAAAAAATATCATAAATTAATAATTATTCTTTACTTTTTTTGATAATACATACTTAGATATATTCATATCATTATATTGAACGACTGATAATGGTTGCATGAGCATCGAAATATTAATTAAAAGTGAACGATAAATTATTATTAAAAACTTTTATAAAATCTAGTGAAGTTGTGAACTAATTTATACAAAAGTCAATTAACTAGAGTACTAAATTAACAATAGTTGTACAATTTTTTTTTATTATAAATTTACCTAATATAAAAATTGTAATATTTAAAAATATTTATTATACATTCCAATTAATAAAGAAATGTAAATACAAACATATCAGGCATTTTTTTCTTTTGTATAAACTAGAGTGAATAAAACTGTCTGATACAGATCCACACAACGTAACGTATTGCTTGAAAACCATCAACTGCTAGTCTCAACCACTTTTTATAAAATCGATTCTTCGTATAATCATTGTCGGCCAAACTGAGATTGTTCCTTCTTTTTTTGGGTCTTAAGTCTGGTCCAATTTTCACCGGAAACGCGTAATTATGTGTTACATTGCGTGTCTGGCCGAATACATTAACAAAAAAAAAATATATTCGTTGTCAAAATACGTATTTCAACAACGTTGTAATAAAAGAATAATGAAACAGGGACAATAACCATTAGTGTATACTTATTTGTTCTTTCTTTCGTATACAATTAGTTTATAACGGAAATTAGTAGTTTTTAGATGCATCTTTACAAAAATTAAAATTCCATCATTTTATTATGTACAATAAAACGCAATAAAATTAAAAGTAATGTAATAATACTTGAAAGAAAACAATTATATTTTATCCATATGTAAATTTTATATTCACCTTGCGCAGAAACGAAATTGTTTTAAATAATTTGTACGTGTTATTTACTTCATGTTTAGTGCCAATTAATAATGGTATTTACAGACGAATCATAAAAATTAACAAGTCCTAAAAATATACGTATAAAAAACAGGATTTGATCATAGAAGATACTAAAATGTACGACAGAGAAGAAACATTACAGCGTAGGTACAACAAAAATGTCTGCTTTTTTATTATCCATCTACTCAAATGGAATCAAACACACCTTCACAATTAAACATGACTGGAAATATAAGTATATTACAATCAGTTACACGTTTTTAGTGTTCATGAGATGCTATAAGTATTTAATCTAATTTAAAATTAAGAATTACTGTCTTTGAAACAACCTTGACATTCAACGTTATACAAGATTATAAGAGTTTGTAACTGATTTACAAATTTTAACCCGTGTACATCGTATTTTACAATTCGTTCGTGTTAATAATTATTAATTTGTTTTTTGTTAATATATTTTTAACGAAATATTCATCATTTGTCTCTCCATTTGTGTGTATCTGTATAATACATATGACTATGTAACGCATATTACATGTTTTATTAACTAAATTATGTTTCTATTTTAATGACTCAATTTAAAAAAAAAAAAATTATTACAATATGGTTTATAAAAAAATTACAAAATCGCATTTTTTGATCTTGTAAATTATTTTATAAATTATCGGAGGGCTCCGCCCCCTACTCACTTCGCTTATCGACCCCCGAACTGTTTCTATTTAACAATGTAAATAAGTTATAAATAATAAAACGTTTAAAAAGCATTATAAACGTTTATTAACACATTACGGTCCGCAATATTTCGCGCTAGAACTCATCTACAGTCCGGCGAATTTCGCAAAAAAATGCACAAAAATAACTTCTTCATAAAATTGATGTAATTCTTAAACCAATGAACATTTTGAAATGAAATTTAGTATCTGCCTATAAAAGGGTTCGATGCCTAGATATATGTAAATATAATAGTAGTTTTCAATCTGTAATGAGTGTACCAGCGTGATAAAGTACAAAAAAGAGATGCTTTATAATAAATATAGTTTATTATAAAAAACACTTTTTAGCGTAAATAAAACTTCTAGAAGGGATAAAAATATGATAAATTATTATATTTTACTTTTTTTATAATTTATTAGATTAGTTTAAAATATCTGAAATATTTTTCATAATTTTTATAATTTACCAATATTTTGAATATATATACCACCATCTTTTGATGGAATTAGAAAAAAATATAGCTTATATATATATTTTTTGGCGTCAAAAGTTCATACAACAAAACACGCGTTAACGCGTGAACGGACTTACAGTAGTTCAACACGAAACACGCATTTAGGGGTGGCCGGGCGGTAATGTATTAATGCTTCTGTGTAGACGATGTTTATTATAGATTGTTGGCCTGATGTGCATTCAAATCTAATACCAATACAATTAAAATTTGTTTTATCTGAAAATTTTACCTGAAAATCTGTTTTTTCTATTTTTTGTTAATTTTATCATATCATAAAATTTGTACTTCGATAATTTTCGAAAAACTTCGCAAAAGTTGGGAAACGAAATTTCTCTATCTTTACATACATAAAATATTCCATCACAAAATTAATGTCATTAATGCTCACGTTATTCCGAACGTGAACGATTGTTTCCGAAGATTACCGATTGCAATTTAGTGGTGATGTGAAAATGTTAACACACCACATCACTCCCTAATTATAATCGTTAATTTTCGGAGGTAATGATTCGCAATCGGAATAGATTAATGACATTAATTTTGTAATGGAATTATTTTATATATATATATAGAAAGATACTGTTATGAGTCTGTGTAAATATATATATATATATATATATATATATATATATATATATATATATATATTGATTATTTTTTTTTTTTTTGCTAATAATATGTGAAATTCATTAAATTTTCATTTCTATTAGATTTTTAAACATTCAATATTAGTTTTTTCTCGAAAATTTTATCGGATTGATTTGAATTTAATTTTATAATATGGCGTATTCAACTGTTAGTTAATATTTTTGTAATTACTTTTTACCTCAAAATATCGAAAGGGAACATAATAAAGACAATTATATAGTCATTCAAATGTGACGCCTAGATTTATATTTTATTAAATTGAAACAAAAGAAACTATACACATGCTTTCTTATACACCACCCTTTACACATGTTTCTTATTTAATAAAACACAAATCTAGGCGTCACATTTGGATGACCCCATATTATAACCATTCATTTAATTAATGACCATATCTATATGATTAAGAAGCCGATTTACGTAATTTATTCAGATCATTTGAGATATCTCTTCATTATTCCAACATTAATACCAAAAAGAATAATTAAAAAAATTAAATGTAATTAGAAAAAATCTTTAATTAAATATTATGTAAGAACATCAAAAATGACAGACTCAGGTTATTTTAGTCTTAATTTTAACTAAGTATTAACGATTTATATATATATATATATATATATATATATATATATATATATATATATATATATCTTGACGATTTGATTTTGTTACCCGTATGTACATCTTTAATAAGAATTTCTATCACTGTTCGTTTGGTATTATGATTAATTCACTTTTACACAAATGAATCATTCAAATAGTAAAGGATGTTAACTGTTCACTTTATTTTTTGATTTGTATTTCGATAGTCAATCCATCATCATTAAAACTTTTTCTGATGATTAGGTGAGTGATTCATTTTTATTAAAATAATTTGTATTCTTAATAAACATTTCTAAAAAGGAATACATTTTTGATCAAAAAATATATGAATTCAATATCTAATAAGTGAAAAAATAAGAAATTTCACAGATGTTTACTATAAATTAAACTGAATACGATTTTTTTTTTAATTACTGGTATTTCATTTATTAAATAAGTATATTTTTGTACATTATATTGCATTGTGAATTATAAATATTTGTTTTTATTTTATTTGTTCATTACTTTTAACTTCAATGGTTAATTTATTCAATTTTATGATGCATATTTGTACACATTTGAAAATTAAAATACTCTAAATATTTATTTAATTGTATGCAATTTCCATATATTTTAATCTCAAAAACAATATTATTCAAGTAAAATTGTAACAATTGTATAAATGTAAAAAATAATTTTAATCAATACTCTGTTCATGAGATGTATTATATTATAAAAAGTACTTGCACTATTTTTTTGTCAGCACACAATACAATTTTGTGCTGGGTGATGTTGACATACAAGTTTCGTTCTCTTCCTTCTTTTTGTAGATTGTATTTTAAAACAACATTCTTTCGAAACTATTTAAGAACTTTTGATGCAGTTTATTTAAAAACTCATTAACTTAACATCTTAAATATTACTGTTTGTTTGGTCGACCTCGTCATGCTTGATCGATTTAACAACAATATATGTACACAGTTTAATCAATCAGTTCGTTTGTGTTGATGTATGTATGTATATATAGATACATACACACACATTTTAGTTTTACTTAGGAAATCATGTTAATTTAACGAATATCTATACAAAAAATATGATATGAATAATTTATAAATTTTATTGGTCGATTTAAACTAAGTGTTTTAAATGTATACATTCCTGTTTATATACATTAATTTTTTTTCATATATCATATCAGCAATTTATTAATATATACTATAGAATTATCATTACAAGATTTGTTGTATACTTAATATAATATTGTACGTTGACAATCTTAAAAACGTATTCATTAAAATTTAAACACACAATATAAATTAAATATTTTACGGATATTTTTTTGGATTTATTTTTTTAACAATACGTTGTCAAAAACGATCATACGAATTTTTAATGAAAATGGATTGTGTCGCATTTTTCATTGTTCAATTATTATTGTAAAGAAATGTATTTTTAAAAAAACGTATCTTGTTCCACTAGACTATCAAATGTTTAAATCGTTAAAACACGGTTTGAAAAACAATATATTTTAAGGTATTTATAAAATTAAAACCTTTTTACAAGAAAATGATTGGAAATTTACAACAAAGATAACAAATAGTTATTGATAATTATTTTGATTATACAACCGATTGTAAAATAAAAGTTGTATTTAGAAAGTTTCATTTTAATTTTATTTTTTAATAATTGATTACTTATAAGTACCCTTAATATATATATATATATATATATATATATATATATATATATATATATATATATATAAAATTAAATTCGCGTTTTAGGAAAGTAAATGAGTTTTATGTTAAGTTTGGATATTTTTTTAATATAATTAGCATTTTACCAAAAATATTTTTTTAATAGTTATACAATTATAAATCAAGTTAGGTGAGCATTATTGACAATATAGGTGATAATTTGTTATCTGAATAATCACTAAAAATCTCTTTTAATCTAAAAAATCTCAAATACTATTTAAACCTTCATTAAATATGATATAAATTTCATCTTATATAAATTATTCTGGGTGGTTTAATGATAAAGCACGAACTTATGATAATCTAATACAGGATGTGTCCTATTATTAAAAACTTAAGTAGAATATATGTATAATGCGGGCATGACCATAGTAGTATTTATTATTAAACGCTTCCTTAGGGAAGTTCAGTTATTTAGTGACTGTAGTTCTGTGCATAATGATTTTAAGGAGAGATTTTTTGTGTTTATTTTTGTAATGTAAAGGTAATTTTTATGTATGCATATTATAATAATTGAATACTATTTTTAAGTTCTGACAGTCTATTACTATTGAAAAAAAATGTTTTTTGATTTTTTCCCAATTTGAATAATTTAGTGCCTAATTTGTTCATAGAATTTTAAATAGTTTATATATATATATATATATATATATATATATATTTATATATATATATGTATATATATATATATATATATATATATATATATATATACACATACATACATACATACATACATACATATATTTCACTTTAATGTTATTATAAATTAGAATCTTTTTTTATAATTTATATAATGTTATTAATAAATTGTTTATAATTTTATTGCAGGTATGGTACTGATATTACATCGAATCAACAATGGCACTTTTAGAGATGCCAATTCAGTATCTGATCTTAATAAGTTTTGTACTATTTCAAACAACACTGACGTCTACTAGTTCAACGATACAGTTCACTAATCATCCACGATCAATAGAAGTTCCTGATGGAGATACAGTTTTATTTGAATGTGATACAACTATTATTCCAGAAAAATTCGAATGGCGATTATTGCCACATTGGCCTCCATCAATGGCAAAAGCGCAAGTAGTTATGACACAAACTTCGCGAATGGCAAAATCTAAATATGAATTTGACGTAAGTCATAAATAATTTAGCTTGATTACAATTTATATATTATAATATAATCTATACGATTATAATAATTATAATTGTATATATACACTGACAGGTAAAAATATTCGCCTCATTAAAGCTGTTTAAATTGGTTTTTATGAAAATCAAAAAATAATTTAATTTTAATTTGATTTTTTAATACTTACTAAATGCATTTATGGTGAAATTACTTTATAAAAACTATTATCGCGTGTGCTTAATTAACAAAAATACTTTAAAGTATAAAAACAATATCTCTTTTATTGAATTAATTAAGAATAACTTTTTTCATTAAGATAACAACACTTGCATTAAGATTCTTCTTCTTGGTTGATATATTAAAGTACTAGAATAATACTAATCAAGAAAAGTGATTTTAAAATCTCAATATAACAGTTATTACAGAATAGGGATAAAGGAATTAATACAAGAAACATTAACTTTATTATGCCATATTTACGTTGGACAAAAATATTCACTATTTATTTTAAGAAATTATTAAGAACTATTTTAAGGAGTTGTAAAGTACCATTCAATAAATATTTCTTTTAAAAAATAAAGTTATTGCCAACGTTTGACTTTTTTATAGTTTAATTGCTTTTTATAAATATGTCGGTTACTTCTAAATTATTGAAAATCTTCTTGAAATATTGTCTTATATATATATATATATATATATATATATATATATATATATATATATATATATATATATATATATATATATATCCTACTAATTCCAATATTTATTTCTATTTGAATATTTTTTATTTATTTAATTCAATATTATTTTTTCTGCATAAAATTCAGCTCTCTAGTAAAGACTGAATTTACTTTCATCCGAGAATATAATCGTTCTCAAGGTTATAACTTTTTCCTTTATTTTGTTTTGTGTTAATTTGTAAGGGTACTTTTTTAGTTTCCTCATTAACCAGTACTACAATTTTAAACACTCGTTTTCATTAATTTATTCTTTATTAACCTATTGACTTATTTTCTCACATTGTAAATATAAATATTATAATTTGTTACTCTTGTTTAGGACAGTATCAGTCAATTTTGGCATAATTATATTTTCCGTATTTCCGGTTATGATGATCTAATATCTTAGATCATCATAACCTTTCAACATCATATTTGCAATTTTATTATAAAATTTGTTTTGATAATATAAATTTATATCATTTTCTCATTTAATATCCTATTTTTGAAATATTCTTTTATAACAAAAAAATAACAAAATCAATTTCAATAAATCAATAATAAATTAAATTATATTTTTGATTTTCTTAATTATTAGTAAGAATAAAGCTTATTTCATATTTTACAATTACATTTTTTTTTTTTAAATAATTATATATATATATATATATATATATATATATATATATATATATATATATATATTTGTATGTATTATAAATAAAAACTAAAGGAAAATATATGTTTAAATAATAAAAATACAATCATATACATATCAAATAAATAAATATTAAAAACAAATAAATATTAAAAATACAGTAATAAACCCTAGCTTTTTAATATTTTATTGAAAATGCTTATAAATGAAAATTGTTTTATGAATCATTCATTAATATTTTTGTACTAATTAATTAGGTCAATGAAAACAGTAAAGGAAGCTATCAGTGTGTAGCTATCTTTGGATCAGTGGTCTTAGCTTCAATACCTGCTTCACTTAAACTAGCTAAATTGGACAAATTTCCTGAACAAAATTCTGTTGTATATTCAGTAAGTCCTGGAAACACAATCGTGTTGCAGTGTCCATTACCTGAAAGTATTCCACCTCCAACTTTAGAATATTACAAGTAAGTGTTATTTTTTTGTTAGTTAATTATGATATGTAGAACTTTAATAAATGTAAATAATATATTATATTATATATATATATATATATATATATATATATGTGTGTGTGTGTGTGTGTGTGTGTGTGTGTATTATAATTAAATAATTTCTTTTTAATTAATGTTAGAAATGGCCAACCGTTAGCAAATATTGCCACAGACAGAAATCCATCTGCACCTTATGTGATCCAAAATATTACTAAATATGATTCTGGGAACTATTCTTGTTCAGCATCAAATTATGTTTTAAATACTGAAGTAAAAATGAATTTTTCTTATATAATTAAAGTTATCGGCACTAAACCAACTGCTCCAAAATTTCTTCGGATTCCAGCTAAAGAATATACAGTTGAAGCTAGTTAGTAAAAATCATTTATAAAAAAAATCAGTGAGGTAATATATACTGATTTTAACTTTACTATTCATTTTCTTAGATGAAAATATAACATTAGAATGTTCTGCGGTGGGAACACCTCCTCCATCTATACATTGGCATAAATCAAATGGGGAACCACTTCCTCATGACAGAATTGAAAGGTTACCTGTTGGACTTCGACTGATTCATGTTAAACCATCTGATCAAGGAGTTTATGTATGTGAAGCAAATAATCAAAATATGCCGTCATTGACATATAATATTTCTTTGATCTTACATGAAAAACCGGAAATAATATCTGGTTTGTATTTAATGTTATATTTTAAATAGTAATTATTAAATAGCTTTGTATTTTAAGTATGCATATATGTATATATAAATACAATTTATCTTATATGTGAACATATTTTTTTTAAAGGACCAATGGATGTAAATGTTACTGAACATGATAGTTTGGAACTTAATTGTACTGCAAAAGGTAATCCAAAACCTACTATTGTTTGGGTTATTAATGGTCGAGATGTTACTCAAAATAAACATATAGAAGTAAATGGAAATACAATATCTATAATCTCTGTACAAAAAGAACATGCCGGTATTGTTCAGTGTTTTGCAACTAATGAATTAGGAACTGTATATACTGTTTCTCAATTAACTGTATTTCCTAAACGAGTAGATGATTCAACTTCACCTAATGTTCGAAAACATAATGGTAAAAATAATAATACAGTAAAAGGTCTAAAAAGGATGATTCCTCCCTCTAAACCAACTATAACAAGGCTCTCAGATAATTCTGTAATGGTTCGTTGGAATGTACCAGATAGAGATGGAATGCCTATTAAGTTTTTCAAGGTACAATACAGAGAAATAAATAGTGAAGAGGTTTATGACAAAAGTTCTAAATGGAAAACACTTAATGCTGAAATTCCACCAAGCATAAAAACGTACGAAGTTGATAACCTTATTACAAATTCTATATATAAATTCCGTATAGCTGCAGTTTATTCTAATGATGACAATAAAAATGGACCAAATTCTGCAAGATTTCTCTTGAAACAAGGATCTTTTACTGAAAAGAACCCTTTACCTGTTCCTGTACTTCAACGAACAGAAGCTATAAATGAAACAACAATAAAAATTTATTGGGATGTTAGTATAATTATTTTTTTTTATCATTTTTAATTAATCTAATTTCATTCATTAAATATTAAAATCCTAATTTTTGATTAGTTCTTTTTTATATAACTATTATTAAAAAAATAAAAAAAATATTTTTTTAACAGAATATTTGTTTTATTAAATATTAGAGTATTTATAATCATATATAGGTTTTAAAATTACAATACCCAGAATTACTGTAATTAAATATATAAATAAATTTTAGCTTCCGGCATCAGAAAATATCACCATTGATGGTTTTTATGTTTATTATCGTCCTGTTAGTATAGCTGGAGAATATATGAAGGAAGCAGTGATTGATTCAAATGCACGTTCTTGTTACATTTCACATTTATCTCCTGGAAAAACTTATGAAATAAAACTACAATGTTTTATAGATTCAGCAGCTAGTGAATTCAGCCCTTTATTAGTGCAACGGACACTTGGTATGGAAATATATTAATTTTTGTTTTTAGAAAATGTTTTAAATAAATTATGAATTTTGTGTAATATTTAATTAGATTTTTTTATATATTATTTATTTACAAATATATATTTACCATATATATAATTGTTTGTTTGTGTATGAGTATGCATGTTTATATATATATATATATATATATATATATATATATATATATATATATATAAACAAATAAGTGTGTGTTGTATGTTTATCTCTACTTGTATATATGTATCATATAATTTTTAATATAACTTAGAATTATTTTCATATATTTATTTAATAATTGATTTATTTTAGAATTAATTACAGAAAGTCCTCTCTCAGCAGAAAAAAGTAGAGAGGAAAAGTTAGATTCTACTGTAGCTGCCAATGTACAATTTTATATTATAATTGGGGCTGCTTTAGGAGCAATAATATTATTGTTAGTTGGCGCAGTTTTACTTTCAATAATATGTAAACGATATAGAAAGAAAAAGAATCAAGATAATTCGTATCAAGGTATGTTCATTTATATATATATATATATATATATATATATATATATATATATATGATATTAGAAATAAAAATATTTTTTATTATTTTATTGTTGAATTAATTCACAGTATTCATTATTTAATATGTTTTTATATTAAATAATAAAAACATAAAATTAATGTAGATTGTAAAATATAATGTACATTAATTTAAACTATTATTATTTCATCAACAGTATCATTTTTAAAATTATATAAGTTAAAATTAGGTTATAAACGTAGGAATTTCTGTATAAATATTGATGATAAATGAATCAATCAATTTTCGTTGCTTAAAAAATGTACAGGTGAAGCTGGAAGTAGTAATAAAGGTAATCCAAGTGAGAGTGGTCATATACAGTCTGAATCTAAAGAATATGCTAAAGGATCAGAACCTGGTAGTGTAAACAGGCGAATGTATAATGGATGTCCTGCTCCAGGTCGTAAATTAACAATTACACCAAATCCCTTAGCACAAGTAGAAGAGTATGAAGAGAAGGTATGATTGTGATTTTTATTCATAACTACATATTATTTTATATCTTTCTTTTATGGCGTAACTTACATTTTATAGAAAAAAATATTGTGTATATTATTAAAACATAAATGACATTTTTTCCTAAAAAAAAATTAAAGTAATGTCGTTTTTGTAATATATATTTAAAATATACATATGTAGTTTTATGCATATGTATGAATTTATATATATATATATATATAAGTATATATATATATATATATATATATAAGTATATACACATATACTCAAAAAATATACTATTATGGATGCTGATTTCATTTAACAACTAACATCAAGTAATATTCATATTTATTAGCAAAAACTATTCTTCTCCATTAGATATTAATGTATATTTATTTATTCAGGTATCTATTCTATTTTAAGGTATTAAATATTTCTTGACACTATTTTATGACTTGCTTAGATTATTTATAAATAAAAGCTATTAGTTCTTCTTTGTTACAATTTTTATT
The DNA here is from genome assembly GCA_029203775.1 of Neoneuromus ignobilis. NCBI lineage: Eukaryota > Metazoa > Arthropoda > Insecta > Megaloptera > Corydalidae > Neoneuromus > Neoneuromus ignobilis. Next base: position 24,221,945 of record CP092088.1, read on the forward strand.
TAATTGTTTTTTGTAGTATTCTCTATACTATTAGAAATTTTTGGTTACATACTAACTAAAGTATCATTTTAACTGATGGCTGGCAATATACTGACATTATTTCTCTAACTTTCCTATAACATTCATAGTAATAGCTGAATGATGAAGCGAACTATGGTGGTGTCTTTAGAATCAGAATATGATGGAGATGTCGTCATTTTTAACAACACAAAATAACTTGTCTTCAACAAATGGTTCGGATTCCCCATCTTCATCGGTCAGTAGTGCTAGTGTTAATAGAGAAATTCCAGAAACATCTAGTAAGCAAAAACAACCCAATAAAAGAGAATCTTGAAAGGAGAAAACTGATGGTGAATTAAAGTTTCTCAGTTGATTAAATAATAGTAATAAAAAAACTATCTATGTGTGATAATAATTTAAATACATACTTCAAAATAGTGACTTATAGTGTTGGACTTAAAATATTGTAATATAACATGTCTTGCCAGAACTAAAAAATAAAACAATATTATTGTTTATATTGTGTATATCATGAAAAGAATGGATGATATTTTGATTTTAATATTATAAATAGTTTGAATATTTAATGTGTATATGATAATGTAAAAAATGTGTATCTGATTATTTAATATTATATTAGAATTAATATATTGATAATATCTATTTATCAATAAGACTTACATTTGTTAATTGACTTTATTTAGTTAAACAAATTTATTAATGTATATGTGTTGTTCCGTTTTTGTTAGTTGAAAAGACAAAAATTTTGATATGTTTTTATTAAAAAAAAAAATACATTGACAATTTTATCTTAATGACTATTTTATTAAAATAGAATTGTACTAGAAATCTTATCTAAGTATGGAATTTTGAAATTTCACATAAATACAAATAATTTATTGTAAATATTGTTATTTATATGTATTATTATTTACATTTTTTATTTATATATCAGTCTGTTTTTATAAGGAAGAAATTTCTTGAATAATGAAATATATCTTTTTAATATTACTTTTAAAAGAAATTCTAGCATTATTTTGTTTTCTTTTGTTAGTATTTTAACTCTAAATTGAAAAATTTATACAATGCAAAGGTTTGTTATATTTCCAATTAAATAATATAGTATATTAAATTATTACGACTGACCTTCAAGCACGGTATGTATTAAAACTAATGTCAAGAATAGAACAGTATTTTGGTATTGCGTCCATTTATCACAAATTATTATGTAAATAATATAGGTCTCCTATTAAATATGCTTGTTTACTTAAAATATTTGGTTTTACATTTTAAAGCAAAGTTTTTATAATTGCAATACATTGCATTGAAAGAAAATAGACTTTGAATTTTGAACATATACATGAATATATATATATATATGTGTGTGTGTGTGTGTGTGTGTGTGTGTGTGTGTGTGTGTGTGTGTATGTATATGTATGTATTGTATATTTATATACATATAGTTATTTTCACTTTGCTTAATATATATCTGAAATCTAAATTAAAATAATTTTTAAAAACTTGGTTTTACTTTAATACTTTTCATTTATGTAATTTTATTAACCCAAATATTTAGTTAACAGAATTTCTTCAATTATAATTTACTTTAAATATAATTTATCTAATTGAATTTAATAGTTAACTAGAATTATATATATATATATATATATATATATATATATATATATATATATATATATATATATATATATATATATATATATATATATATATATATATATATATATATATATTATACATATTTAGATGATTGGTGTCTATAAATTAATTTTGATGCATAAAAAATATTTCTTTTATTTTATTAATTTCAATTTAGTACAAATGCAAATCACTTGCAACAATTTTGTTAATGACCCAATTCATCTTTTTGTAATTTTTCTTTAGTTAAATGTACATAAAAAAGATTTTGCTTTGAAATAATTGTATTGAAAAGGTTGTGTTGTACATAGTATAATTGTATATTTAGTGTTTTAAAGTATGAAATTTAAACATATTTTTTCTTATTGTAATGTTTGTATATGTACATACCATCAGCATTGCTTATAATAGGTAACTCAATATGATGTAGATTTTTCATACTTGTGAAACAATAATATCAGACTGTAAAAATTAGAAATAATCATAAATTTTAATATTTAAGACAGCTATGTATGTATAATTAGTACTAATTTTAATTATATCTTTATATGTGTGTATAAAATCATTTTAATTATATCTATATATATATGTATAAAATCATTATATTAATTATATATATATATATATATATATATATATATATATATATATATATATATATATATATATATATATATATATATATATATATATATATATATATATATATATATGTATCTCATCAGGAATTCACAATTTAATTTTTAAATAATACACATATTTTTTTGAGAGCAATGATGAGTGTCCATTTGTGATGGAACACCTATATATATATATACATACACACACACACACTTACATATATACATACATACACATTAACCCTTTGTTACTTAATAATAATTGATATTAAAGAATTAATAAAAAAATGTAACAAATATTTAAAAAAATATTTCTAAACCAATAATGAGTTAATTAATTTAAATTTTTGATAATTTATGAAAAAATATATAACATTTAACTATTTTATTTAATTAAAACATTTATTTTTGAATGAACTACATTCATTAATAAAATTTAGTTACCAATAACTGATATTATTCTTTTATTATTATTATTCAAAATATTATATATTAGAAATAATAGTATTCATGTTATTGTTATAATGATAAAGGGTTAATAAAATGACTGAAACAGCATAGACAGTTAGCAAATATTGTACAGTTGTCTTTAAACTTTTAAAAGATTTTACATTGTACAACATTGGTACTTAAAATGGATTTATAATATAGTTTGTTGATTTGCAATGATGTTTTTATATTCTATTTTACATTATCATGAATAAATAATCATATTTTTTTAAAAATGTTGGTGAAATATATTTATAAATTTCAGAGATATCTAAATTGTTATAACTTAAAATGAAAATAATTGATTTATTGACTGTGATGACTAAACTGTTTCTTTATGTAGTAGTTATATATGAAAACATACTTCCAAAATTTGACTAACATAGTAAATTAAACATTAAATTTATATAAACCATAATTTAAACAATCTATTATGTCTTTAAATAAATATCAGTAATTTTTAATTAGAAATCCTAATACAAGTTTTTACCTTTAATTGTAATGTTGTAATGAAATATATTATTTATTAAGTTTTATATACTTTTTTTTATGAAAGTACAATATGTTATCTAAAAATAATAAAATGAATTTCAAACTTTTTCATAACACATTGAATGTTGAGCCAGAAAATGATGATTGGCACATTAATTTTTAGTGGTACCTTGGAGTTCAATGGTGCCCAATGCTATTTGACTCAAATGTATATACAGTAACATTGATAAAATATTGTAGTTCTAAAGTATCAAAATATTTTAATAATAATCTACAATTATAAGTGCATATATAAATATGTAAATATTTTTATATTTGAAAAATATTTAAACTCAGATATATGACCAAATGTAAATTAAATAGTAAAATTCATATTCTGACATATATGAACAGATAAACGAATTTTATTTAGTACTCGATGTATTAATTTGCATTTAAAATATTTGTTTTTAAATAAATATTCTTGTCTTAATCAAAATTAAAAATAAACAAGTAAAAGTTATTTTATACTATTTTTTTGTTATTCTAGGATAATAATAAATTGATTTATATATACATATATATATATATATATATATATATATATATATATATATATATATATATATATATATATATATATATATATATATATATATATATATATATATATATATATATACATATATAATGGAATGATTATTAGCTTGAAATTGATGTAGAATAGAAAATAAATAAAAAAAGTTGCAGAATTTTTTTTCAGTTAAAAAAATACATTAATTTTATATAAATGAAAATGTATCAATTAATCAGTACTTTTAAAATTATGTAAAAAAAATATTCAAGGTATATATAATTTTTATAAAGTTATACAAATTTATAATATTCTTAGTCACAACAATGAAGAACACTGTTTTCTGAATAATATCAATTTTCACATTGCTTATTTTTCAAGTAGATGTATTTCTAGATTTATTAAATATAATTTTCAACATTTCTGTATATTCGTAAATAATTAAGATAGATTGGTTATAATTACATTGTTATGAGACTGATCTAATAGTTAAAAAATAAGTAGAGAGAAATAACTTCATTCTTAAGGAAAGTTTGTAATATTTTTTACCCTTATTTTCATATACAGATATGAAAAAAATTGTCTTCAGATGTTTTTATCAATTTAAAATGTTTGAGTTATTCATAAAGTCAAACTGCTGATCAGTGTTTCAGAAGCTGAATTTGATATATTGAGCATATACTAACTTTTCTGAAAAATTGATTGAATGTTTAAATGTTTTTAATTTTAATAACATTTTAAAGTAATGAAAATAAAACATTCTTAAGAATAAAAGAAAAATAGGTAAGGTAATATATTTTAAGCCATCATTCAGCACAAAATTTTATAGAAGTAAAACATTTTTCATTAAAAAATATAATATTTATTTAAAATAATGAATATTTTGAAAATGTTATTTATAAAAAATCTGTATATGAGGTGAGTACTTTATGAGTATATTGACGAATTAAAATTGTAGTCTGAAAAGATATAGAGATATTGGTATTTAATTTGGAAGTTTTTGTACATTTTGTTCAGTTCAAAATAAAATTATATTACTTAAATTAAAGTAATTTACTTACACATTTTTTTATATTTGTTAATAATATAAAAATATATTAATTTGGTATTGATTCAATTTCACAAATAGTTTTGATATTATAAGTATATAAATATAATTTATATATATTAAAAAACAGTAACAATTAACAGTTAGAAGAATAAAAATATACCATTGTTCAAATACATTTTTAGTAAAAGCGCATTATACATTCCTTGGGTTGATAAACGCAGTTGAATTAACCAAAGTGAACCACGTAAACAGTCCATTTTAACGAAAATGATACAGATGAGGTTGACGGGTAAACAATTTAGTGGCGGTCAACTTTCGTTCAACCATGGTTCAGCTGATTGATTTAACAATGTTGATCAACCCGGGACACCCGTGTAAACGCGCTTCTTAAGATTTGTTCACTGTATTCTTGCCAATTTATGAATTATTATTTACAAATGATTATAATAATTTATTAGTTTGGTTTTGTAAAATAGATGTTAATTTTTCAGATGTATAATTAATTTAAATAAATTATTTTTTACATTAAGAATTTAGAGATCATTTTATTTATGTATTTTTGTTTAGAACACAACCGCGTAAATACGGATTTTAGTCTAGTCAAATGCATTCATTTAATTCAGTTGTTTTATATTATTTATTTAAACATTTAATTTAATTAAAAATCTAGTACTGATATTTTATTAATTAAAAAAGAAATGATTATTGTCTAATGTTAGAAATTCTATAATGATTTTTTTAATCTGCATATTTTTTTGTAACACTTTTAATATTATTCCAAATATAAGTGCAGTTTAGTAATTTTCTAAATTTGCTTTTAAAGAGTTTATTTATTTAAAAAATAATCATTTTTTTGTACAAACGAGAATAGTTTCAATAGAGATTAATTTTTATAATTTCATTATAATATGTATTCTGAGAATTTGTTTGTATCAATTGTACTTTGTATGTAAAAAAAATTATCATTAATGTACAATTACTTGCAATGATTTTTTTGAATTAAAAAATGTAAATACATCATGTATGCAAGTAAGTATATACAAACATACAAGTATTTTAAATTAAAACTAGCTCAATAGCAAATATAGTTCGCTGTTATGTTTCTTAAATATTATAAAGTTACGTGTTTTCTTCATTTGTCACCATTAATATAATTATGTCATACAGATATAGTTCTTTGAGTTATTTTGTCAATACATCTTTCATAAATCTCAATAATTAGACTTGTACATGAAATAAAACTTAATATTTAATAAAAGTAAGTTATGACTAATATTATATACATTTTTATGCATATTTTTATTGAAAAATCAATTATTTTTGTTTTAGGTTCCTGTTAATTTTAATCGAAATAAAAAAATAGCGAGTATTTCTGTAAGTAGATTACCATTTCTGTATATATATATATATATATATATATATATATATATATATATATATATATATATATATATATAGAGAGAGAGAGAGAGAGTGAGTGAGAGAGTGTGTGTTCCATTAGGAGTGTACACTCATCATTGTTCAAAAAACATCATCGCTCAATCAGAAAAAATGCCTCTTCGTTCTTATTTTATGTATATGGAATCTGTTTAAGACTTTTCAAATTACGAGTTATAATTTTATTATGTTAATTACTGTCCTTTTTGAAAATGTCGATCATTTTTTTTATTTCTGGATTGTATGCCGTATTTTTACTTAAAATTTTAATTGTGTTAATTTATTTAATAAAATTAATTTTATTTAATGTCAGGATTAAGGCATTATTAATTATTGATTCAAAACATGTTTTTTATGTGCTTTTGGACGGTTAGATAAATATTATTATTGCATGTGTAGTTGTTTTTCTGAAATATTTCAATTTATAATTCAAAGGTTTTATTGCTTTTGCTGTTATTATAAACAAATTTATTGCTTTCATAATTTAATTGTATCATGTCTTTTAATATGAACTTTATTTTTGTTTGAATTTAATTTATGTATTTGATTATTTTTTTTAATTGTAGTTTTCTTCAGTAATACATAAAATAACTTCGACGTATCAAAACCACTCAGAGAATTTAAACTTAGTTTTTAGATGATTTCCTGATTTTTTGCATGTACTGTAAGAATATTTTTCAAATTATATTGACTAGTAGTAATTCCATTTGTAATATATTGCTTTATGTGTATATATTATTATCTGATTTAATCACATATTGGTTTAAAATAATTTTTTATTTATTTTGTGTTGTTTTGAAAAATTGAAAGTTTTCATGAATGATTTTTTTTATTAGCAATTCTAATAATAAAAATATATACATATTTTTAATATGATCTACAATTTGTGTTTAGAGAAGATGTGCAGTGTTTTTTATAATAAAACTATATAAAATAATAATATTTTATATTTAGATTATTCATTCAATTTACTTAAGCGGATGCATTGAACTGAAGATGTGAGTGAACAATAATTCTTAACTTTCACTGATGACGGTTACGCCTATAATTTGCATGCAATGATTTCCTTTATTTTAATGTATATATAATACTTATTATGTGCACAAATTTGCGTATACACATTCACTTATGCATATAAATATAGAACAATTTTATGTATGTGTGTATGATTATACACACACACATACATACATATATATATATATATATATATATATATATATATATATATATATATATTTGTATAAACACACACACATATATACATATCTATGTATGTATTAATTTGAAATGAAATTAATTATATCGAACACTATTTTGAATAATTTTAAAATAAATGCCGATTGCACGCATTCGTTTGATTGTTGACAACGGAAGATTCAAGTTTTCAAGTTTATTTAACGAGCTGTCCAGTTTAAGAAAGTGGGCCAATGAAGAAGTGACTGTAATATTAAATCGTCAAGTGAGTGTATTGGGCAATCTGATAATAAATAAACAGTATATAACTGTGTTAGTTAAAGAAAGATAACTAACTGAATATATTTTCCACCTTTGCGTTCAGGTGTACATTCTTTTCTGTCAATCTCAGTCAATACTTTACGTTGCGGCCGAGAAGTAGTTATCGCAAATTCAAAACAATTCTCTGGTATATTATTGGGAATGAAGATTTATGTTTGATATCAGTTTAAAAGTTCATTAACTAAAGTGGTATTTAATTTGTTCGGAGTAATGATACTTTGTGTACATACATTTCTAATGTAATTATATCTTGCAAATAAATGCAACAATATTTAGTTTGTTCGTTGATTTGAATTTAAATCATACATTGTTTGTAGTGAAGATGGTAAGCAGAAATAATGATTTCTATTAAAATAACAAAAAAATGTTACGTGAAATTTGTTATTCTTTTATCAATGTTAAAATTTAATTAAATATTTAAACGTTTTAATATCATAAGTTAAAGAAATGTTTCAATGCTGTTTAGTAAATAGAACGACCTTTGAAATATTTACTTAATCAGTTCTTATAGAAAGTACTTATAGGATAATTAATAATATATTCAATATTATTCAAGTTTATATGTCTATTCAATAGGGAAAGTTATTATTTCAATGATTAATAGTAAGACTATTAAATGAATATCTCATATATATATATATATATATATATATATATATATATATATATATATATATATATATATATATATATATATATATATATATATAATAGTGGTTCATTAATCCTGATATTTCATAATTTTTAACCTTCAATAATTTATTATATATTTTTTTAAATTTCATAATTTAAACAATTTAAAAATATATTCAATGCCCTAAATTATCTGTGTCTTTTTTATTTTATTTTTATTCATTAATTTTTTATGTATGATTTTGTTTAGAAATTTCAGTTGTCTTATATCATTTTATCAAATATATATATATATATATATATATATATATATATATATAATAATTTTTTTATATTGTACAAGGTCAATAGATAAATCTTAATTCGAAGAACAGTAACTAACAATTATTTGTTAACCAGAACAAACTTCTTTAAGATGAAATACATTTAAGTTATATCAAAATATTATATATATATATATTTAATTAATAAACGATTTTTTTCTTTTTTTAAATTTCTGTTAGAATTTTAAAAAAATGCTTTCGCCCCGTGAGTATCTTTTCTGTTTCTCAGTATTTGAAATTTAATCATACAGAAATCACGTGACATCTCCATGCAGAGGATAATATATATGTATATATATATATATACGAGGGTTGTTTGATAAGTATAGTAAATTTATTTATTGTTTAATTTAATTAATTTATTAATATAATTTAATTTTTCAATTTAGTTTTTTTTACTTTTTTACCATACTTATCAATCGACCTTCGTATAAATAATACTTTGATATTTAAAGTTATAGTATCAACCTCTAATTAAATTTAATAAATAAGTCTGTGCTAACGACTCAAATGATATTATTGTAGTTATAAATATTGTTCAGATATAGTTTTAAAATATCACCCAGATATTTTATTAGTAATATATGTTGAACTTAATAATATTATATATATGTACACCTTTAAATATATATATATATATATATATATATATATATGTATGTATGTTTTTATAATAATAATAATAATTGATTTTAATAAGTGAAAGTGAATAACAAAAATATGTGTTTTTATTTTTTTAATTTTAAAAATTTAATTATATTTTTTTCATAAAAAAATCATAATTCCATATAAAAATGTATATATATGTGTATGCATATTATAGTAAGTGAAAATTATAAAAAAAAATCGAATTAGTTATTTAAAACAATTTTATTGTAAAAAATTTACAAATTAGCTTTTTTTCAAAATAAACCCCTGTTATTTCTTATTGAAATGAACATTAGCGAATAAAGTGAACAATAAGTGATTATTGAATATTTATATAATTGTTCGGTGCTGAGCGAATGATTTACTTGATATCATTTTATATAAAGTTTGAAATAGAAAATGTGCATAGCAGTTATCAATTTTGTTATTTTTATAACTAAACACTTGTATTATGACAAAATAAGTGGGCGTTAAGTGATTTATTTCTTAATGTAACTAAATATTGAGTTTAAATCATATTTAATTATATTTATTTTATTATTTAATTAACTAATTTGGATAAATTATCCAATAACATAAAAAATTAATGAAAAACTTGACATTTACTTTTTAATCTAAATAATTTATTTGCTTCAGTCAAAGAGACAATATTTGTTAAAGTTAATATGATTTTAAAGTTTTGTAAATCAAATATAAGTCATCCAAATGTAACGCCTAGATTTGTGTTTTATTAAAAAGAAAATACACACATGTTTTCTTATACACCACCCTATACACATGTTCCTTTTTAATAAAACCCAAATCTAGGTGTCACATTTGGATGGCTCTATATAATATACTGTCCATTTATTAATTTTGGTTCACTCTGTATATACTTAACAAGTTACCTAAATATGTCTTTATATTAATATCGTGGTTTTAACGTCAACCTGGGTTATTATTAATTTTTATATATGAGTAATTTAATTTTCGTTGAATTTGAAAGTTTCATGTATACAATAATTCGTATTATTTTAGGTCAGTTTAGAGAAATGTCGATTTATGTACAAATGTATAGTTTATTGTATAGTCTATTACAGCTTTCTTTTAACATACGGAATATAGCATTAGTAAAAATGTTAAAATGGTTTATTAGAAAAGTGCATTATATAAACATATTATTAAAGCATGTTAATCAATTAAATTAGGATTTTAACTGAAAATATTCGATTATTGTTGACAACGAATGAATTGATTTATAATAGAAGATTTTTCTGCTACGTTTTAATAAAAAAATCTTTAAAATAAAAATATACAATATTTTTAAAATATATTAACGATTTAATGCATTTATTTTTAAAATTTAAATTTGAAAAAATGGTATTGATATTTGATGAAATGAATTTTAAACATGTACAATATTAATTCTTCGTTTGTTAATTTGAACATGTAAAAAATAATAGTGTATTGAATTGTATATTTATTTTTCAATCAGTAACTAGTTTAATAAAGAATACAAAGGCTTACAAAAAAGGTTGAGCTGATGAACTACTAGCATAGATTCACTATTACTGGTTTGATTGAGTATGTTACTTTTATTTATTTATTTTTTTATTTAGTATCTTCAGATTTAAATTCAATTGCTTTTTAATATCTATAAAATATAATTCTATATAAAGTATTTATAAAAAATAAATGTTTGATGTTTTTTGTTTTACTACATTGATCGTTATGAATATTGTGATTATTGATTAGTTTTGTAAAAATTCCTATTATTTAATTGAAGAATTATATTTAATTTAATCATCAGTTTTTTTCATGTTAGTATTAAATTTTAAATGAATAATTCCCTCGAAAGTATTACTTCCATTTCGGATATTCGTTTTAATAAATTTTCCTTGACATGAAAACATTTAGATAATGAAACTAATAAAACTCCAAACAAATATTTTAACACAAATTAATCAATTCCCCTAACACAACAATATAGTTTACATTGTTTTTTTGTATACATTTTGATAGACATGTCATTATTGTTAATTATTGAGTAATAAATTATAAAATCTAATAATAAATGAATGCTGAATACTTTTATTAATTCTTTAATATTGGGCAAATAATTCATTTGAGTTAAAGTTTTTCTACCATGATATCTAAACAAGAAATGAATAAGAAGATTTTAAAACAAGAAATTTGAAATAAACAATTTCAGGTATATAGAGTTTTTCAATAAGAATGTCAGAACTTTAACAGCTGGTCGCAGCTATGTTTGAATAATTTTTGAGATCATTTTGTCATTTCAACTCAGTATAGTTTCGAAAATTAATATGGAACGTTTAACACTTCAACAACGCTTAGAAATTGTAAAAATTTCAATACACTTATTGAAACAAAAGTTTAATGAGTCCATTATTTAACGAAATGGACCCATCAATTGGCCACCAATATCATGTGATTTACTTCATTGGATTATTTTTTACGAGGTTATGTGAAATCATTGGTTTATGTTGAAAAACCACAAACAACATAAGCATTAAAAATAAACATTGAACATGTAATTCATGAAATTGGACCACAATTATGTAAAAGAGTGACGAAAAATTGGACTAAACGAATGCACTATGCCAAGTGCAGTTATGGTAGTCATATGAGTGAAATTGTGTTCCATCATTAATGCCATTGAATATGCTTAAAAATAAAAAAAAAATTAAACACTTTTTGTTTTATTTCCATTTAAACTTCTGAAGCGGTTATTGGAAAACCCTATAGTATATATTTTTTTAAGAAAACTTTTTTTAGGCACAAGTTACAAAATAAGAAATAATTATTACACAGTATTATTATAATTGTCAACATTATCAATAGGAACATTAATTATTTTAATGAAATACTATTATGAAAAAAATCAACAACAAATGAATCAAAAAGTTAAGACTGGAAATATGTTATTTATTTTACCATTGTGGAAAATTCTCTTTAACGCAAACGAATCTCTTTCCCCTAACACCACAAAATCTTATAGTGTTCAATAATAATTTATTATTCATTTTATTCGTTGATGCGAATTTTATTTCCATGTTATCGTTATCAGTGCTGTATTAAAAAATTATAATGATTATTAAACGTTTATAAACTATGAATGAATGACTTATTTGTAGAATTGTGAATTTGATACAGTACTAAAACAAATAGTGAATCAAAAAACAATTCTTAAAATAATAAAATGAAGATTAATCGTTGAAAATGCATATCAGTATATAAATAAAGTAAGTGCTTCAAAGGGAGATCAGTTACAAAATTAAAATGAATACAGATTTTCTTTCATTATTTTATTCACAACATTTTTTTGGAAATAAGGAGAATTTGTTATTTTTTAGAAAAATGTTTGTTTAAAATATTTTTGAATATTAAAATATTATTAAATAATTAAAATATTTTCCTTAATAGTAACATATAATACATGTTACATTTTTATATGATGTGCATTTTTTAAATTCATAAAAAAAATATTCACAATGTGTATGTAAAAAAATAATTATATATATATATATATATATATATATGTTGTACTTTATCTATCGAAAATTTACATTTGAAGAAATTGAAGAGAGAAAACATTGGATAATGAAATTTTTATCAGATAGAAATGATAATGTACATATATTATATATAATATTCAACACTGATTTTAAATTGATTGTAATTTTTTCTTATCACGTACATTTTTCTTTGCGACACTTGCTTCTATAATTGATGAATTCAGTACGGAGTCGGAATTTTGTACTATATCCGTTTACATTTTATGCGAAATATACTTTTAAAAATAATGAGTTTAAATTAAATTTGTAATCTGTTTTATTATATTATATAATAGTAATATATATCTTTTTATATCAGTAAATCATGAATTTTGCTTAAAAACGTTATAAGAAAAAACAAAATACTTTTTAGAATACGAATAAGACACAAAAACCAGGTCTAGAGTATTGTGAAAAATTAAAATAAATAATTATATATTTCAATAGCATAAATAATACATATATATATATATATATATATATATATATATATATATATATATATATATATATATAATAATAACATTGTTACTAATAATATTATTTGTTTTTTAATTCGTTGTATTCTTCAAACTTTTTTTACTGTTGTTTGTAAGTAGGTGAATAAAATATCTTATACGAGTATAATATTTTTCATAATCAAATTAAAGATTTTCCTTTAAAATTTCTTTTTTTATCAAAATAAAAGAATATATAAAATGTTATTCATCTGAACAAAGTATGCATTCCTCTGTATATTAAATTTTGTGTATAATATTTTATTGGAATTTGAGTAAAATCGATATTTTTTTAATATTTAAAAAAGATATTTTTGTATATAACCGAAGGAAATTATTTAAAAAAGAATTTTACAAAAATAACAATACATAGGATATTAGTATTAATCAGAAGTTATTTACCTAGAAAAGAGAAAGTTGTGTAAAGTATTGTATATTCAATGATGTTTTAAATCTTTAGAAAATCGCACATTTTTAATTATAAAGACAAGTAATATTTTCAAATTGTATGTATATATATATATATATATATATATATATATATATATATATAGTATTATATATATATATATATATATATATATATATATATATATACATACATACAATGTATATTTCTAATTAAGATCCGATAGTAATCTATTAATGTTGAAGACTTTCATTTACCTCCATATAAACATATAATTATTAATTATAAATATTTTACGAAGACAATATTGTTATAAAATTTTTCTTTGTGTTCAACTCTTACATTGTTTAAATTTGAATATATTAAAATATTTATCAAAAAAAAAAATGAAATTTCACAAATATGTTATATATATATAGTAAAATGTTTGGGAAATTTCATTTTTTCTTGATAAATTTTTTAATATATTCAAATTTAAACAATGTAAGAATTGAGCACAAAGGAAAATTGTATAACAGTATTGTCTTCTTAAAGTATTTATAATTAATAATTATACATTAATATGGAGATAAATGAAGGTCTTCAACATTAATAGATTACTATTGGATCTTAATTGAAAATATAAAAATAGTTACATAAATGAAAATATACTACATAAAGGTATTACAAATATTTTAAATAAATAAAATATTAAAAATAATTTTTAAAAATATTTTAAATTCGAATCATTTGCCTTAACAATAATGTGAGTAGTTAATTTTTGTAGAAAAAATTATAAATTGTTTTCTAATGTAAATTGAATTAAGTATTTTTTTATACTAGAATGAAAAGATAATTTCATATATACAAATATATAAATTAATTATTTTTCAGACTATACTGTGAATATTTAAAAAAAATTGTAATGGAAATATATTAACACAATTAATATTATTACTGATAGTTTAGATATTTACAGCAGTATTATATAATATTGATTATTAATACTGCAAATTGTTAATATAGAATGTTGTAATAGAAATTATAGTATAATTAAAGTTAATTGTTTCAAATTACTTGTTTTAAAACCTGTATATTAATTATTTGTTTTGGTATCATAGTACATTCACTTTAACTATTTATTCATTTTAACACTATAAGATTTTATAAAAGTCTCTGTAATCATTAATTCAATTATTTATAAAATCATAAACCGAACAAATAGTGATTATTGAATACTTTTAAAAAATCTTATGATGAGTGATTCATTTATGTTAAACTACATATTTATTTTTAATTGAATTCTTTGTAGATTGAGACCTAGTCACCCATTATTTACTATATTTTATTATTGTTGTAAGAATAATATATGTCGATTTATATTTTATTAAACCGTGATAAATTTTGAAATTTGTCTCATTTTTAAATATACTTTAAAAAAATTCACTCGAGATTAACAACTGTCATAATTGGTCATGATATATAACAAAAATAGTTAAAAACAACACATAATGTAACACTAAGATTTCAAAAGATATTATTATGTGTAAATAAATAAATTAAGAATAAATACTATTAACAATAGTCAAATAAAATATGAATACAATACTGTCACAACTGTTTATAAATTAATATTGTATTCAACTATTCACTCTATTTTCATATTTACTCATAATATCTCTAAAATGTTTACTATTGTAGATTATAAAAATTAATTATATTCTTTTTCATTTTTCATTGTAAACATGATATTAATGTATTGTTAAGATACCGCAAACAATTTTTTGTATAAAATATGTTATATTTAATTGCTTTTTTAAACTTCGTTATATTATTTCTTGTGTTATAAAGTATTTTCTTTACACAATGTCGATTTCTTTACATTTTTTTATAATTTATGTTGACACAATTGAATAGGAAAATGGTTAAATAGTTCACATTACAATTACTTGTTCATTACAATTGGCAAAAAATGTCATAGAAACACGAAAGTATAATTAAAGTAATTATGGGTTTAATGCTATTACCCAGTTACATTATTTCACATAGATTTGATGAAAATATTATTTTAGAAAATAAGTTTGAAAATTATTTATTCCTTTATTTGATTTTAATAAGACTCTTCATTAAATCTAATAATATATTTCTTCTGATATATTTTATTAATGACTATAATGGTTTTAGTAGCAAATATCAGAATATATATATATATATATATATATATATATGTATATACTTTTTAGATAATTAGTACATGCAAAAAATCTCCGTTAAGAAAATATTCTGTATTTAAATAATTTGTGTTATTAGCTATGAATTCTATTATATATGATAACTCCATAAATTAACTTCTAGACTTGTCGTATGAAAATGTGCATTATAATATGAGATAAACATTTATTTACAGTTATAATAGAAGCGTATGAGTACCGTTGTAATGCATTTTAAAAATTTATTTAATGTATCAGTCTCTAATATATGCATGTATCATGATGTAATATCAATAATTAATGAGTTTACAGCTTTAACATGAGATTTCTTTAGTGTGAATATTTTTACTAATTACAAATATTTGAAGTTTTATATAATTTTCTTAATTATCTAAATAGACTTAATATCCATTCAGGATATCGATTTAGAAACGTTGTAAATAATAGCATATAAACATTAATTACAGTTATACATATATCATTTACGTAGTAAGGTCAAGAAATTTCCATAATTTCAATGAAATACACAATTTTAGAAAACTTGTATTTTTAATTTTTTTCATATAATCTCTATATAATTTATTATGTTTTTGTAGTAATTTCAAATCATCATATTTTATAATATAGCAAATAAAATAATTTCTGCAACGTATTGTTAAATAAAATACATTTAAATAATTTAAAAAAAAATTAAAAAAAATCATTTTGTATTTTATACTTTAATGGTATTCTTATAATACGAGTCATAAAATGTATGGTTGCTCTTACTTTTTTATGCAAACTTTATAAGTTTCGATAATGTCTAATACATACTTTAATTTAGTGTATATTAATATTACACAAGGGCCCTATAAAAGTTTCAAAATGTTAAAAATATTATTGAATGAAATTTGAATTATTTCTGGCCTTTGTATATAAATAGTATGACTAACGAGTAGAAGAAATATATTTTCTTGTATAAACATTTATATTATATATATATATATATATATATATATATAGAGAGAGAGAGAGAGAGAGAGAGATTTATTAGTAATATAAAAAATATAGTCATAGTTGAGGATCGTATATTGAAATATTGAATAATATGTTTGAATTATAGTGTTTGTTGACAATTGTTTTAAAATTGAATATTGAATAAAAGTTGACAAGTAAATATATATATAATCACATCATAAAGCCCATATAATCCACTACTAATGGACAAGAGCATCTCAATGAATGCTACCATAATGTTATATATATATATATATATATATATATATATATATATATATATATATATATATTGTTTGTATATTTTTATGAATTTACAATATTCTTTTAAAATTTTTTATAAAAGTCAATAATTATTATTTTTAGTTATTTTAAATACTGTTTTTTATAATTGAATTAATAATATTTTATATTTTTTCCAGAATACCAACATTCAGATTTTATACTTCGTATTAATTATATTTTGTAATTATTCAGTAAATTGCAAGTCTGGTAAATTAAACACAAAAGTATCTCAAGAAACATCAGATAACAAAAAATTGTCGCAACTCGAGAAGGATGAATCGATTATTGTTAAAAAAGAAATTGATGTGAATAGTACTATTGCAGAAGTTGAAAGAATATTAAGTCTTAATTCAAGTTTACCACGTTTATCTCGAACTGAAATCCTGAATATTTTAGATAATATCACTAAATCAGATAACTTAAAATCTAATCTTTTAGCACAAGATAGTGCTGACATAAAAAGTAGAGAAGAACATCAACGTGCTATTATGTACGTTATGCCATATAGTCCAAAGAATTATAGTTATGAAAATATACAAGAATTATTTACAAAACCGCCGGTAGTAAAAATAGTCGATAATAATTCTGAAGAAATTGATTATTACAACGTGATTTCGCCTACGAAAGCACCGTCAGTAGTGTTAAGAGAACCGACATTTAATCGTGTTTACGATACAGTTATTAGTAATATGAAAAAAGATTACGAAAAAAATGTTTCTAAAACAACTCTTGGACCAACCAGTACAGTCGTAAATAAATTTGCACGTCCGCAAAGACCACAAAAGCCTCAAATAAATGCTAATAATGATAAAAAGAATAATATAAAAAAAGTAAATGAATTTAAACCTACCGAAAGTACAAATTATCCTTCAGGATTCATTGAAAAATTAAGAAATAGAACACGTACATCAAGTACAGCAAGACCAAACGTAGTAAGTACAACAGCAAGACCAAATCGTGGAACTATTCGTTATCCCAATCACAAATATCCTGAAGAAGAAACGTCAAAAAAACCTCAACAGCCAATTGAAGTTATAAAAATCGTCACCGCTCCTACTATATCTTTAGAACAAAAGCTTACTAAGCCTTTTGATACAGATCATTGGAATGATAAACCGAAAATTGATCCAAATCTCGCATATAAATCACCAGAAACGGTTAGACCGATCATAAGACCATCTCCTTTTAAATTAAAACATTCCAGTGTATATAGAACGTCTACTGTACAACCACAACCCATAGAAACTTCTATTGGAAATTTCGTGAAAACCGTTTCGTTAACAACACAATCTTCATTGGATCAAGTCGATTTAGATTTATCAAACGATGATAGAGAAGAAGTGAATACTTCTTATAATGTCAAACCTCCTGTATCGTTATCTTTTAATAACAAAGAAATAAACAGTCACAAAATGACTTTTATTGATAAAGAAGAATTAGATATTGGAGTTCCGGAACATCTAAAAGATTTAATCAAAAACATCGATCTCAATTCTGCTGAAACACAATCAACTAATACAAAATATAGTAGTCACTATAAGAATCCTCCAGTTGTATATCCTAACAAAGTATCTGATACAATTTCGAATAAAAATAACGTCAAAGAATTTCAGGATTCAATAGGACTATTCCAAGATCCAGTAACGACGACAGTTAAGCCTGATTGGTCAGAGGCTGTCGAAGGACTCGATCCAGAAATGAAACAGTTGCTGATGACATTTGGATTGATTCCGAATCCAGATGAAGATCAAAAAACGTCTTCAAGTGAAATGAAATACGATTACGTTGAACCTGTTAAACCGGTGATTCAGCCTGCATCATACACGAGTTTCAAACCGTTGCCAGACACAGCACCAAGTAGAGAAGATATGCATTCATTTTTGTCAAAGTTCGGATTGATGTCTGAATCAAGAAGGTCTCAGAAATCTATCACTGCTAATGCAGGTAGGTCGAAATTTCAGAATGTTTATTATTTGAATTTTCTCTTTGTAGAAGACATATTAAAAAATTAATCGTTTTTATACAAATAAACCACTCACTCAAACATCATAAGATTTAGAAAATTGTTCAATAATCATTTATTTAATTTATTGGATGGTGTGCATTTCAATTGTTGAATATTTTTATAAAGTTATGTGATGTTGAGGCGATTGATTAATTTGTTTAAAATAAAAACAGATTTCACCAAAAAATACTAAAAATAATTTTATATTCAAACAAATTATATTATTTTTTATACGATTTCATTTTATTTCAAGTAAAAAAATGAATTTTATCGGTTTTAAATTTTTTGTCTTGTTTTATAGTACTTCATATTGTCGAATAAAATAAGAAGTTACTTTTTATTCTTGTATACATAAAATATCATAGTTTCACTTCTATTATAAATATTTTTTTTTTAAACAAATCAATTATTTTCAGTTTTATTATATAATTAACAGTAATTTTTAAATTATATGATTAGTTCTCTTTAAAAAAGTTTATTTCATAGTGTGTTCTTTTATTTTCTGTAATTTACTATTTCATTCTCTGTAAAAAAATTATTGACTTTTAAGTTGAAATTAACAAAAAATATTTCATATTTTTATTATAAAATGAACATTTCTTTCTTATTCTTCCAAATTGAACAGCAATTCTATTATTTATTTCATGCCTTACTCTTAAATGAATTTTGTAAATAATTATTAAAATTCTATTTTTTATTATTTTCAAGTATTTAAAAATATTAAATACAGATGAAGGTCAGTCTGATGCTTCTTGGGAATTGGTACTTGAGTGAGCCAACACTAAGTCATTTGTTGATGTGCAACTATAGATGACTTTTTTAAAAAAAATAGAAGTCAAACCTTTATTGAATATATTTAGTAGAGATGTATAGAATTTGTATTCAGTAACAAAAATACAAAACAAGACAAATTCAAAGAAAGGCTGTTCATTTTGTAGTTAAATAGATACTTAAAATGCGTTCTAGTAAAATGATAAAGTAACTCTGGTGGGAGATTTTGGAAAGTAGGCAATCGCTCACGATTTTAGTTTGCATGTTTTTTTAGTATTTGGCCAGGGAGGATTTTAATCAAAGAATATTTTTTCTCTTTTTTATGGTAGTAATTATTAGATATTAAAAATTAAATTAAGAAATTGTTATAGCATCAGCGACATTTTCAAATGTTCTTAATACAATTAATAATGTTTTTTTAGTTGTGTGGGTCATGAAAATAAACATTAATATTTCTATAAATTATTTTTTTATAATTACAAATTCACATATTTTAAGTATTAATTAATTGTGCATGTTTTATTAATTTACCAAGTAAATATTTAAGTATTAAAATATTTAGTGTTTTCATTAATAAATAAATGTATAAAGTAAATTTTTACATGTCTTTATTAAATTTATAATAAAAACATCTTTTAGAAACGCCAAAACCAAAGCCGAAACAATTAGATACCGTACCGGTGTTCGATACTCAAATGTTACCAGATAATATGAAAGAAATTTTAGAAGATATAGGTTTAGTTCAGCCATCAAATCGTAAAAGTAAAGCGATCCGAAACGGAAGTAATATATTCAAAACACAAGAAAAAAGTCACGTGTTCAATCCAGAAACGGCCTTTGCATCAAATGAAGAACTAAAAAAACTTGAACAACTTATATCGACAATAAAACAGTTAGATAAGTTAAATGGAACAGTGACTCAATCGGATTTAGATTCGTTAGATTTATCCAACATAAAAGAACTAACCGAAAGTCTGAATAATTCAACACAAAAAAACATATTTTTAGATGAACAAGAAACAGACAACTTAAGTCCCCTTTCTTTATCTGAGATCAGTAATATTTTCAAAATAAAAAGTGGTATAAAACGTCAAAACTCTAATGCTTCTGAAAGCTCGAATTCTACAGAAACGACAACCACTGAAGCTATAACATCAACGACTGAAGAATCAAGAAATCCATCAGCGGCAGATTTAGCAGATTCATTTGGAGTAAATACTGATGTAAGCGGTCAAACTGTTCCTGATGAAGCTCTACCGGAACCAAGAAGGAGTGGTGTGTATTTCTTGGTAGACTGGAATTCATTTTTAGAAGTCGGTGACGATGAAAGGAATAAGGTGAATATTAGAATTGCACCAAGAGTAGGAGATCCTTCTCGGTTTATTAATGTTAAAGTACCTTAAAAACTTTATGTATATAAACTCATTTTTATCAGGTAATTATTATATTTTTCTTAAAAAAATCTCTTTAACTTTTCATTCAATTTGGAGATATGAATGACTCAGTAAATCAAATATAAGTAATTATCTGTTAACGGTAAAATGGTAAATAAAATTATTTCATAGGTTAATTAAGTAGTTTGTACATATTTTTATATATATTTATTACATTTTTATTATACGAATTAATTAATAAAAAAAAAAACAAATTACCAATGTATTTTTACTTACCTTATATTTTTGGTGTGACATCGAATTAGAATACATTTTCATGTCCGAATACTGAACTTTCTCTTGACATTTATAATAAATAAAATGCAATTATGTGCATCTATCTAACTAATTTATAGTTTTGTTTATCGAACGTGCAAATAACTCAATCGTGATCAATTAAATTTGTTTGTTTGTATTATTAAAGTATATATTGACCGAAATATTATTTTAAATAGTAGGTTAATATTTAATATATGATAAATTTTGCATAGAAACATATAATTATTTATAAATAATGAAGTAGTTTAAAAATATTCGTACTCTATTTAGTTTATATGAGGATATATAATTCGAAATAAATTTCATTTCCAACATTACAAGATATTGTAAAAGTGTTCAATAATTATTTATTGTTTAATCTAAATATCTAGATTTTTTAATGAAGTGCTCTGACGATCTTGACCTTGGCATCTAAATATACATTACACTAAAAATAAATAAAATGAACAATAATAATTATTAAAAAAATTATAATATTTTTTTAATGTTTATATCATATGATAGTTAATTTGTGTGAAATGAATTTACTATAATTCCTAAACAAATAGTAAATTTCATATAATTTTTATTTAATTATTTTAATCTTTTTATTCAAATATTTTCATATTAAAAAGTAATAAAAAATATTATTCACTACTTAATTTAAAATAGAAAACAATAACTAAAATGTAAGCCTAAATTTTTCATACTGTATGCTATATTAAAAATTAGAATAATTACCATATATATTTTTTAAAATTTCGATATTTACAATCATATTCAATTAAATTCTTCTCATATTTATCGTAAAGTCACTAATGTATTCGATCAAGACCAGTTTTAATACTTGCTCTTATTGACTTTGACCAATGACATATTAGATATAATTATCTTTAAATCATTATTCGATCCATTATTATCGAATAATGGCTGAAAACACCCAATAATCTTATAAATCTTAATGGTATTTGAATGTGATCTATGAAAAACTCCCATGATGAACCATCCACCTTTCAATAAGCTTTGTTAAGTAAGTTCAACGACATTCACTCGTTCTAACACTACAAGATGTTATAAAAATATTCAAAAATTACTTATTGTTTATTTTTTTGCTAATACGTATTTCGACAGTCGTATTATTGTCAAAGGACATTGAAAAGAAATTATAATGGTATTAGTAATAAAAAACTTGTGGTATTAGGACATCTAACTTTTAATTAATAATTCATTATATATAAATTGCTCAAATATATGAAGTTTTTAAATATTTTTTAATAATCCTATTATTATTTAATTTATTAATTGCTGTTTTTATTTTGTCATTATTTATTTTAAAATTATTTACAAAAAGTGTGTATAAGTTTTTAGTAATTTAAGTTTGTATATCAACAGATAAATGTAATTAAAAATAGGAGATTATGAAGCATTCATATATTTCTGTAAGTTATGTTAAATATCTATATATAAATATTATAAATTAAATTACAAATAATTTGTCTAAAATTATATGCATGTTTATTCAAGTTTATATTCGTTATATTTTATATAATTATAGAAATCATACTGTTTATTTAATGTTATGTAAGTATAAATTGAATAAGAACACAACTGATGTACTTAGAATATATCTTTATTCATTTCGAAAATCCATTCAAGCAGGGTTAACGTTCATCGTTAATACAGATGTTTCAAAGTGATATTTATTGAAATGGAGATATTAAAACATGTTATTTCATTCTTATTGTTTTTATTTGTTTGTAAATGTGAAGATGTGCTTTCTATTTCTCGAAGAGAGATTGCTTCAAAAGTTAGAGAACAACTTGATATTTTAACATTACAAGTGTTAAATGAAGAAAATGTTCCAACTGGGGAATGGTTTTCATATGGACAAAATACAGGCATTTTCAACCGAGAAGGTAAGTTATTCGTATGTTTTATAATTTTTAAATACAGATTTTCTGTTTAAAAAATATTTTTTTAAAAATTGTTTTAATTATTCTATAGAACATTTATTAAAAAATATTTTTAGCAAATATCTACATAAGAAAATATTTGCCACTTAATATATTTAATTTATTAGTTTTTCTTTTTTTTATATATTTTAATTAAACATTTATATTCGTAAATGCATTTTTGTTAATTGAAAGTTTTTACATAACAATGAAAATACATATTTTAATCAGTAATATAATTAGGTGTATTTTTTACTGTTTAATTATATTTAAAAAAATGTACTGAACATGAATAACATATGAAATAGCAAACAGAACAACGAACAGAATAACAAAAGAACAGTATATTAAATAAACATATTTTTTTTATAAAATATGTCAGATAGAAACTAGCAAAACATTTTATAATCATATTTGAATAAAAAAATCACAGAATTGTATAAAAATAAAAAATACTGTGCTATGTCCTATGTACTTTAATATTTTAAAAATAATTGTAGTAACTATCATAAAAGTTTAAGCTAATGAAAGAGTTAAAAGTAAAAATAAAATTTATTTAAACATATTCTAGAACATTGTGTAAGTTTATTATAATACATATATAGGGTAAATATTATAAATTGACATTCTCAGAACATTTTAAATAAATATAAAGAAGACATTACAGAATTCCATTATTGTGGAATATTTAATATGTAACAATAATGTTAACAGGTTAATAACTTTTCAAATATTTTTTGTATGTGTATATATATATATATATATATATATATATATATATATATATATATATATATTTGGATGGAAACTAGTCCAAAAAACTTCAACGTTTTTCTAATCAAACATTTTGTACAAGAAACTGTAAATTTAACCATGGAAATTAGTGCTTTAAAATATTATTTTAATAAAAAAGTAATTTGTTAGTTTTTTTAAATAAAATTTCTGTAAAACTGATTGAACTATTTTAGACATTGATTCTTTACATAATCTTGAATGTTTTTAAATAAATTTTATTTGTTATATTTCTAAAAATGTCAAATTATTAAGTTTTGTAATATGAAATGTCGAATTATTATATAGGAAATAAAATAAAAATCTGACATTTCATATTACAAAACCTAATACTTAAAATCGAAATCACATTATTTACTATAAATAACCAAATTTTAAAAATATCTTAACTAATTCCAATTTACACATAATTATATTCTGGATTGATAGTATATATTATATAGGGTCATCCGAATGTGAAGCCTAGATTTGTGTTCTATTAAAACAAAACATTTGTATAGAGAAACATGTGTATAGTATTTTTTTATTTCTTTTTAATCAAAAACAAATCTAAACATCATATTAAATTTAGGCGTCACATTTGGATGACCCTATATGATCTGTAAATATTGAATAACAAATCTAAAGAAATTAATATGAAATTTTCTGTTGAATTGAAAATTTCCAACTATAAATATTTTAAGTATTAATTGAAGTTCATAATGACAATTAAATACTTGTGCATGTACTTTGGAATTTTTTTCGAAAAACAGAGGAAGTATAAAAAAAGTAACTATTCAAGTCAACCAAACATATATCTTTTATTAGAGTAGTTACTGATTATAATGTTGAGAAAATAAATGAGTATATAGAAAAAACGAAAATTGATTGTTACAGCAATTTTTGAGAAAATTTATTATAAAAGAAATTTGAAAGTAAATATAACAGGTTGGTGTCAAAATAATTTCGGAAATATTTTATGAACAAAATAAAAAGAATTTTGTTTGGATTTTATAACAGTGGTTTTAAGATTGCCTCAATCTACTTTCTACCTATTTATAATTATATATATATATATATATATATATATATATATATATATATATATATATAAAATTGAAAATTAAACAATAATATATAAGGTTTTTTTATATATCTAAAATTAAAAATAAACGAGCTGTAAGATGATTAAGGTCATGTTCATTATTTTTAGACAACCAGTTCATTGTATAGTAAAGATGATTCTCAGTATCCAAACAAAAAATCAATAATCTTATATTTAAGTGTTGATATTTCTTAAAATTATGATAAGAAAACGACTGGAATTGTAAAATGAATAAACTAAATCTTTTATCAAAATAATAGCCATAAACAAGTTTTTCTGTGAAGTAATTTTTTTACAAATATTTTATTCGACTATGTACCGTATCGTTTAAATGTGGTTTCCTGTATTTTCAAGTGTTATTAGTCCAGTTCAAAAGAAACTTTTTTTTCTGTAAAGCATAAAATTGAAAACGGATGGTCTTTAACAATCGTAAATTATGGATCATTTACTTTTTTAACAGGAACAACATTATTTCAGCATTATAAATTCTGAATAGATTTAATTTAAAAAGTGTTATTAATTTTTTTAATTTAAGAAATAAAAATATTTATAGATTTTCTTTTTCTTTTTTTAATCTTTTTAACATATATAAATCTTATTTTGCTGTTTTTTAACATGTTAAGATTAAAAGTCTTGTAATAAAGATAATTTCTAAATGTATGTAATTCAGTCAGTTTAATTTTTAATAAATTGTATTTTTAAAAATATTGTATACTAATAATTTTTTTAAAAATATTTAAAATTAATCTAAAATATCAACTTGCAATGGAAGTACATATTAATTTACAGAAATTAATACCTAATATTTTTTGTAAAAAATAAAAATTTCATAAAAAAATTAGTTGATTTGCAACTTTCACAAAAAACAATTTCATTAAATTTCAATGAAGTGCACATATATACCACACCTTGTATTCCACTTATACACTTTTTTAATCAAAGGCTGTTAAATTCTTTTATTTTTTATTGTAATCTACAATAGTTGTAATAATTTAGACATTCTTTCAAGTATCTATTTTAAGCATTAAGTCATTTATATATAGATTTAAACGAATGATATTTTAAAATAAGAGTTTAAAAAATATTTTAATATTTAATATTGTATTCAGAATATATTTAAAATTCTTGAATTCTGTACACCTATCTTATTTCATGTAAAATCAAATAATTATATATTACTGTTACATTTTTTTCTTCCAAAAAAGATTGCATTACTACTTTTATCTTTTAGAATTACGTATTGAAAAAGTTTGGTTAAATGAAAATTTCCAATTCGAATTAAATGTTACTAGCTGGGCGAAAATAAATATCGGAACTAAAACTTTTGTTTTTGGACGGATATCAAATGGCATACAATTAATAATTTTTGATTCTTATGGAACTGTTATTGAAAGTAAATCATATGGTAATATTATTTAAAGGTTTATTTTATTGTTACCAAAAAATTAAAATACATACTGTTATTTCAATAATAAAAATGTTTTAAAAACGAATTTTATAACATTGTTTTATAAAGTTGTCGAAGGAGAAACTACGACGATGGCTGTTGCAAAAAAATGGGATAATTATGAGAAGCGATACATGCCTATCGTGATACTTAGTACATCTGATAATTCTGAGAAATTTGTGTCACAGATTGTTTGCTATCGAATCAGTGAACATCTCATATTGGTAAATAAGATTGTTGGTATACTTAATATAAATCATTATGAAAAGATTAATATTTATAACACTTAAGATTTGATAATAATTTTATAATTAAATATTTATATTCTATTAAGTAAATGTAAAAATAATTGAGAAAAGATTTTAGTGCTATAACTAAATTAGTTTTTATTTTAATAGCTCTTGTACGATTTTATTCTTATTAT
Organism: Neoneuromus ignobilis; assembly: GCA_029203775.1. NCBI lineage: Eukaryota > Metazoa > Arthropoda > Insecta > Megaloptera > Corydalidae > Neoneuromus > Neoneuromus ignobilis. Next base: position 24,249,467 of record CP092088.1, read on the forward strand.
GTAATTTAAATTGCAATAATGATTTTGACAAATCAAACAAGTGATTCTTATTGCTATTAATATTTTAATACTGAAGAGATTAAATGAAAATTGATAATAATTAATAATGATGAGTTCTTTTAGAAAATATAATAATTTTAATCCTTTTTAAAAAAATCAGTTTTGAATTGCACTATTTTTGAAAAAATGTTGTTTACTCTCTCTCTCTCTCTCTCTCTCTCTCTATATATATATATATATATATATATATATATATATTTTCTTCATCGACTCACCTGGTCAGCTAAATGAGTATAACTAAGTACCAATGAATGATAATAATCAATAAGGCTTTCACCTAACAGTAAGCTGATATAAGCTGATATGATTATATATAATATATAGTGTTTATCCGGTAGTAGATAGAAAAAATTGATAACATATATATGTATGTACACCCGTCCCTCAATTTACGCGAGACTTTTTTTACGCGAGTTTTTTACGCGGCAAATTATACCTCTATTTACGCGGGATTTTTTTACGCGGTACTTTTTATTTGCGGTCAGATAGATTTCATTGTATATAATTTTTCATAGAATTTATTATATATTAGAGTGACGCAAATTCTTACTCGAACGTATAAAAGCACGATATAAATATATAAAAGGTTGATTGTTTTGAATTACACCGAATAAAATTTATCTACTTTTGTTTTCTAAAAAGTCATTATTTTTTTGTTAAGCTATGTGAAATAAATATGTGTTTCTACAACTTTACTAGCTTTTATTTCCAATATTTTTTCTATTGTACTGACAGACTCAATTTACGCGATTTTCATTTGCGTAAAACAAATCCACGTGGAACGGATACTCCGCGTAAATTGAAGGACAGGTGTATATATGTACAAGAAATACTTATGAGCTTTAACGAATAACTACTAAATTTTCTAACTTATTTCTGTTTAAAAATATTTATTCTTTTTTACACGAATTATAATTTTTTAAAATTTTAGTTTTTAATGTATTATTACTGGTTATATTTCGATTTTATTGTTATTAAGTATTTTTTGTTATCTGTTAAATATCTTAGATTTATATCTCAAATTCCTTCCAATTTCATTTCTAACATTTTCAAGTGTTATTAGGTTATGTATTATGAAATATCGGATTATTATATCGGAAATAAAACAAAAATACGACATTTCATATTACACGATCTGATATTTCTATATTCTTTCTATTATGTGATTATTTTTGTCAGGTCTCTCTATTTCTTTATTTAATATGAAATCGTTGAATTATTTTATCATTTAGGACACATTCGTATATAAGAACACATAGAAGAAAATGATTAACTTTTTTTTCATAAATTGAGTGAAAGATTTGGAATTTCTACTGAGATATTTCGTGCAAATAATATGACTGTTATTTATATCTTAATATTATATTCTTAACAGACAATTTATCTCTTCTACTATTACATATTATAAATAATTTAATATTAATTTCCATTGTTTTCTTTTCTAATAAACTTATATTGATTAATCATTAATACTATTTTTCTCTCTTTCATTTATTTGTCTATTTCGTTTCGTATTTTTATTTCCTGTTCTTATGTTATATATATATATATATATATATATATATATATATATATATATAACCGTCCCTCAATTTACGCGAAGTATCCGTTCCACGTGGATTTGTTTTACGCGAATAAAAATCGCTTAAATTAAGTCTGTCAGTACAATAGAAAAAATTTTGGAAATGAAAGCTAGTAAAGTTGTAGAAACACATATTTATTTCACATAGCTTAACAAAAAAATAATGACGTTTTAGAAAACAAAAGTAGATACATTTTATTCGGTGTCACTATCGCTACTGTAATTCAAAACAATCAACCTTTTATATATTTATATTGTGCTTTTATACGTTCGAGTAAGAATTTGCGTCACTCTGATATATAATAAATTCTATGAAAAATTATATAAAATGAAATCTATCTGACCGCGTATAAAAAGTACCGCGTAAATCAATACCACGTAAAAAAAGTCCCGCGTAAATAGAGCTATAATTTACTGCGTAAAAAAAAACTCGCGTAAAATAATTCCCGTGTAAATTGAGGGACAGGTGTATATATATATATATATATATATATATACACACATATATATATATATATATATTGTTTTAATTGGTTTACAATTACAAAAAAATAATTTTCAGGAAAAATTGTGGTCTTGGATTTTTTCTAAGCAGATTTTTAATTTACACATATTTCAAATGAATTACAAGAATTATTTGCTTATTGTCAATTCTATGAAAGATGATAATGTTTATACATTCGTTGATATATATGAATTTAATTACGAAATAGGCGATTATAGGTAAGACATTTTTGTATGTGTATATATATATATAGCATTAGTTATTCTTTATATGAATAAAGAAATGTCTTTCTTAATAATAAACGATTCGGGAAAAATAAAAAAAGTGTTTGTCTATGAAAGATTTGTGATTAAATGAATTTTCCACAGTACCAACAAGTTAGTTAATTTTTCTTATTTTCAGATTACAACAATATTTAAAATTATCTGGAACAATTCAAGATGTACTTGTATCACAAGTGAATGAAAATACATTTTTAACCATTACACAGCCTTTAAATGATACTGTATTGATTTATAAATTTAACGAATTCACTTTTGTACTGAACGAAATGATTAATATCGTACACATTAATCATGCTGTTTATTTTCAAGTAGGAAGCAACCACTATTTAGCAATAGGTGGTACAAATATATACATCTATCAATTTGAACGAAATCATATTAAACGCCATATTGTGAAAAATTATAATTTCGGAATGATCAAATATATTCTCCCAGTAATGACGACGACTTTCAGAAGAGATATTATCTTGTTTGTTCAGCATTCTCTCGATTTCACAACGCATAAGAATTATATTATCGATGCTATTGTGTATCATGCAGGCGAATTTATTATCCACGAAGAAGTTAGTTGCGAGTTTTATGGGGTTTCTAAGAACGGATTGGATTGTATGATCGAAGAGGAAAGTAATTTCGGTTTGGAATATGGGATTGCTTTGCCTTTTAAGAATAGTAAACCGAATATTTTACTTAGACGACAGGACTCAAATTTACAATTATTTGTTATTGACTTCGATTTAGTTGAAGTTGAGAATCCAATACATAAAGAAATATCAAGACTTCTGGAAATAAAGAAATCTGTTCAGGTATTTCAATGCTTATTTTTATGTGTTTAAAATTATATATAATTTCTTTCTTACAAAAACCGCCACTTGTTTACTTTTATTTCTAATAACTGATCGTTTTTTTGTACTTTCGTTGTTAACTATACGCTGTAAATTGCGTATTGAGGTTAAAAAGATTAACGATCATAAGTAACATATATTTTGCATTAGATTAATGTTTTACATTAAGGTATACGATTACACGCTACTTATATGTATTTGAAATTATTTTAGTACATATATGTTTTTGCTCTAATTATTTTTTAGTGTCGTGAGATTAATTCTTGCGATTAGAATTCGTTGAATACATGATCATAAATTATATATTTAAAAATTAATGTAAATAGCAAAAATAATAATTATTATTATGATTGCTATAGAAGTTTATTATGGAAAGTATTTGTAGTATCACGTTAATAACCATATTATGTACTCTTAAAAAATATTAAAAAGATATTATTTATGTTATTAAATCATATTTATATAATTTTCGACTAATGTTTACACAATTTTAGATTTATTCATCACTATATTAATAATATTTAATGCTTTACAACAATTCTTATTTCAATGTATATGAATTCTAGGACGTTATTATATATATATATAAATATTTGAATGTATCAAAATTTTTTTGTAGCGATATATAAATTTAAAACATAGACCATTACTTATATTGTAGGTATTTATAAATATATAACTGGCTAATGCTTTACACACACACACACACACGTGTGCGTGTATATATATATATATATATATATATAATCAAAAGCTCACTTTTTCTATCTATAGCTGCATGAAAGATTTTCACAAAACGTGCAAATTTTGAATCAAACATACGAGGGTGGTCCCAGAAATACCCGACCCAACAAAGAAAACACAAAAATTTTTGAAAAAAATATATTTATTTTTCAACATAATCTCCTTTCAACTCTATACACTTTTCCCAGCGATGTTCAATAAGTTCTATATCTTTTTTATAATAAGAACTGTCTTGCTCCTCAAAATACCCATTAACTGCCGACATCACTTCTTCATCGTTGGGAAATCTTTGACCACTGAGCCATTTTTTCAAGTTTGGGAACAGAAAATAATCCGAGGGGGCTAAATCTGGCGAATAGGGTACATGGGTAGCAATTCAAACTTTAATTCATTAATTTTGGCCATTGCAATAACGGATTTGTGAGCTGGTGCATTATCTTGATGAAACAACACTTTCTTCTTAGCCAAATGCGGCCATTTTTGCTTGATTTCTTCGCTCAAACGTTTGCAATAAGTTCGCATAATACTCGCCGTTGATAGTTTTTCCTTTTTCAAGATAATCAATGAAAATTATCCCACGCGCATCGCAAAAAAACCGACGCCATGACCTTGCCTGTAGATGAAACGGTCTTCGCCTTCTTTGGAGTCGGTTCTCCCTTTTCAGTCCATTGTTTTGATTGTTCTTTTGTCTCGGGTGTGAAGTGATGGACCTATGTTTCATCCATGGTTATGAAACGGCGCAAAAATTCTGCTTTGTTGCTGTGAAACTTCGCTAAACACTCAATTGAAACATCTTCACGACACTGTTTTTGCTCGAGTGTGAGCAAACGCGGCAGCTATCTTGCACACAGCTTTCTCATGTCCAAATTTTCAGATAATATGCGATGTACCGCACTTTTTGAAATGCCTACTATGTCTGCTAGCTCGCGCACTTTCAGTCGACGATCATCCAGTACCGCTTTGTGGATTTTCTTCACCATTTCTGGAGTCGTCACCTCATTTGGTCGACCACTGCGATGCTCGTCTTGGCATCTCGTACGGCCTCGTTTAAACTCTGCTACTCAATATTTCACTGTTGTAAACGAAGGAGCAGACTCACCCAGAGTAGAATCCAGTTCAGCTTTTATATTGGTTGGGCTGAGGCCTTTTAAATAAAAGTATTGTATCACGTAACGATGACCAATTTTCTCCATTTTCACAAATTCACTGAAAACGTTCACTATTGATGGCTGCCAAACAAATACTAAACAACGTGGCGTCCTCACACTTGAAACATATGCTTATAGATTGTGTACTTTCTAATACAGTGATATTTTTCAAACAACTACCCCCGTCTCTAGGTCAGGCCGGGTACTTATGGGACTACCCTCGTATTTTCTTTTTTTCCATTCCAACAATTTCTCATCTATCTGGTGGATTACTCGATACTTTTTGTTTCAAAATATGTTAAGTTTTTTTTATGGACAAATCAGAGTGTGAGCAAAGATTATCTTAAAGAAATCTGATTATATATCAGGGTACTTTTTCTGTGATCATTGTTCGCTTTTCAATAAAAAAATATTTATATTTGTTAATGGAAGTAATATTCAAACTAAGTAAAAAATATTAAGAATCATTAAGAAAAATGTTTTTAGTATTTATTTCAACTATAGTTTTATATCTTATAGAGCCAATTGTATTCATTTTTAATGATATCTAGGGACATTCTGTATAATATAAGGAAACAGTTGTATATTTAAATGTTAAGAACATTTTAGAGTGAAGTTTAACTTTGATTAATTTTTTATTTAAATTTGTTATTTAGAAAATCATACATGTAAGATTATACTTGAACACTTCCAAATTTTACCAAATACGTAACATTTATGTAAATTGTTAAGTATATTGCATATCTGCTTTAGTAAGTGAACAAAGTAACAAAATCGATTTTATTATAGATGTTTGTTTTAAAAATTATTAAAATATTTTTTTTAATTTTAATATATTTTTGGAAAAATGCATTAACTTTTATATTCACACAAGCATATATATACATATATATATATATATATATATATATATATATATATATATAATACAAAAACATTTTATGAAAAGTTTGATATTAATTTGTCAATTATTTATTTTTTATTAAAATATAAATTTTATCTGAACAATGTTAATAATTAAAATCAAAGATGATATTAAAATAATTTATATATTTTCTAATATAGTCATTAAAAGGACATAAAACGAAAATATATTATTTTTTAGGATTTATTAAGACAACAACAGATATTTTTAAATGAAATCAGCCGTCAATATAAAGTAACTCCTCCACAAGTTGTATTCGAAAGTGATACAATTTCTAATCAAAATGTAGACTCTATGAATCAATCATCTCAATCTGATCCAGAGAAAAAAATCGAATCAGTGGATGATATTAATAAAACTAAATATAATGAAACGTCATATGAAAATCTAAATGGAATAAGAGAAACAATCGAAAATATTCGAAAAGAGGTTGATAGTATGCAGGAGACCATGGCGAATTTAATGAATGAAAATCGTTCCGAATCAAAATATAAAGAACCTCTTATAAAACATGTTCAACCAGATATGGATAGAACTTTGAAAGCTAAGGAGATCATTGTTGAAACAATTAATGGGCAACCTGCTTCATTTATTTTAGAAAACATTGTTAGGTAAGTTTCTTAAAATAAAACTAAATTTATCTTAGATGATTTTTTCTATTAAAATAAATTTTCTAATAATTTCTGTCTTTCTCTCTCTCTTTCTCTCTCTCTCTCTCTCTCTCTCTATATATATATATATATATATATATATATATATATATATATAATTAAGGTAATTAGATATTAAATCTATACAATTAGAATTTTTTCAATAATATTTTAATAACAGAATAATTTAATATGTATTAATTAAAAATTATCTCGTGTAAAGTGTTACTGTCATCAAGAATATTAGTTAATACCCTGTTGAATAAAGTGATTTTTCATGTTTATCTAACTTAAATGATCCATTATCTTTCGTTTCATTTTATTATTATAATAATTTTTATAATATTATCTATTTTTTCATGTATTTTTATTTTAAGATGTTTATATTTTTTTAATTTCCAACGAATAATTTTTATTATCCACTCGTCATATTCTTTTCTTGTATTATATCCCAATTATTTTTCATTTTGAATTCTATATTATTATTATTACATCTAGGAATCTTGTATGTTTTCAGAATCGTTCTATTCTCTTCGTATTTTTTTATTCTCTACAGCAGGCATTTTTCTATACTTATTTGACACATCTAAGTTATAATTATACGTTCATAAATATATATGTATAATTCCACACATCCATAAATCTATAATATATATCTATACATTTATACATTTTGATTTTATATATTAATATATAATCAAAAAGTATTTTCCTTTTTGTAAACCTATTAAATTAAATTTAGTGACAAATAAATTACAATAAACCGTATAACTTAACGTTCCTTAATTTTAAATTTTACCATGCAAACATTATCGAAACATTAATAAAACACATTAACTTACTTAAGAGAATTAGTTATTAAATTATAAACAAGGTAAAGTAAAATGAATTAACTTGCAATCAATATTAAACCGTATAACTGTTTTTAAATTACTGATAAAATTACTTTACAAGATTAAATTACTAAGTAATTGATTGAAAAACGAAGTGGGATATAACAGTTAATAAAATGTTAAATTGAATAATTACATCTTCTATGATGTGTTTATAAATTTCATTAAATTAAAATTTTTATTTACTTTTTTATTTTAAAAAATAATTGTACGTAATATTAAGTGGATTATTTGCATAGTATAAATATTATTTGAAGTTATGAGTAAATGTACTTTTCAGTTTTGAATGTCAACAAAATATACCAACATTTTTCGAGATGTGTACAGTGTTATATATATATATATATATATATATATATTCACTATAAATAAAAAAAAATCGCGAATACTGTCTTTTCACTATTTGTTATTTAAGATTATTTCAATTTTTTAATATAAATTACAGTTATTTCATTTATACTTTATGGCTGTTTACATACCATTTGTAGATTAGGTTGAAACTTATACCAATTGTCCAAATTACTTCTGTGTACTGTTAGAAGACTGCTGTCGTTATTTATTTTGTATATAACAGATTTTTTTATATTATTTCAGGTCATGTTTATAAAATATTAGTATATCTGTGTATACACAGATGTTCCTTTGTCATAATTGTTAGGTAATAATTCTGAGAATTTCTTTTTATTTAAATATTTAGAGATTGATTTCTTGTAGATATTCAATTCATATTTTTGTTTAAATGAATGCATACTTTTAAAATATAATTATTTTTTATTGACAAATAGATGTTAATTTGATCTTATTTATTTAAATGTTTACGAAATAGATTTTTTATATGTAAGAAATTTACATTTTTTTAATATATTGGATATTTTTATCAATATATTTATATATACATTTTTATATACATATATATGTATAAAATTTTTTTCTTGAATTAATTCTGTATATGTTAACAAATTATATATATATATATATATAATATTTCAGTGAAATAATTGCAACTAATTTTTTTCTCAAAAAATATTATATCTTAATATAAGATAATAGTTATACTTACAGCTTAATATTGTAAATGTCAGCAATTCTGTTTAATTATCACTCGAAGTAGTTATTACCTTATTTTAAGGATTAACTATACGTCAACAACAATAATAATTCGTTTGAATAATTGACATTACTACAACAGTATCACGGTTTAAGTATTAACAATTTCTTGAAAATGAATATATTGTAATGTAGCGAATAGTAATCTCATTTTATTGTCATCATATATATGGAATAAAAATAGCTTATGTTCGGCTTAAATTCAATGTTATTTGTTTTAATTTAATATATATACATATATATATATATAATGTATATAATAGTAATCTCATTTTATTGTCATCATATATATGGAATAAAAATAGCTTATGTTCGGCTTAAATTCAATGTTATTTGTTTTAATTTAATATATATACATATATATATATATATATATATTTGGTGCTCAAAATTTTATACATTTTTTTCACGACTTTAATTCACGGTTGTTATAATTAGGTATTAACACTTTTTTGACTAAGTTTCCTTTCAAGTCTTAACACTTCAACATTAATACTATTTATTGACTTCAAGCCATATGGGTCTCATACGGACCACATAACAAAATGAGCTTTTTATAGGATAAACTTAATAATATTTATAGCACTGTAAAACAGTTATTATTAGGTCGTGTAATATGAAATGTTGGATTATTATATCAGAAATAATATAAAAATCCGACATTTTATATTACACAAAAAAGTGTACGGTTTAAAAAAGTTCAAAAAAGTGTAACATTTTTTTATATTTATAAGTGTCATTAATATAATATATATATATATATATATATATATATATATATATATATATATATATATATACCAAAAATCAAGAAATGAAAACAATTTAAGTATATTTACTAAAATTTCCTTTTTAATATTATTAATGTGATTGTTTTTGATTAATAATTCTTTTATTTGGAATATTTATAGTTATAAACGCATATTGGGATGTTTTATATCAAAACAAGTAAAACATAAATGCAAATTATGTGATAATATATATATATATATATATATATATATATATATATATATATATATATATATATATATATTCTACATTTTACACTAACTGAAAAAATATTATCATACAATTTCCTAATTATATATTCTATTACTATAACTCTAATCGAGTGTTTATTATATCAAATATAATAATATACAAAATGGAATAACAATATTAACATACAAAACTCTAAAGTACAAGAAAATCTAAGAAATAAGATCTAGATTTTAATTAATCATTTCAGTTCATAAAACAGTATTATTTTTTTGTTCTTAATTCGTAACTGCTATTACTGTCACATTTATGTTAATTTTAATTTTTTAATTTTGTTATATTTACATTTTTTTTTCTATATATATATATATATATATATATATATATATATATATATATATATATATATATATATATATATATATGAGGGTCGTTTGATAAGTATGGTAAAAAAGTAAGAAAAACTAAATTTAAAAATTTAATTAAATTAAACAATAAATAAATTTACCATACTTATCAAACGACCCTCGTATATATATATATATATATATATATATATATATATATATATATATATATATATATATATATATATAATATTTTTTTAATTGTTAGTACAATAGTAGTTATATTCTCATAAAATATTTGTATGTTATTTTTTGACAAAACATATAAACAAAATATTTTCTTATGTCATATAAAATTTATAAGTATTTATAAAATCTAGTATTGTTAGTGATTTCTTTATATAAAAATGAATTAACTGCATTATCAAACAATTTTTATAAACGTTCTTCATGTATATTACTTATAATTTTTTTTTAATTTTTCTTTGAAATTTATTGCAGTTTTAGTTTTATCAATAATGTTTCATTATAATTTATTATTTTTAAATTGTTTTAAAGCAATTAGATGACTTTTACAGAATTTATTGTTTTGTATATTTTTATTAGAAAATAATGATTATAATTTATTCTGAAATTATGGCAAATTCACTTTCACACAAATGAATTTTTACCTTCATCGTCATAATGTATTAAAAATTGTTCAATTATTGTTCATTTTTTAACATATTGTTGTGGTGGGGGTTATAATTATTTGTATGAAACATATTAATTAATAAATATTACAGAAAAAATAATATTAGTAAAATATTTGGAACTAAGAAATTTACAACACTTTCTGTTGATAATCTCGAAGTCGAACAAATCAATGGCATCAATGAAGATTTAATTGCCTATAAAACAAACTCACCAATTATTATAAATGGAAATGTAACATTTACGAATCCAGTGTTTATCAAAAACGATATGGAATTGGTTGGAACAATAAATGGTATTTCTACTAATAATATTTTACAAGTGGACAAATATTTTGATGGTAAGTTTTTACTATATTTGATTTCACATTATATTTATCATCATTAATTTATTTTTATCTTTAGTTCAAATACTTATGTACTTTATTCATTATGAAATAGATAAATGTTATAGAAAATAGTTCGATTCAATCATTAATTTCAATATTATAAACTAAGTTATTTTTGTTAAAGGCGAATTAACATTTGCAACAATGAATATAATTGGAGAAGTTCGTGTAGGTCTTCTTAATGGTCAGCAGTTTGAAAATAATATAAATGAATCAGAAACTGCTTTCTCTTCAGACGAAGACAATATTATTTGTGATGTATTAGAAGTGTCAGGGAATGTTTTTACTCAATTTTTAAATGGAAAAGATTTGACAGATCTTTTAGGAAGAGTATATTTTACAAACAACGATACAGTTTTTCCAGATAATATTACTGTTGATGGGGTAAATAGCATTTTTATTTAAAACTGTATTTAATTCTATTCGAGTTATAAAACATTATATTATTCATATATGTAAATTAAAATTTTGATGAAAAGATAATCTCTTTACAATTTTTTGCTTACCAAAAACCAAAAAATGAATAAATAAAAATTTCTATATTTGCTATAAAACATTAAATTCGTATTTTTCTTTTCTTATGTACTGTTATAGTTATTTATGTTTGAGACAAGATTAAATAAAATCAAGCTCCAAAAGAAAATTTGAGCACAAAATATATTAGAAAACCTATTATATATATATATATATATAATTTTTGAGTATTACTGAAAAATAATTAATTTACTGGCGAATGATTGTAATGACGTAACAATATGTAAATAAATAAAAAGTGTCAATCGAAATCATTTCATACATTGAATTAATATTTCATTTCAGGATATATTCGCAACCTCAAATCCAATTATTAACGTCTTAAATAATATAGATTTTCCAGAGGGATACGTATTTGCCGACGAACCACAATTAGTTAAAATTCAAGGTAATTTTAAAATTTAATTTTTTAAAAAAATTCAACTATTGAAAATAAATCCATTTTTAATTTTTGTAAATTTATTGTAATAATTTTTCTTAGTCGAAATCATTTAAATGGATTCATAAACAATTAATTTACATATAAAAATGTTGTATATAGTAATAAAAATAGTATACAAGAAATTGAATAATAGCAATTTTGTATCGAATAAAAATATTTTTATATTAAATAATCACTCACTCTAATACTATAAGATTTTATAATACCGAATCCAGACAATGACGACATGATTATTGAAATACAATTAGTGAATAAAATGAACAATAAGAAATTATCGAATATTTTTATAGACTTGAAATAGTAGATTTGTAATTCATTTTTGTGGAAGTAATTTAGTCGTAATTCCAAATAATTTCTTGCTAAAATGTTAGAATTTTAGTGAATTATTCATTTTTTAATTAACTATTTAAAATAAAATAGAACACTTAATTTTATATCTTAACTTTCATAAAAAAATTGTTTATATTTTTGTTAATTAACATTTCAATTTATAATTTTTTATATAATAAAATAAGTAAAAAAACTACATTTGTTTATCTTATAATCAATTTAATTTTTAAATATATTTTGAAAGAATTAAACCGTTTTTATTTTGTTAATTATCAGGAAAAAAACAATTTACCGGAAATCTAACAGCAAACGAAATAAGGGTACAAAAATTGGTATCAGGAGTTGATTTAGATTCGGTTGTAACATTAACAACTGACCAAATTTTAATTGGAACATATACATTTCAAGATTTGGAAGTAACAGAAAAATTAAACGTAAATTATTATTATATATATATATATATATATATATATATACACACAAAAAAAAAGAAAGGAAACACAAAGAAATTTGCATCTTAATATTTCTTATAGGTCAATGGAGAAGTAAAAATTGAAGGAATGAAGGATTTGCCAAAAAATCTATTACTTACTGATTCATATATAATTGATGCCAATGTAGAATTCTCTCGTTTAGAGGTTGATGGTGATATAATTGTATCTGATCTTTTTAATGGAAGTACATGGGAAAAATATTGTGGTGATGTCGTATATACGGTTAGTTTTTTTATAAAATTATTTAAATTTTCACCTGAATAGTATTACAAAATAGTTTTTAGTATTGATTTTTTAATCATTAAATTAATTTCACAACATCATTTCAAATTCGAGGAGTTTTTACAATCAAGTAATTTTACATTTTAATAAAAACTTTCAATGTGACTTTTATAATCATAAATAATATATATGGGTCATTCAAATATGACGCCTAGATTCGTGTTTTATTCAAAAGAAATTATACACATGTTTCTCTATACACCACCTCTATACACGTTTCTTTTCAATAAAACAAATCTAGGTTTCACATTTGAATGGCCCTATATATGTAAAAAAACTAGCGTAATTAAATATCGTCTCTTAATAATTGGACAAAAGTTTTTAAATCAATTAAAATATATATCGTATAACTTGGTATTTTATCTCTAAGGACGAGCCTTCTGTTGTTATAAATTCAGAAAAAACATTTATGAATCAAGTTTTTATTGAAAATGGTATTACAATCCTGTCAAACACAATAAACAATCGTAATATATCAAAGTTTATAAGAAAAGATACTGATGATGAATTTAATACTTCAATTTTAAATGGAAACATCATAATTGAAAATCTACAAGTAGATGGTTTATACGATGGGATTAATGTAACAGAATTAGATACAACAACAGTAAAACTAAATTCTGATCAAAATACATCTACAACATTAATTGTTAAAAATGATACTAATGATAAAAGTAATTTATCTATAACTGCCGAAGAGTTTTATGTAATGAAAACATTAAACAATGTCAGTATCGAAGAATATGTGTTAACAATTGGAGATAGAACTTTCAAATCGAATACGAATTTAAGTATTGATTGTTTAATTGCTGATAACTTGACAGTCTTAAATGATATTATTACTCCATTTGATATATTCGGGTTTCAAGAATTTGAAGAGTTAAGATTCAGTTTAAGTAAAAATGAAACTATCGATACTGATTTTATTGTAGAAAATTCAAATGTTACTTATATGGATGTAGAGTTCATAAATGGAGTTCCTATTAAAGAAATCGAAAGGATAGTTGAAAAATTCAAAGATATTGATCAGATGATATTAAATAATGAACTCAAATTCAAAGGTAATAATTTTAGTTTTCTAGTCAACGATGTAGATTAGTTTAAAATAATTAATATTTATCATATGATATTTTATTTATTTGGAAAAAAAATATAATTTTATTTTTTAAATACTGTTATAATTAATTACTATAATCCATTACTTTTATTATAAAAATATTACGATATCAATAAAAGCATATGAATGATTTATTAAAAATGTGAATATGTGCACATTTTTATCGAAATTAAGTAATTTCATTTTTATGATTTTTATTTCCTTTTTTAAAAAAATATTAGGAAGTTTCGAATGTTTCGATTATTATTCCAATTTATATTGTAAAATAAAAATTAAAATTAAATACTATTTTAATATTTCTTCCAAAAAATAGGAAATCTATTATTTTTAATATATATATATATATATATATATATATATATATATATATATATATATATATATATATATATCATGATGAAGGCTTTTCTCAAAACTTTCTACTTTAACTGATCTAATGGATTTATCATCCAGTCTATTCCAATAATTTTTTATGCCTCTGTTTCATATAATCCATAATTCTTTTCCTGATTTTTTTTTATATATCTAAATTTACAATTAAAAATGTTCTTATCTATTAGAGATCTTTCCTTCTTGTTCTATGACCAGCCCATTTCTATTCCAAACTTATCACTTTTACTCAAAGTTAGTAACTGTTGTTTTCTTTCTATTTCACTGTTCTCTTTCTATCTCCGTGTTATCTTTAACATGGAATTATATGCTTTTTATGTTGTCTGGAACTATTTAATTATTTTGGTAATCGATATTCATGTTTCACTGCTGCAAGTGAGGAATTGTATGTATGTGTGTGTCTCTCTCACTTTGTGTATGTGTGTGTGTGTGTGTGTGTATGTATATATATATATATATATATATATATATATATATATATTTGTATGTATTTATAAATATAGTTTTATCTTAAATAAGTTTTATGTCTACTTTTATAATCAATCAATAATTAAAATAATCAATATTAAAACGTTTTGTTTTTAATATTAAAGTCCTATATTTTTATAATTACTATTACTTTGTAAAATATACTGATTTACTTCTCGTTCTTTTATATTTGATTTTGGTTTAATACGAAGTATCATTTATATACTATAGAAAATTTAATATTTTAAGATTTTATTTACAATGTATTAATATATATTATTTACATTAGAAATCCATATTACTGGAAATGTCACGATTGAAAATTTGAATAATT
>CP092088.1:24270006-24282506 GCA_029203775.1 Neoneuromus ignobilis
TTTTGAATTTCGCAGCTACGTACAAAAAAAAAAAAAAACGGAAGGGAGATACTTGCCAACCTAATATATATATATATATATATATATATATAATTAAATTTATTTTAGGAAATATATATTTCAATGATGTTGAGATTCGTGATGATATTCGAGTAACATATTTAAATAATGTAAATATGGAAACACTAATACCTTTAAGAGAACCTCAAATTATAAATGCAAATCTTACTTTTCGTCGTATAAGAACATTACATGATATAGAAGTTGGTGAAATGGTTAATAACTTTTATTTACCGGATGAATACAATAACACTGTTTGGGTACTTAATTTAATTTTATTACATTAAAATTAAAAATATTTTAAAACTTTTAAAAACTAACAGGGACATATTTTAGATTGACACAGATCAATTCATTAGTACAAAAACGATCTTTCATAAATCTGTTCACGTATATGGAAACATCAAATGTTCTGGTACTGTAAATGGTGTTGAACTTAAAAATATTGTCACGACAGACACAGATCAAGATTTATACGGCGTTTATAAATTTAATGGGAAAGTGACTGCACCGGAATTGATAGCGGAATCTGTTAATAACATCGATTTCCAAAGATGGATGGAAAAGGGCGTTAAAGTGAATGGAGATGTTCAAAATATTTATGGTCAGTGGCGTGTTAAAGGAAATGTTATTTTCGAAGATCAAGTGTATGGTAATGGTTCAGTTGATGGTGTTGATATAAGAAGTTTAGAATCTAAACGATTGAAATTCCTTGAACAGAAAACTTCTTTTGAAAATAATTATTTGGTAAGTGTTTTTTTTTTAAAAAAAATGGGAATATTAAATTATAAAATGAAAACAAATTTGTAATTAATTTGCATGTTAACACATTGTATGCGGGCAACATTTCGACGACGTCTTTTGTATACTGTTACTAGAGCGCGAAAGGCGTCGTCGAGACACGTTGCCCGCATACGATGTGTTAAAATAGAAATATTTGTAGTATAAACTTTTAAAAAGACATAAATTTATTGTTTGATTTAGAACTGTGGCGGATTCACTTTAACACAAATGATTTTTTTCGTTGTTTCGTGGATGTCATTTTTAGTTTCTTGATTCGCGAACTTTACTATTTTCAATTCCACTAAATATATTTTCTATCGTTTTTTTTTTTTTTAATTCAAAATTAAGATGCAAGTCTTTTTCTAGTGTTAGTAATAAAAATTCATTTGTGTTAGTTATAAATTTTGGTTATTTGTTTAAATATCTAATTCGGGTTCTTATCTAAAATTGAAATTTTTAAATTTTGTAATTTTATTTATTTTTAACAGTTAATAATTATATTAACTGTTTTTAAATAATATGGTTGAAAATAATATATATATATATATATATATATATATATATATATATATATATATGAAACAAATATTAATAAAAATAAATATTATATTATATTAGAATATTTAGAATCATAAAAATCCTCAGTCATTAATAATATTATTTTTTTTAAAATATATAAATTGTTACAATTAATATTTGATTAAATACTTCTTTCACTTGTTAAGTAATTTTTTATAGATATGGGAGGTAGTAGAATACTTTTGTAACGAACTGTATGTGCTTGTCTATACAATAAGTGGCTCAAATGAAATTAAAAGATAGACTGAAAAGTAGTCATAGTATAGATAGCAGTAAATTAAGAATAGTAAATGATATTAAGCAAGTAAATTTTTGACTGAAATCTTTAGTCCCATTTGGATCACTATATATATATATATATATATATATATATATATATATATATATATATATATATATATAGCTATATTTACTTTCAGAATAATTATACAAAAACATGTAATGCAATTAAAAAGTTATCCACGATCGCCCAAAATCAAATAAGATTCTTTCGTTATTTTGAAACCGAACAAGTGATTACAGATGATAAATTTACTATACAAAGTGTTTATATGATCCAGGTAAGTAAAATACACACATTATTCAAATATATATATATATATATATATATATATATATATATATATATATATATATAGAGAGAGAGAGAGAGAGAGATAGGTATGTATGTATAAAATATTTTATAATTTTTTTATATTTCTGATATAGATAATTCTATAGCCAAGAAAGTGTAATATTTGACTGTTTTATCATGTATAAAAAAAAACTTCATTCCAAATTAAATTAATTTTATGTCAGTACTGTGATGAATGTAAAAAAAAAATAAAAACAATAGAAAGGATAGGTCAATTACTACATTAAAATGCAATTTGCATAATTTCTTTTATGTTATTATACAACGCTCTGATTGACTCAAATAAAAGATTAAACTCTTTCAATTCTGAGTCGATGCATATGAAGATCGTAATTTTTATCTTATTCTACACATGAAGTGTTTAATGTCCGGTGAATGCATTGAAAGATTTTTCAATGAGATATTACAATCGTACAACTATGAAATGTATGAAAATGTTTGATTGTAACAAAACATATCTACTTCTTTAACAATTATAAACTTATCTTACTAAACAATGAGTTTCCCTTTACTGGATTTCTGCTTTAATAATATAGTATTTTTATTATTCATTTGCTAAATTTTAAAGTAAAATAATAATCTATAAAGAATTTGTCGATTCCTTATTGTTCTTCAAAAAGTTAATTACCTTTTAATTATCACATTTAGTAGTTCATAAAACACAGTAATAAATACCATATGAATAAAAGTAGACATTAATATTCAAGAAAATATTGAATATTTTCAACTTTCACTACGTATTGCTGATTTTTTTGATTACAATAATTTTTTTAAAATATTTAAAAATAATATTTGAAACAAATGTTTTTTTCAATCTCATTGGTCAAATATTCTGTTAATAAAAGAATATTTTCAGCTCGAATTTTTCTCTTGACTCGTTTCAAAATTTCACCAAATTATATTCTAGATTTATATATATATATATATATATATATATATATATATATATATATATATATATATATATATATTAGTTTTATATTATTAAAAAAAACTGGCAACTTAAATTTTAATTATTACATAATGTAGTTTAGTCTGATTCATAACTTGTTGGTTTTATAGCAAATTTGTCTTACTTCACATAAAGTAGTACACAAGATTTAACTTTACTTATTCAGATACTAAATAGCAATCAAAGTTCATTATTGCGATTCAGATATCGACATTAGTCAATAATAACCAAACTTTAATTTCACAACAAATTTCTAACTATATATACATAGTAAGTTGTAAGTTTTAGTATTTTATGACTTGCTAATAATCTGTAATAAAATCAGATATTGCAATTTCACATCACATCCCTAACTATATCAACTAGATATTTTAATTTAGATACATATATAGTGCTTTACATAGATATTTTCATCATTTTGAATATTTCACAGGACGATAACAATGACATCTTAGCTGTTAGTTATGCAGATAGTTGTTTTTTGACATTATTTGAATGGAATCCAATCAATGGATACTTTAGAAAAAGTAATATTGTGAATACAGAATCAATAGTTCAATGGATAACTGTTAAAACGCAAGATTCTACTTATGTAGTAACTCGATCGAAACGCAATCATATTAACATGACAAGTCCTTGTCAATATTTCGGAGTAAATATATGGAAATTCGAATATGGAAATTTGGAATATTTGTTTAAATTAAATGACGTAGATTATTTGCGAGAATCAATAAAACCTGGTAAATTTTATGTATTAGAACAAGAATCTGTGTTACAATACAGTATTGAAGATTTTCTTAAAAGAAATAATAACAATACGGAAAGTAGAAGGAAATGGGAAGTTGATGGAAGTTCGTATATTTTTAAAGATTTGTATTCAAATATAATTTATTATATAATTTTTATAAACATTTTTAGCAAATTTAAGATTTCTTACGCCAAAAATAGGATTAGGATTGACGCTTACAGATGGTACCCAAATGTTTAAACTATCAACAGTTAAATCAAATCGAACATTTTCTGCACGTTCACGTAACACTAATGAAATGAGTGAATCTCTAGTTACTTCTGTGATAAATTATCATATACCACCCAATTTTTCGAATGAAATCATTTCAGTAAATGTAGGATGTAAAGGCACACGTCGCCGATTAGTAGCAGTTGCTGCACATGAAAAAACAAGTGTCAAGGGATTAGATTTTATTAAAGTATGTATTTAATTTCGATTCAGAAAATATTGTTATTGTAATGATTTTTTTTTTAATAAGATTTATGAAAACATTTCGGACGGACAAGTATTCCACAAAGTTTTAACATACAAACCATCTTCATTGAATAGTATCGAATTCGAAAATAGTGAAGAAACTTTATTAGTTTTCTTAGAAAATAATAAAAGTATTCAGGGGTATGAGTATAAAGGTATGTAGTATATTCATGTTTATGTATTTGTAATGAAAACATCATTTTTATTTATTTAGTGTGCTGTAAAAAGATATTTTCTTTAAAAAAAATAATAATGGATTTCATTTTAACATAAATAAATCACTCACCATCAAAAACCACAACATTTTATTAAAGTGTTCGTTAATCATTTCTTGTTTACTTTATTCACTGATAACCATTTCAATGACTCTGGATGTTTATTGAAATATGCACACCATCGAACAAAGTGAACAATGAATAATTATTGAATATGTACTTATAAAATTTTGTAGTGTTTAGATGAGAGATTCATTTTGATAAAAGTGAAGTTTCTATAGTATGTAAAAAATAGTAATCAATTTCATTTTGAATTCAGTTGATTTGAATAAAGAAATATATTTTAATTTACGATGAAGATAAATGTATAAATAATGTTTTATTGTCGATGTCATTTAATATTTGGAAATGTCTTGCAATTTAATACATTATTTTCAATATAAATATATGTATGTTTTAACATTGACTATGTTCTCGATTTCTTATCTTCACTCTTCCCTACAAATATTTTTTTCTATTTTAAGATTTTTTTTCGTATATTATTTAGACCATCAAACAAACTTTTAGCAGCCTACCCGTTTTTATTGTGACTTTTTTAAATTAATTTTTGAAATAGAATCACAACTCAAACTCACAATTAATTCAGTTTTATTGAAATACATTTATATTAATTTATTTTGTATCAAAAAACTATAATATTTCTTTGTTTTAGGTATTAGTGGATTCAAACATAGATTCTCGGCAAAAATGGCTGGTTCTCAATTAGTATCCATCGTTCTGCCTTTAAAAAAATTTCGAAATAAACAAAATTATTTAATTTTAATAAACGGACGTTCTTTAACGTTGATCCGTGCAGTAATGGTGGGAAATAGACCCAGTTTTCCTGATTTTAAATGCTATGTGAAAAGTGATAATTAAATTTAGAAATATGGAATCACATTCAAAATAATAAATTAGAAAATATGAATTAAGTATTTGATAAACAGTTGCTTATTTTATATATACATAAAATTTATATAATTCATTATATATATTTATATAATAAGTATTTTATTTAAATTATATTTTGTACTGTTAATTGTATTTTTTGTACATAATAAATTATATTCTAAGTTGTTATTTATCAATTTATTTTCTGGATATTTTTAGGATGTTATCAATAAATAAATATCATTTCTATAGCAACCTTTTATTCAAGATTAAAAGCCTGTTAATGGGACTACTAACGATATTGATATGGTCATCAAAATTCATTTCAGTAAATAAAGTGAGCATTAAAAAAATATTGAACAAATACATCTTAAGGTATTTCTGTAATTCATTTTTATTTATTTAGTCTTTTGAACATTTATAAAAAATGCAATTTATTATACTTTCTTTTTAATAAAATATTTTTTTAGTAAAATATCTTTTATATCGATTTTAAAATACTAAATTTTATAAACTTCAAAAATATGTAGTATTTATAAATTTCTGATACAATAGATTGTTCACTAGAATATTAGTGTTAAATATTAACGTAGATATATACTCATATTTATATATATATATATATATATATATATATATATATATATATATATATGTATATATATATATATATGTAACTATTTTTTATAGAAATATTTAAATAACGTTAAATACTTAAAGAATGTTTATATGACAACAATATATTACATTTTTACGTTAAACAACATTATTGTCTGAAAAATTTAAAATAATAAAGAATATTTCTATGACTGTCGTACTAAAATTTTGAATTATTGAAATAACAGCTTAAAATTTAATCAAGATATGTAAAAGGCTGAAAAAAGAGGATAAAAGAACTGCTTGGAAATATTTTTTTGGTCCGAACGATAAAATTAAAAAGTCATTCTTAGTTTCTTAAAAACTGCAAATTAATTGTCAGAGAGATAGTTGATATTGACATATCCATTAATAAATGTCATAGTAATTTAATCTAAAATACTACACGAGGCAAGTTACATCTAAATTTAATCTAAGATTATTCACTGTTCAGGAAAAACATATCGAACGAAAATTTTTGATAGCATAATTCGTCAAGCATTTAAGAATAAAACTCTCTGAAAATTGTTCTGACAGGGTAACAAATTATGGTACATAAATATAGCATGAAAGCAAACTAACAAACGAAAGGTAATAGTTTATCAAATCGTAAAAAGGTCATTGTACGTATGTGTGTGTATGCGTACGTGTTTATATATATATATATATATATATATATATATATATAAAGAGAGAGAAAAAAAGAGAGAGAGAGGTGTTTTTTAAGCGTGATAGAACTTTAAATTGAATCCTTAGCGAAAGTTCTATCTAACCTAAAAAAATATCCATCATCTTTATATGTACATACATACATACACACAAATATACATATATATATATATATATATATATATATATATATATATATATATATGTATGTATGTATATATTAGAAATGAATAACTCACTCCTATAATTTTATCCTGTATGCTACTCGTATATAAATGTTGAGATATTTTTTTAAAAAAAATCACTTATAAATGTTGTAAAACTAAATAATATATGTATATTGTGACTAATATTCATGTACAAAGAGGTTAGCTCAGTTTATACATTCATGCAATTCAAGCGGCTCTAGGTATCTCACAATAAATTATTACGATTCATTTTAATTTGCAATTTTCCATTGACAAAAGTACTATATATATGAATCTCTGTATTTATACAATTGAGGAAATGTCAAACGACTGATAGTAATTCTGTACGACCACGAAAAGAACAGATTGAATGTCGAGATCCTCATTCGGGGTGAATAATGACTTTTGAAACTTGAATTATTATCATAGTATATAATCATTCAAAGTTACTAGTTACAAATACTATGGATTATATTTTTTTAAAAAATCCAACAAGCTTGTCATGACTCAATAAAAGATTGAAATTTGCTATCATGCCTGGAATTCTTAGAAACCTCGCTCATTTTCAATATAAATTGTTTGCTTCGGTCAGTTTTAGTTATGCATCCTTGTACGTGACATTCAACATCCGAAGTACTGAAATTCACTCATTAAGCATATCACTGTATCATATCTGAATCTTATTTACATAATTGTGTGTGTGAATTTGTGTGATATGTGTGTACGTTTGTATTTTTTCTTCGAATTAATAAAAATTAAAGGTGTTCTAGAAAATAATAATTATATAAATTATAAAAATTACTATTCCATCAAGAAAATAGTCTTTTTAATATTAATACAAAAAATCAAATAAATTAGAAATAAAAATGAAATTGTTACTCACTGTGTAAATTCCAAATTGAAGATTTGATCATTTCTTATAATATTCATATACATTTTTTAAAACTATTGATAATCGATTTCAATTTAAAAAGTAAATTACGTATATAATATTATATATAACAACACTATTAATATAAGAAATGTTTACCACAAAACCACATGAAATAGTTTTGACCTTTTTCATTGTTGCCACATATTACAATTGCACATTAACACACTTTATAAATTTATTATATATATATATATATATATATATATATATATATATATATATATATATGATTTTTTATTTTTTTTAAATATATCTACATACTTCTTTAAAATATTTATAACGTAAAAAAAATTAACGATCAATCAGTTACTAATAATGTTATTTCACACAAAAATAATATTGTAAATATATAAATTAACATATAAAAAATTTTGATATAATTGTTAATTTTTTATTATCGAACACCAGCAACTGATGAAAAATATCAAAAAATATAAATAAGAATTTATCAATAGAGACAATTTAATTTTTTGTATAAAATATTTATTTTTTAAAAATACTTTTAGAAAGTATTTTTCAAATTGAAAACTGATTATACTCTGTAATGAAATGTGGACGAGGTCAAAACTAATATACTTCTAAACGAATTATTTCCGGATATTAATGAATTTCAATCAATGAATACGTAGGAACATGTGGGTAAATATTTATATCTAGAAATCATCATTGACATTTTGCAAAATATTCAAATATATTTACATACACTGAATTGTTAAAAAGATATTTTCTAATTATTTTAACTGCAGTTTTAATAAACTGAAACACAATCTTTAACTAGGAAATTATTTATTAGTTAAATTCTTTTACAATTAAATAAGATAAAAATTATATCCAAAAATGGACGTCTTGTAAGAATTCACAAGTTTATGCTCTTCACAACATTTATCATTTCTTCACTTAAAGTTATAGGTGATGAATTTTTTATTTCTTCAGTGGTATTGTGTTTTAACTCTTTGTTAGACTTATCAATATAAATTCGTTTTTTCAAATAAACCTACAAAAAATGTTCATTGATATTTCATATGATTTAGCAAGTCTTTTAAAGGCAAAGTGACTTTAAAAAATGTCTTGAAAATTTAACCTACAATAATCTTATTTTAACCATATTTCGAGGATATTTAGCAACTGTGGTATCGAATAATTTCTAGTCATATTTTTATAGCAGTTTCTATTGACTCTTGCTATATTTTTATTTCTTCAAAAGAATTTCGTATAAAAGGAGCAATTGCAATGTTAAAATCAATCCCATTTTTTTTTCTAAATTGAAATAATTGAATAAATGTTTCTGAAATAAAATTTCATAATTCTCCATGCAGATAAGATGTATACTTAAACATTAAGAACTTTTTGAATTAAATTGATTTCTGGATAAAAATACGATTTTTTTCAAATAATTCGGTGACTTGCAGTCCATTCTCTATCGCTTTTTCAAACGCAAAAATAAAGCTATCTTTTATAAAAGAATTTTTTTATGAATTTGTGTAAAATTAAAGTTATATATATATATAAAATATATTATAAATTATTTTAATTTCATAAAAATTTATAAAGTTTGTTTTTTAAGTCTTAAATGGTTTATTTAATGTCTAGGTTTTTAATAGAATTAGGTTTTTTATATATATATATATATATATATATATATATATATATATATATAAATATATAAAAATATAATAAACTAAAACATGTTAGAAAATATTACATTTATATTTCAATAACATGTTTTTGTAAAAAAATAAAAACTATTATTTTTAGTTGTAAAATGAATCACTTGTAATGAATTTACATTCTAAGTGATGATTGATAGAAATTCATTGTGAATGTATTATTACTATGAACTTCATAGGAGGTCTGACATTGTGAAAAGATTGAGAACCCCTACGGTAAATAATCACGAATTGGAATTGTTATGAAAACGCACGTTATCTACACGAATTTATTTTTTTGCACGTTTCAAATCATTATTACATATTTTTAAAAAATAAATTATATATAATATATTTTGATTGATTGTAGGTGCCATTCTTAGATCAATCATTTTTACTAATTTTGCCAGTAATTGTATGATAATTTTGATTAAAAATTCACTAATCTTGAAAATATTTTTCAATTTTATTAAATGATTGATGAAGACACCATTAGTTCAAAAAGTAGTTATTTATATGTAATTCCATTAAATAAATCTAATCAAAAGTAAACATTTTTATTTTCACTTTTTTTATAAAATCCATTACATGAAGTATCAATAGAAAGTATGTGAAGTAAGATGTAAATGCACTTTTTTACACTTAAATAATTTTAATTTTTTTATACAAATCTTACTTAATATTTTGCGTAATATTATTATTATATAAAAACTAATAAAATATAGTAACAAATAAAATATTTTGTTATTGTATATGTATTTTTTTCGACAATTATTTTCGTGACATTTACTCAGATAATTAGTAAGTTTTTCAGTAGTTTATTTACAAACATTTTTGAATATCAATATAAAAATAAAGATGAATATTATTAACAAAATAAATATATATTTATATTGCAATAAAAAAAATAAAAAAATCATATCGTTGATGGTTTTAATATTTTAAAACCAATCAAATAGACGATATGAATTTTCAATTGTATAATTTGTTAAAGTGAAGAAACTTAATATTTAATAAAAAGGAAATTTAATTTGATTCCAAAAATCAATCGTTTCCCCTAGGCAGATGAGCATAAAGCTTTAAGAAGCAATTCATAGAATTGCATATGCTTTCAAATTTTGAAGATTTTCGATCTCTCTTTTATACATTAATTGCTTATTAGTTCTATCCTTCTCACATAGACATTACAAGCATGCGCGTGATTTTTCCTCAGGGTATATTGTAACATAACAATCAATAGAAATGTAAACAGCTGATAGAGCTTTTTATTTCTAGAGTGAGTTGAAAGATAAGTATATAACTTTTTCAGATTCTCGAATAGGATCAAATGCATATATATATATATATATATATATAACTGATAATGTGTCTCTCTCTCTCTCTCTGTGTGTGTATGTAATATGAATGTAGTGTCTATATATGTATACGTGCGTGAATGTATATATGAGTCATAAATATCTTCTTATTTGGACCAAAAAAATATAGTCTTATAAAATTCATATTAATGTCTTTGATGATATTATATATTGTGTATATATATATATATATATATATATATGTTATCTTGTATTTTTATTTTTTTGTTTATCGATTTAATAAATATAAATTTTCAAAGATAATAATTATTGGTCATA
Organism: Neoneuromus ignobilis; assembly: GCA_029203775.1. Classification (NCBI taxonomy): domain Eukaryota; kingdom Metazoa; phylum Arthropoda; class Insecta; order Megaloptera; family Corydalidae; genus Neoneuromus; species Neoneuromus ignobilis. The sequence goes on from CP092088.1 coordinate 24,281,131, forward strand.
TATGAGTTTAATTTTTTTTTCTAGTGAGAAAAGTTGAAAACATGAGATTAAATAACATTTTTTTTATATTAAAATAAAAGTACATGTAAATGAAAAATTTAGGAGTACAAAAATGATTTTCTGTTTTAAAGTAAATTTTTGTATGAGTTTGCAGATAGTTTATAATAATTTTATGCATTAACAGACAGTTATAATTTTATACTTATCTTTTAATTACAGAAAATTTAAATATTATCTACTGTAATTATGTTAATAGTACATACATACATACATATATATATATATATATATATATATATATATATATATATATATATATATATTATATATAATTGAATTTTATTAACATTTTAGGTTTTATATTTAACTTCTACAAACTAATATTTAACTTTATAAACACGAATCTTTTATTAATTATTTTTATATCAATAAAATAAATATTTTCTACTATAAAAAGTAGTTTATTTATAAAATGAAACTAATTATAATGATATGACTTTAACTATTATAAAGACAATGAAATTAATTTTTAATTAAAAATTGTTTGCTCTCTAAAAATTGTATACATTTTACTTGATTTTTTTTATTTACATTTTAAATAATTGTAAGTAATAATAAAAACAAAGTAATTATCTGTTCAAATAATAAAAAAATATTACAAAATAATTGCATTAAAATAAATGATGGATCTTTTTAATCCAGTATTGTAACAAATTCACTTCAACACAAATGACTCAATCAATCAATCACTCGCCCTCAACAATGAAAGATTTGATAATGCAGTGCTTTGAAAATAATGGCATGGTCATCGAAATATGCATCAGCTAATAAAGTAAATAATAATTGGTTATTGAATACTTTTATAAATTCTTGTATATTCTGGTAAGTGATTTATTTATATTAAATAATGGATGCTTTTAAAATGATAGATGGTGTCTACATTCTGTTTAAAAAGACATTTTCTGAGTTGAATAATTAAATAAATTTTGAGTTAAACTATATATCACTTAGAAGTAAATTTGAAAAAAAAATCCAAATTTGTTTACTTTATGTGAATATATTAAAAATGAGAGGTATGGAATATTTCATTTTTTCCCCAAAAAGAAGACAAATTATTGGACTTTTTATTAACTGCATTCTTGTCATTTTCAATATACATAGAATTTTATATTTAATAACATAGTATTAAGTGGACAGATTAAAAATGATTATAACTTTTTCAGATACATTATAAATATATACAGCAGTAATACAATTTTCTGCGCTGAAGAAATATTCAGCGGAATTAAAATACTTTTTCTGTAAAATATTACAATGTGTTTTAATCATCAATAAATAAATAAACTACTTCAGAATAAAAATCTCATCAATATTAT
>CP092088.1:24287506-24315006 GCA_029203775.1 Neoneuromus ignobilis
GTTTATTAATTATTTTCGAATTAATATTGAATATGCATTTATTCACTCTTAACTTTATATTTTTAAATAACAATTTCCATAACTAAATTTTTGATATTAATTTCTGTTTTGCTTGATTATAAAATCGTTTAGATTACAATAAAAAATAATAAATATGAATATTTTAATATTTAAAAATATTAAACGTTTAAAGTTCATAATTTAATAAAAATTATAAAACAATAAATTAAAAAATGAATATATTCATTTTAACAATAATTTATTAATATAAATAAGAGTTTTTTTATCGTATACAAGTATACAAACTTTATTACCATGTCCATTATTTCCATTGTCAATTAAGATTGTAATAATTTTCAGTTTTTCTCCTAATATATCAACATTTTATATTTACTTTATAATACACATAAATGTACATTTATTATATATATATATATATATATATATATATATATATATATATATAATTCAATTAATAACATAAACTTTGAAAAAATACGATCTATAAAAAATTATAATAGTTTTCTGTTTAAAAATTAAAATAATTTATTTGTTAAAAATGTAAGCAAATGTTATTTTTATATTACTATTTTTCTATTACTATTAATATATAAAATTTATTTTTAAATACACACACACACTATGTAAGTATATACACATTTATACATAGTAGATAAGTAGCTTGTCACTTAATGGAAATGAACTAAATACTTCATGAACAAATTTGAAGACACATTTGTCTGCCACGTAATACCAAAAAAAAACGTGACTAAAATTGTAATTGAAAAAAACTAATTAACTCTGCATAAACAAATGTCGTTTGTAAATATTTTTTCTTTAACTATTTAAACTTTAACCACAAATATTATATAAAGTGGAATGTGTAAAATGTACGAACACTCATATCAACTATTCTAAATTTGTTTTTAAATAGAGCACATTATTCAGTTAACTAATACTAATGTAATTAAATATTTTTACAAATACAGTTATACTGTAGTTTAACAGTTGTTGTTAAACTGTAATTTTTCTAAAAAGGTATACACATCATTTCTAGTTTTTCTTTAAATTTAATCATACTTTTTTAGATTACAAAAAGTATTAGCTACTAATTTATTTTAATGAATAGTAATTTTCCTTTTTACTAAAAATTTATATTTTTATAACATAGTTGTTATATTATGAATGATATTATTCAAAGAACCCCTTAAAAATATAAATGAAATTGTGTAAATATATTACTTAAGAAATTCCCTACGAATTTTCTTTCTTGAACAAATTTCAAGTTCTTACTTCAAAGGATTAATGTTTGAGTTTTAAGAAGTTCAGGTTAATGACCTTACAAAATCACGAGTGTTAATAATTTCTTTATCTTGTCGATAAATACAGTCTCTCTAAAATATTTAAAAATGAACAAAACCATTAAGTTTAACGATATAACAGACTAGTTTTTACATACAATTATATATACAAGGGTCGTTTGATAAGTAAGGTAAATTTATTTATTGTCTAATTTAATTAATTAATTAATTCAATTAAATTTTTCAATTTAGTTTTTCTAACTTTTTTACCATACTTATCAAACGAACCTCGTATATATATATATATATATGTATCAATAAATAATCATCATTAATGGCAGCAGCAGTTTTTTTCTGTCCATTTCCAAATGAAGGTCTTTTCAAAAATTGTTAATTCTAGTGATCAGCTTTTTTCTTCCATTCTGCAACAGTGAATTTTCTATTATCTTTACCTCGTATATCCATATCCATAAACCCTTTTTTGGACCTTTTTATATTTCTAATAATTGTCAATAATCTTCTCATCTTCTTAAGTATTCAGTCCATTACTATTTTAAAGTTTTCACTCTTATAACATTTGTAAATTTGATTTGTTTCGAATTTTTTTCTTTGTCTTTTTATCTTTATATTTTTCCTTAATATATATATACGAGGTCAGACAATTAAGTAATGTGACAAAATTCAAAAATCGAGTATATTTAAAAATTAAGGTACATCGCTGCGATCCCCTTCAAAGTAGTCCCCTCCCACATCTATACACTTATTCCAGCAAGTTTTCCAGTTTTCGTAACAATTCTGGAACACTTCTTGTGGGACCTCTCCGAGTACCCTCGTCACAGATTCTTGGATATCTTCAACGGAGTCAAAATGTCGACCTTTGACGAATTTTTTCATATGGGGGAATAGGAAAAAGTCGCAGGGTGACATGTCCGGTGAATAGGGCGGTTGTGGTAACGTTGCGATGCCTTTAGACGCCAAAAACTGAGAGACTCTGAACGCACTGTGACAGGGAGCATTGTCGTGATGCAGAACCCAAGTCTTCGCGATCTCTGGACGCACTCTGAGCACCCTTTTTCGTAATTTTTCGAGCACATTGCGGTAGAATACTTGATTTACGGTTTGTCCAGGTGGTACGAACTCTTTGTGAACCACCCCTTTGCTGTCGAAGAAGCAAATCAACATGGTTTTCACTTTGGACTTGCTCATTCTCGCCTTCTTTGGCCTTGGTGCTCCAGGGGACAGCCACTGTTGGCTTTGTCGTTTAGTTTCGGGGTCATATTGAAAGAACCAACTTTCATCACCAGTAATAATCAGTAATAAATTTCTCTGTTCCATTTTCGTGACATGCACTAGTCACTTGTTACAAAACACTAAACAGCTGGCGAAGAAATGATCGTACGAGGGTGGTCAAGGTCTCAATCGAGAGAGTAGGGATCTGCTATTACGGTGGCGGAGTTACAGGTTCACAGTGTTACCACAGGCCGAGAAAAAAATCGGTCGCATTACTTAATTGTCTGACCTCGTATTTAAGGAATAATTAAATATATTAGAAGGTACTATTTTCACATGATTTCTTTATGTTGTCCTAATTTTAGGTACTATTTCTCTAGCCACACCTAAAAGTATAACAGTTTTGATTACAAATACTTCAACTAAATATGCATCAACAATCTGCTCTTTTCTATAGTCTGTGTTAAGTCATTTATTTTACATCACTTACGTGTAAACTATTAGTTTACTAACCGTTTATTATTAGGTCATTAACCGTATGTTATTAGCTTATTAACTTTGCTATAAGAAAAACACTAAAAAACTTAAAATAATATATCAACAAACGCACATTATTAATGTTATTTCTAATAAAAAAAATTATTAAACAATTTCCTAATGTTTTCTTTATTTTTTGTCCATTTATATATATATATATATATATATATATATATATATATATATATATATATATATATAATCACATATGATTCAACCGGAAGTGTTCAGATAATGTTTATTTATAATTTTACCTATTATTAATCTCTTTCAAATCGACCAACAAATTCTGGATATTTCTATAGAGTAATAGTTATGTATTTAAGTAAAATAGCAAATATTTTAATTTCTTTTTGTATTATATTATATTTCCATGCATTTACCAACCATTAGCTCGTTTATTCTCTACGTATCAGTTTTCAAACGTGTTTAACTAATGGATGTATCTTTAAAAAGAAAAAAAAATGGAATTAATATGCCAATGACCTGTTCAAAGTGAAGTTAAACAATGATCAATAAATAATTCGAAATCAAAATATTGAAAACTATTTTCGTTTCTAGTATCTAGTCCTGATTACAAACTGCAAACGATCATCAACACTAAATATCTTAACCAAAGTTTTAACAAATGTCTTTCATAAACAAAAGGTTTTATTTGTTAGATGATGTTGTCAAGCAGATGTGTAACGTAGATCGGTAATCTTGTTCTAGATTTATACTGTTAGTATTCAAAGCACAAGAATTCATTTCATCTATTTGAAACACCGAACTATATTTAGCGTGTTGTTATTCTGGACACGGATTTATATCAGTAGGTTTTTACTCGTGGTTTCCACATTCTTTGCTAAGTTTACATTTTATGCATTTTTAGGTAGCGTACTATAAACATGTTTGATAAACGTTTAATCTAATCACAATTGTATATTGATATTAATTTACATTCAAAATTGATATTAATTTTTTTTCAAAATTTGTCAATATTTTTTATTGAAATGCATCATTAAATCAACAAATATTTTTTTAATAAATTTATCAATTCATTTTCTTTGTTATTTAGGATACTCTTTGTTCATTGGAGAATATTTCAATTTAAAACTTAATATATCTATTTTACTTGTAATTTTATTTTTTTAAAATCTATCTTGTACAACTAAAATAAATATAAAAGTCATCAAAAAACCTTAGTGATGATTTTATTGCAACTCATTCATTTTAAATAAACGCCATGTGATCCTCATAAATCTTCATAAAATGAACCATATGAATAAATATTACTAGTATTTTTTACTCACGTGGTACGTTGAACTTAGTTGAATCTATATTTAATAAGTATGAAGAAAATTTATATCCCATTTTATTTATTTCTTTTTATTAAATAAACATACAATGAACGATTTTTTTAAAAATGTGACTAGTTTTTAAAATTATCCACGAATATAATTTTTCATTTCTAATCCTGGTTTTAGTAGAATTCTTATTGAAATAACAATTAATTAATTAAAATGACTACAAAATTTATAGCGATTTTAATGTTACTAATTATATACATACATCCATACATATATATATATATATATATATATATAATTTGTGAATGTTCATTTAAACGTCAATGTATTTCCTGATCAGTAAGTTGATCAGTCTAACTGATTCATGTAATTATTAAAATTTTTCATTAGTTGTTTTTCGTGATAGATTTTTTTCTTCTTTTGGGTTTGTTATTTTCTGTTCTTTATAATACTGAGTGGTGTTTCGTATCATACATTGTGACAGTTCAAAGTTCGTGCAAAGTTCGTAAAATATTGTTTTATTTTCTTAATTGAATTATCAATCATCTTTGTTCATAATGGCGTTGTTTATTCTTCTCCATTATGTATATTATATAGACACATTTCAAATTATAGTCAAAAGAAGATAAAAGATTCTATAATGTTGATTTGTAAATATTTATTGAAATATCTTCAATAGTACCTTATTTTTATAACCGCGTGTTTACATGAGATATCAATTATTATGACCATCTATCAAAATCTTTTCATTAAAATTAATATATGTACTTGTATGTTAACATAAATACTTAGCCAAGTCCTAAATCATAGAAACTTGTTAAAATTCGATTATGTAACAAATCTTAAATATTTCAAATTTAAAAATAATTTTGTGATTGTCTTATTTTACTCATCGTCATTTTATTTATATATATATATATATATATATATATATATATATATATATATATATATGCATACATACAGCTGGGTCTGTTTTTATGCGAATTTTTTTAATGCGATTTTGAAGTTATGCGATTCATATTTCTTCTTAGTATCTTTTTATATGATTTTTTTTTAAGAATTCCTTCAAGCGGTTTTTTAATTCAACGGAAATCTCTTCAGTTTTATGAACAAATGAAGGAATCAGAGCCATTTACTTCAAACTGATAAGGAATTTTCGGCTAGCAAAGGATGGTTAATCGGGTTTTTAAAAAGGAATACACTGCATAACGTGAAGATTACGGGCGCGATTGCATCGGCAGATGAAGAAGTTGCCAAATTTTTTTAAACAATATTACGTTAAACGCACTTTTCAATTTATATTGGATAAATTAGAAAATGAGTCAATAACAGTAACTGACACTTGGAAAAAATTTCTATCTTTGACTGTATAAATCATGTTGCATTTGCTTTTGCTCCAATAAAACCACTTTAAATGCTTATAGGAAAAAAGCTTGGCCTACATGTCTTGAAAATAGTGCATCTATTCACTTTCTTTTTATTTTCTTATTTTTATTCTAAAAAGTGCAGATATTATTGGGATGATAATTAAAATATGTATGAAAAATTTTAAAATAAATTACACATATGTACGTATTGCTTTGAATAAAATTAAACAGTTGATTAAAAAATAAAGTAAAAAAGCTTTGTTTTGTATCAATTTTCTGCAGATACTTGAATTTTTTTTCAAGCATTCTTTATTTCCTAATTTTTTTAATGCGAATTTTAGAATAATTTCAGTTTATAGCTTTGGTTTTATGCGGTTTTTAAAAATTACGGAACGTATCCCTAATTTTTCAATGTAAGTTGTCTTTTTTGTGCGATTTTTTTTAATGCGGTTTTTTGCGGAACGTATATATCGCATAAAAACAGATTCAAGTGTGTATATATTATATATATGTATATACATGTAAACTATATACTCTTAATAGTTCCCTTCAATCTTCTATTACTTTATCTTACATTAATTGCATCGATAAATTGATGGTAATATTACGTTTAACTTGACATATTTACATTTTACCTATTAAACTTTCAGTTAATTACTTATTGATTTGTGTCAAGAATTTTTAATTAATGTATATTTTTCGTGACCTTATATTACCCTAGATCAGTTGAAAACGATCAAATTGTTTTTAAAAATATTTTTTTTACTTATTGTATAAATTTATTCCAATTAAGTACACAGAATATATTTAATTTATTTCAATTGACTGCGATAAAGTATAGGAAAGTAAACATATATTTATGTCTATTTAGTGACTTATTATTCAGAAGAAGTATAATTTTGATCAGATGAAAGACCTGAATAAAAAATGACATTTAAATCATGCGTCACTATTTCCATGAATGGACATGAATACGTTGAATGGTTAAATTTATAGCTAATTAGTCTAGACGTCATTAAGAGATGTTATCTTCATAGTTTGATTAGTTTGTTATGATATAATGCACAACGTTGTCATTGAGATATTAACTAGTATATACCAGGCATTTAAAGATCATAGATCTGTCTATAAAATAATCATGTAGAATGATAATTCTATAATTCATTTGATCTATGTATATCTTTTTATTACAGAAGATTGAAATAATTGTAACTTATACATATATATTATTTGTATGAGTTAATTGAATCGTATATAAACACACACACACACACATACATATATATATATATATATATATATATATATATATATATATATATATATATATATATATATATATATTCATATATATATATATATTCATATATATATATATATATATATATATATATATATATATATATATATATATATATATATATATTATATATATATATATATATATATATATATATATATATATATATATATATATATATATATATATATATATATATATATATATATATATATATATATATATGTATATATATAGTACATAAACATAAATATATGATTTGTTTTTAATTTTTTTAGTTTTTCACACATTATTACAATTAAAATTATATTAATACTGTATATAATCGATACATAATTAATACACTTATCTATAAATCTTTTTATTAAGATATAACATTGAAAATAATAAATGTGGGCTTTGTTAACATATGTTTTTAATATATTTTTTTGGTTAGTCTATTGATAAATTAATTCATTTATAATAAACATTCCCACTTTATAAATTATTGAATTTATATTCAGAATCCATTTTTATAAAATCACCATAATATCTAACTTGGGACCTTTCAATGATGTATTCTTTAATCTAGACATCTCAAGCTATTAGGTTATGTAATATGAAATGCCGAATATATCTTTGATTTCCAATTGAAAAATTCGATATTTCACATCACACGACCTAATAATTCAAAAATAGAACATTCTAATAAAATTGATACACTTTCTGCATTATACACATTTAACACTAAACATACATTTGCTATATTTATTCTATTTTGAGCAATGTAATCTAGCTAAATATTCTTAATTTATTTACATTATATCAATTTTAAGCATTTTTTGTATTTAAATGCAAATAAAGTATATATATATATATATATATATATATATATATATATATATATATATATATATATATATGATCATATTTGAATATTTATTTTCTCAAATCTTTTATTTAATAAATATTTTTTAAAAAAATATGGTTCATTTTTTACTTTCTAATTTTTCTTATAAATATTTGAACAAAAATATTTTTTATGAAAGTAATACTGTTACACAAAATTAATGAACGGAAATTTTTAAATTATTTAATATTTCATAGATGACATAAATGACATTGAAGGATGTGTAAACTTCAGTCCCAGTTACATCTTTAAGCTATTCTGAATATTGTATATATATATATATATATATATATATATATATATATATATATATATATATATATTAGCTATCTCCCTGAATATTGTATATATATATATATATATATATATATATATATATATATATATATATATATATATATATAATTTATTATTTAATATTATTAAACATCTTAGAAGTTTCTACTAACAATAGCAAATCATTAATTTTCTAGTCAATGTCATAAAATTTCATACATCATACTTTTTGCTATTAGGTAATCCGTAATTATTTATTATCTATTTTAATTAATGTTAAAAATTAAGTCCACTTCAAATATTATTTATAATTATAATTAATATATATATATATATATATATATATATATATATATATATATATATAATTATAAATCATTGCAATAATTTTATGAAAAATAATTTCTTACTTATTTATTATTAAAGTATTTTTAATATCTAAATTTAAACAAATTATCCTTTAACAGTTACTCTAAACTAGTTTCTAAATATTTTAATTGTAGTAAAATATTCATAGTTCTTTTACAATGTGGGCCGAATTTTCTGGTAAATTTCATTAGTCCATTATAACCTCAGTGGCACTACTAAACGTGTAAATAACTTAACCACGTAACTATTAGGGTGCAGGATAATGTCTCCAAAGGAATAAACGTGGCTAATAATTGAAATATCAAGTGGTTTGGACTACATTGCTTATTACTAAAACAATTACATGTGTGTTGAATTCTTATTAAATTTGATATTCTTATATTTTTTTAAGAAATAATGTTTTTTTTGTAAATAAATAATGTTCATTTCTTAAATAATTATACAATATTTCTAAAAATTTCATGTTATATTTAATTTATGTAATAATTTTTTTTTAAAGTATATTATAAAAATAATTACCATCGAAGATTTTTTGAAGTCGTCAAATAAAATTAATAGAAAAAACTACTATTTAATTTAATCTTTAAATGTATATTATGTAAATATGATTTTAGATAAAAAAATAAATATAAATATATATATATATATATATATATATATATATCTATATATATGTATATATATATATATATATATATATATATATATATATATATATATATATATATATATATATATATATATATGTATGTATTTATGTATATATATGTATGTATATATATATATATATATATATATATATATATATATATATATATATATATATATATATATATATATGTAAGTATGTATAATACATACACCAATAAGCCATGATTATTTGCTGCAAAGTAAACGTATATCCGTGTTATACATTTAATATAATTTGATTTTGTTGTTTTCTCTTTATCACCTCAATATTGTTCAATAAACTAGTTTCCGATGTTGCTTATTTTCATCACGTTACTTTATTATTCGATTACATTTCTCTTTTGTTATTTTTTCCATTCAGTTTTATTTATATTTCATGCATGTTTACGTTTGTCTTTTGTAAAAGGAAATAATGTGAATTTGAAAGATCATTTACATATGTCAATATCACTATATATAATAAGGAATGAAAAAATCCTGTATCTTTATTAATAAACATTTATTATTTATTTCTTTAAACAATGGTCTCATATTTATACCAAAATTGTTAATTTGTGTTATTAAAAGACGTACTGATTTTGCGTGAAAAATCGAATAAAATAAGTGTTTTAATCAAATTTTTTTATTCTTTAGGATTTTTTCGAATTCTGAACATATAATTTGTAAAATTAAGATCTCATATGTATATGGAAAACTGAATAAAATATTTAGTCATCCAAATGTGACGCCTAGATTTGCGTTTTATTAAAAAGAAACATTAGAAACTATACGCATATTTCTTTTTAATAAAACACAAATCTAGGCGTCACATTTGGATGACCCTATATAATATATCCAAAACATTGTTGAAATTGTATATATGTGTATATATACGAAGGTTGTTTGATAAGTATGGTAAAAAAATAAGAAAAACTAAATTGAAAAATTTAATTAAATTAATTAATTAACTAAATTAAACAATAATAACATTTACCATACTTATCAAACGACCCTCGTGTATATATATATATATATATATATATATATATATATATATATATATATCATCAGCTTCATTCTATCCAGTACTGAATAAAGGCTTTTTCTTAAAATTTCCACTCTCAGTAATTTAATGTTTTTTCTGCTCCACTCCGACAAACTTTCTTATATCTCTGTCCCATCTATTAATGGATCTTTAGGTCTTTTATTATTTCTAAATTCCCAATCCAATAATTTTTCTTGTTCTTAGGTTATCCTTTCTTTTTGTTATATGATGGTCCAATTTAATAGACACACATCAACTTAAAAAAGTATCTTAAACAGTGTATAAATTAATAAACATCAGACCAAAATTAAAATTATTCAATTAATATTATTTATTTGTCTAATATTTTTGTATCATTTATTTAATAGCATTTTTCAACATATATTCTTCTTTGTGATTGTCAAAAAAATATATTTATCGAATTGGAAACTTGATAAAGTCTGCATTTCTATCAGATTTTCTTCATTAAATTGTTGTTTCATTTTGTGTTGCATTATTCATGAATTTCAGAATACCCTGTTTAAAAGTTATACGTCTAAAAGTCTTATTACACGTGACTTTAACTTTTAATCTATTTATTTTATTTGTTATTAATCTCATTTAATTTTATAAATAGTGGTAAATTAAATATTATAAATTAATGCTATTAAATAAAATATGAAATATATTTTTTCATTGGCAAAAGTATAAGTGTTAATTTTTAAATTTTATGAAATAATTATGTTTGTAAAATTAAACAAAATATTTAAATATTTTTATTTTTTCCATTATTATTACGGGACTCCGTTACCTACTCGGTTCGCACGTTGTCACCCGAAATTGTTCCTTTTTTTAGTATGTAAATAAGTTATAAAAAAATAAAACTATTAGTGGTTTGATATGCATTCAAATCTAATGCCAATACAATTGAAATTTATTTTGTCCGAAAAGTCTACATGAAAATCATTTTCCATTTTTTTGTTAATTTTAATATTTCATAAATTTGTATTCGGTAATTAAACTTCGAGATAGTTCAGAAACAAAATGTTCAATATCACACTCACAGATTTTCACACACACCGGAGTCTGAGCACAATTCTTTTTTAAGTAGAGAGATTTATATTAACTAAAAAACATGTTTGGAAAAATTAATAAAATTAACATATAAAATATAATTTTAAACGAAACGAATAATATAAATAGACCAATTAGCATAAATATAAAAAAATGTATATATTTTAAAGTATAATTCTATCATTTATTAATTAAAACTGACAGTTTTATTATTTAATATTTATAACTTAATGCAATTACATATGTGCAATTTAAATAGACATGATTAATGAATATTCTGATATATACCTTTACCACCTTTAAAAATGAATTTAACTAACATGCACATATATTTAAAATATATATTTATAATATATGAGATCAATGCTCAGTATTGCACACGTTGTTTACGAAAGACTGCATAGGTGTGTATAAATATACATCGACTATAAAATATACAAAACTATATCTGATCCCCCATCTTTTACACAATGTGAGGAGATGAACATTTCTGTTTTCGTATACATGTCTACATATGTCTATAACTCCATATGTTTTTAAATAATTTATGTTCGTGCACAGATACGTCTCAAATTACCGATCTTTAGTATTTTTTATTAATTTAATCCTAAATTTAACTGATAAATTACACTGTTTAAATTATTTTCCTTCTTTCCTGTACAAATGATTGCGATTAAAAATAATTCACGTCCTTTCAATAATGAAGATCATAATTAAAGTTTTATTAATTATTCTCAATTGAAATATTGCCATCAGATTTTTTTTAAAAAAATTAACTATTTTAGTACTTGTATATTTACTAAAATACTTATTTAATATTTCGGAATATCAATTTTATTGAAAATATTAGAACTGTTTTATATAAATTTGTATCAAATATAATTGTTTTTTTAATGATAATTCTTTAATATAAATTAACTAAATAATAATAACATTCATTGATATATTATATTTTTTTAATCACTTCTGTAAATTCAGAAAATTGTTGTAATGATAAAATAAGAGAAGTAAAAAAGATATTAATTTTTTTCATAATATTTCAACTCGTATCATTTGAAACATTCATAAAAATGTCATCGATTTAAAAATGGCAAAATTGATACGAATATTTATAAGATTAATTAATATATTTTGGTAAGAAATTAAAAATTGTTTTTGTATCTATACACTTAGTTGTTTTATATTTATTGAACTATTTTTCATTAGTTACCATTGTGTTTCATTGTGATTAATTTCAGAATATTTATCTTTTTATAAATTAATAGTATTTTTAATATACAAGTTCTAATTTTCGGACACAATAACATCTAATATATATATATATATATATATATATATATATACAAATTACAAATTAAAAATGATACCAAATACTGTAAAATATTTCTGTTAAAAAAGTAGAAAGTAGCCAATTTATAAAATTATTCGGAATATGTAATTATTACCACATCTACACACTGGTAAATCTGTTCTCACAATTATATCACAACTATTTGTTAAATTCACTGAATATATATATTGTATTTTCGTTATATATATATATATAATCATCATCATTATTAAAATTAAGTGTTTTCCGAAAAAAAATTTTCTTTTATCATATTGAAATAAAATAAATAACTTTAATTTTAATGTGTGTTTATTTTAATTTTCTTAAACAATAGAATGTTTTAGTTTCTGCAAAATGATTATATAATCAATATCAGAATGTGTAATAAAAAAATAATAGCACTGAAAATTTTTTTTCATGAAAACGTTTCCATAAAATAAAATCATTAAAGAAATGATTTCACAATAACTTAAAAATCATAAAAATATTGTCAGAATTATTATTTGCAAAATATTAATAATAATGTCAAATAAATAAAAAATGAAATAAAATATCAAATTATAATTTCATATATAAATAATTAGTTATAATTATCAATTTTTCATTAACAATTTGATAATTTTTCTTAAAGTCTGGTATAATAGTTCTTACTCCATAATTCATAAATTTCGATTAAAATCAACTAAAACGTTCAAATAATGAGTAATTTCTATTCGAAAGAATAATTACAAACAATTAATACAAATTTTTTTAAAAAGTATTTTTATTTAGTTATATTAGTAAAATTTAACAGAAATAATAAATTATCTATTGTATTAATAATAGAATATTTTTTCTAGTTTTATCTTGCATAAAAAATAGTTTATATATAATAAATATATTTTTCTTAAACTATTTTTGAATTACATATTTAATTCTTTGTTATTATTCCATATATATAATATATATATATATATATATATATATATATATATATATATATATATATATATATATATATATATATATATATATATATATATAAATATATTTTTTTTTAATAAACAATTTTCAATTTTATTATCGAAATTGCTTAATTCAACGTTGAAAGTAGTTTAATGAAATAAGATATTCATGTCAAAATAGTTTAAAACTACTTACACTTATTCATTAAATGAATTGTATATAGCAATTAATGTTACCTTGAAATATTAGTCAATTGTATACACAAATTCCATAAATATATTCTAACTTTGTACATAAGAAAAACGTACTAATTTATTTGCATCAATTAAAATGAGTGGTAAACCATTAACGGATAATAGATGTATTGTTTATGCTTTAATAATTATAGTATGTATTTTTTTCTCATGCTATATATATATATATATATATATATATATATATATATATATATATATATATATATATATATCGTAAGAAATCTAGTTTTTAATTATTATAAAATTTTTATTTACATAATATTTTCATTACTCGAATGTTTTGTACGTAATGATTACATTAATCCATGCTTACTAAATGAGCGTTGTTTCCGTATTTTTACATTGAGTACACAATTACTTTCTATTTGAAAAACACTGAACTAATTTGAATATCTAAAGATATTTTAATAAATAAATCACCATTAAAATAATTCAACAAATTAATATTATATTCAGTAGCATTTATTTATTATTGTAAATAAAAACAATAAAGGTATTTGAAAGGATCATTATATAAAATGTAAATCCGTACAATATTTAAACTTTTTGTCGACAACTATACATAAAAACAACAGCTTTCAAGGTGTGGTTTGTGGATTATAAGATTTACAAAAATATTCTTACGACTAATTTGAATTGTTAAAAATAATCGGGTTGAAATCTAAATAACTAACTATTTGAATGGACATTAAATATTTATCAGTTTTTAATATACAAAGAAAAATATATATGCTATAAATATACTAAAAGGACGTTTTATTTTATAAAATACTTTTGTATAAAAATTTGTTTTGATAAATACAAATATTATAATTATGGAGATTGAATATATTTTAGATATACAAACAAATTGAAAAAACTAACATTAAATAATTTAGCATTAATTGATAGTTCTTATTTTATAAGTAGTTTTTAAATCTGTTCTTAAAACAATTATATATTTTTTAAATACCAGGAGATTCTGCCTTCTACTCGCTTCGATCGTCAACCCCCAAATTTGTTATTATTTGGAAATGTAAAAAAGTTATGAAAAATAAAACTTTTAGAAAGCTATTTTAATGCTTCTGTGTAGACAATGTTTGTTATTATATATATATATATATATATATATATATATATATATATATATATATATATATATATATGTAAATGTAATATAATTAAAATTTATCTTGTCCAATTATCTGTCCGAAATGACTGCTAGAAAATTTATCTTTTTTTAATTTTAATATTTCATAAAATTTATACTTCGATATTTTTCGGCAAACTTAGAGAAAGTTCTGAAACGAAATGTTCACATCAACCTGGAGACGGGGGCGGAGCACTAATTTTAAAAAATAGAAAAATATTTGAAATCATTATTTATAAATACACCAAATGAAACAATAGTAGCTGTTTTCAAATTTAAATATTTTATAGTTTATATAAAAGTAATGACTAATTGATTTAGTCAATATATATTTATTGTATAATTTAATGAATATATATATATATATATATATATATATATATATATATATATATATATATATTATTAGCCTCTTTACTATTCACTGTTTGATGAATCCCTCTTTCAAAACTTTCCACTTCGAACTTATCCAATGAATTCTTTTTCATTTCACTCCAACGAATTTTATTTTTCTACCTCATCATTATGTTTATACTTCATCTGCCCTTTGGTCTCTTCCTGAACCTTTCTATATCTTCAGATTCACAATCAAAAAATTATCTTATCCATCGGTGGACTTCTCTCTAGCTATATAATTGGCCATTTCTATTTTAAATTTCTTATTTTTGATATATGTAAATGTATACATGTTTTTAATAAATTTTTAAATGTTTTACAAATTTATAATTTCCAAATGCTTAAAATGTTGCAAATATTATATATTAAATAATTCACAAACATTTGCTTTTATCTAAGTTTCCAAATAATTTATTCTATTTTGATATTGTTTTAATCTTTTGTAACTCATTAACCTATTTTTTATTCCTAAATCCTTTAATAATTGTCATTTAATCTTGCCTCACATTGATATTTAATTATAATTTCTTTTTCTTAATGCTCATATTATCTTTTATCGTGGTATTTATTTTAAAACTTTTAAGACCTTATTTTTTACTCATTCAAGCTTATGATATTATAAACACCTTTTTTATAGCATATAACTGTTAATTCCTTTTTTCTTATTTACTCCACTTCCAATAAAGTAACAAAATTGGCTATTTCTTTTTTGATATTTAGAACATCTTTATAGAAACACATTGCAATTGTCTCCATTTTTTTTTTGTAGTTACTTCTATTTCTCAAATATAGGCTTCATAAGGGAGAACTGTTTGTACCAACTTTCATAAATTCTTTTCAGTATATTAAATGGAATATTTTTACATATATGTAAATTTCATTATAATCTGTAGAGCTGTCTCGTAGTTTTTCATATAGATTCCATTTCCAAGTACTGCCAAAGTGAATCTCTAAATATTTATATTTTTTTATTATTTATATTCCGTTGTTATCAGAGCCATTTTTCATGTTTACTATTTTGGATCCTTGACTAAGAATCAAAATCTCACAATAATATTATATTTAAATTTATAAAGATATTTTAGTAACCTTACTGTTATCATAGTTATGAGTTTATCTATGTAAAGTGCAGATTATCATTTTTTCCATATTCATTTTTTTTTTAGACAAAAAATTGTTAAATATTCACTTAGTTAAAAAGACAATATTAAATATCAAGATTTAAAAATATATTTCTAAAAATTATAATTTTTTAAAAATATATTTTTAAATCTTGACATTTAATATTATTTTATATCATTTTTATACAGCAGAGAAATTTATTAATTTTTTTAATTTTTATATCAAAATTATTTTCATACCACAAGTATTCAAATATAAATAATTCTCGTTAATTTTTTTTCATTTAACATAACTCTATTCATTAGTATACAAAAATGTGTTTTTATATATTAACTTATTGTATAAAATTATAGTTTGTAAAACTATAATATAATAATATTTAAAAATTTATAAACAATGAAACAAGAGGTGCAAATTTTAATATATTTTTAATTGATTCATATTTTTTAAAACATACTTCCTAAAACTTTAAATTAGTAACTTTTAGAAATAATTCACAACTATCTCTATTTTTAGTTTATAATTCCTGAAGGTTTTTTTACAATAACATATATAATAAATATAATAATATAATTAATGGTTTTCGAAACTCATACTTTATATATAATTTTCAATATTAATCAGGGTAAACAACTTTCATTATAAAACAAAGAACAGATATTGTATAAAAATATTATTGTTTTTACTACATAAATCACAAAAGAACTATACAGTGAAAGTATTCATTTATCATTTTAATTAAAAAAATAAATTTAAAAAATGTATATTTTGATTAGTAAATGGTCTTGAACAAAAAAAGATTAATGATTATAATAAAATGTAATCTATTCTTAAATTAACTTATTAAAGATTTTCATGAAAAATTTAATTTATTGCATTTTATATATATATATATATATATATATATATATATAAAATATGAATTTACTATAAATAATATAATTGTAATCACAATACAAGTAAAATAAAAATATAAGTGAAATTAGATTTAATGGAATTTGTGCAGAAATAAATTTACTGTTTTTAATCTAAATGAAGTTTGAAAGTTTGTTAATGGTATTTATAGAAAAAAATATTAATAATTATTTTTCAAATTCTTATATTGCATACACATTCTTTTATAAAGAAATAAATATATATAAATTCATTATTTTTATAGTATGTATCAGATTTTTAAAAAATGCAAAAAATAAAAAATGAAACTATATATTGATTATTTTTAAAATAAAAAATAAATTTTAAATTGCTTTTTGTAATCTCTAAATCTTTTTAATTATTAAATTAATAAACTATACGTTGAAATTTAAAGGAAAATTAAATTTTAATAGCGAAATTTAAATTTTAAACTTATAAACAATTAAAATAAAAATAACGCATTTTATTATATGTACTGAAAATAAAAAAAAATACTAATACTTATTTATAAAAAGTTTTCGAAGTAATTCCATATAATAAACTATTAAACATTTTTTTTCCAATTGCAATATCATTCTATTGTGTTATTATTCCAAAAGCGTCATAATTTTAATTCACAGAAGTATTTCTATTAATTAATTATATAAGCATTCACGATTTTACGAAACCTTTTAAAAAACTCCTTCAATAATCCAAACATATAATAATCAGTCTATGTCAGATTGAAGCCTATGAGGGTAAATAAATAATACATTTTATTTTTAATTCTAATAGTGTTTATTCTTAAAGAATAAAATGAAAAAAACTTAATAGCAAGAACTGATATTGTTTTGAAAAACAAACTACCATTGTTTCATTTAGATAGAAATCGAAGTCAGGATAATTGTTTGTACTTATCAGCGAAGTTGTGATTAAATTAAATATATAATTATTATGTATTATCGAAATTCCTATTTAAACACCGTACCCATTTTGAAATAATATATTAACATTTTTATAGATAAATCTATTTTCACTATTTTTTTTGAAAACTTTTATTAATATCTTGAATATATATATATATATATATATATATATATATATATATATATATATATATATATATATATATATAAGTATTTTATTAAGTTATTAGAATGACATTGAATATAAAAAGGTAACGACAAGAAACAGATAAATGAAGGCATAGAAAAATTTACGAGCATTAAAGTAATTCTGGCTGGTCACAAATATAATATTACTGAGTCGTTCGTTGACTATTATTTCAGTGTTTATTAGATTACATGTAAACATCAAACGATTGTAACCTAACGTTATTAACCACATTCCTGTCGTTATATGCTGTTATGTTTGTTTCGACCAAAATACAGAACTAATAAATCTGTTCGTATAGTCGAAGTCATTTGATAAATAGGTTTTATTGTACGTTTTCATTTCATTAAAGTGTGATTGCTGGAATTGGAAATATAGCCTAATATATATATATATATATATATATATATATATATATATATAAATTCTTTATTTTTATTTATTAACATCTATTTGTATTAAAACATTGACTTTATTAATAATTTAAAATATTTTTATGTGGATTTTTTTCTAATTTTATTACCAAAAGTATTGCACATATAAACGTTTTTTTTATTTAAAAAATATTTCAATTTGTTTTGATATCGAGAAAAATTCGTTTCAACATAAATAAATAACTCACTTTCAAAAACGTAAGATGTTACGAAAATGTTCAATTAGTACGTATTTTTAATTTTTTTGTTAAAAGTTTATATGCATTTCGATAACAATGCAATGTTAGAGTGCTGTATTATTTTTTAAGCATTTTTTAATCAAATTAATTTGAACGATAAGTAATTATTGAATACTTTTATAAAAAAAAATTAATGTTGGAAATGAATGATTCAATTATGTTAAAATTGTTTATTGAAAGTCTGAATTGAAATATTGATATGTTAATAAACAAAAGTATTTTTAGACACTTTAGCTTTTTATTCCATAACTCTTTATAATTATGAATTGATGTTAAATGGAAATATAAAATACAACAAAAGACTGAATTAAAAAAGCACCCCAAGGTATTTAATAATTGAAAAGATTTGTCTCCATGTCCATATGTAATAATCATACAAAATTAAAAAAATAATTTACTACAGACTATGTGTGTATTTTTTATTATATTCTTATATATTATATATATATATATATATATATATATATATATATATATATATATATATATATATATATATATATATATATATATATATATATATATATATATATATATATATATATATATATATAAATTAAGCACAGATAATTAAATATCACCATTTATTCAAATGACTTAATTCTCAATTTTAAAAATATTGTAAACATTTTAATAATGAATAGAAATTTATAAAAGTTGAATAAGATTGTATATCAGATATTAGATACCCTTATATATCTAATTAAATATTTTATTGTTTGTAAAATATGAAAACAATTTAGTAATATAAAGTTTAATAATCTCATGTTTTTTTGGCAAATTTGATTGAATTGAAAATTCATTATTATTTTATGTACTATTTAGATTACTCCAATTTTCAGAATGTTTTTTTTTAATTACTTCTGTTGAAAAATTTTCTATTTAAACATTCATCTTATAATTGGAATTTAATAGAAATAATTTTTAACCATACACTAATAATTTCATTTCAAATGATATGTTTTATAATTACACATAAAAAAAATGAAAATTGACATTTATTTTTTATGTTACAGTTAAATATATAGGATCATCCAAATGTGACGCTTAGATTTATGTTTTATTAAAAAGAAATATGTGTATAGGGTGATGTATAGGAAAATATATGTAAAGTTTCTTTTTAATAAAACAAATCTAGACGTTACATTTGGATGACCCTATATTTTCATAAGTTATTTTTTCAATTTCTCTAAAGTAGTGTTTATTAAGTCACATAAAAAATTACTAATTGTTATACGAATATATACATAGAGAGAGAGGAAAGAAAGAAAGAAGATCATCCAAATATGACGCCTAGATTTGGGTTTCATTGAAAATAAACAAAAAGAACTATACACATGTTTCCATATATACACCACCCTATATACAAGTTTCTTTTTAATAAAACATGAATCTAAGAGTCACATTTGACCCTATATATATATATATATATATATATATATATATATATATATATATATATATATATATATATATATATATTCATTTATGTGAATTTCAATAGCAATGTTATGTTCATCAGGACGTAGAAAATCTCTAAATGAGATTTTCAGTATCTGTACTGTAGAGATAATAGAATTGTCTTCGATATATATATATATGTATGAGAGTTAAAGTTGAAAAATGATCAAATCCGTCTTGTTAGTAGAAAAAATATTTTTTGATGTAATAATTAAATAAATCTCATTAAAATTTACTTCAACAATAATTATTATTATTTTGTTTTTTCGGAACAAATATTTAATATTTTAATAAAAAGTAATATTAAAAGAATACATATTTTTGGAAACTAATATTTAAATATTTTTCACATTAACTATATATATACATATAAATTGTTAAATTTATCAAAAATTTATTTATATCTGATAATATCGAAATTTTTGTAGCTCCATTTACTTTCAACACATGTGTAATAATTCAAACAGAATTATTACATATCAATTTTTAATCTAACCACTATTGTTATTCTAACAGTTTAAAAAAATCTCACGTGTTACTTACTTTTTTAAAAAATAAAATAAAAATCAATAAATGAATAATAAAACATTTTAGAAATTTAAAAAATTTCATTTCGTGTTATAAAAAAAATATATTTAATAACTGTAAATAAGTCTAATTTTAAAATAAATCATAAAACGTACAAACTTTACTGGGTATCAAAAAATTTAGTTGAATTTAAACTTAAATTTCATTACTATTATCTTATTATATAATTTTTTTTGTGACATGGAATTTTCAGTTTCAAATATAAAACTTTTTTATCTGTTAAACAATTTCTTTTAATTCTGTGTTTCAAAGTGTTATTAAATTCAATCAAACATTTATTAAAAATACAATGCTTAATAAATGTTTTGTTAGTAAATGTAAATGAACAATTGATCATATATATATATATATATATATATATATATATATATATATATATATATATATATATATATATATATATATGTATATATATAATCATACATAACATATACAAAAGACAGTTATAATTAAATGACACGTTGACATGTAATTTCGTACTAATATGTTCATTCCTTTCAACATTACTCATCTTGAACTCCGAGTTCATTATTCGCATAAACAAATGTTTATCATTCCTGGCTTTCATGTTTTTGAAGCACCTATTTTTTCAACTTTCTCGTTTTTAAGCGATGTCACGTAATGCATTCTTTATACCGACAAGATCAACCATTCACAAAATTTCAAGATTAAATTTTGGAGATGATTGTCGAGATATATGAAGTGTGGTATTTATACATTCCGCTTCACTTCCGCGAATTCTTTTTATGATCTCATATTTATTTTTGATCTTTCGTTAACAAGGTTTTTGTTTTATTTGGTCAAATATTTGTACACGTTTTCATTGTTTTTTTTTCAATTAACTTGAGAGTGAAATTTAGAATTAATGTCAAATATAAAATGTCTTTTTTACATACAAAGAAAATACTTGTTTATATTCTAGACATACATTCCTATATTAATCTTTAATACTTACCATACATATACATATATGTGTGTGTATATATATATATATATATATATATATATATATATATATATATAAAATCCAAATGTGACGCCTAGATTTGTGTTTTATTAAAAAGAAATATGTGTATAGAGGGGTGGAGTATAGGGAAACATGTGTATAGTTTTTTTTTAACTTTATTATTATGGATAGTATATGTACAACTATAAATAATTTTCTTGATAATTATACATACACACACACACACACACACACACATATATATATATATATATATATATATATATATATATATATATATATAATCCAAATGTGACGCCTAGATTTGTGTTTTCTTAAAAAGAAACAAAATAAATTATACAGATGTGTCCCTATACACATGTTTCTTTTTAACAGAACACAAATCTAGGTATCACATTTAGATGATCCTTTATAAACACTCACACATAATTATCTCTGTGTAGGTGTTCATGTGCGAGAATTTAAAATGACCATACTAAAGGTTACACTGATTTTTTTTTAAGTTACAAGCCAGGGTTGTTTGTCGGTGGTTTCACTAATTCATTTATGATCTAGCAGTAGTTATACTACACACTGACTATAGTTGTCTAGCGAGCATTTGGAATACAATTGGGGTCCGCACCCCTGTCTGCGGGGCGTGCCACCCTCGTGCCGAGCGTCAAGCGCCCAGCCCAAGCTGTCAGACATGCTACGTCGGCTTATACATACAAACAGTGGTTACAAAACTATTTGGCTTCCATTTCGACATTGACAGAATGTAACAAACATTTTAATGAAAATGTGTGTTCTATTTTGCCATTATTTATTGATAATAAACACTTGCATACACGTATATATATATATATATATATATATATATATATATATATATATATATATATATATAAATAGAGAGAGAGAGAGAGAGAGAGAGCATATAATCAAAATAAGATATTTTTTTGATTTTTATTTAAAAAAAGGTAATTAGAATTACAAACCATAGAATGTTAAAAAAAAATTTTATACAAAGTGGCACAAATGAGACTGAAGGATATAATATATATATATATATATATATATATATATATATATATATATATATATATATATATTTCAAACTAATTAAATAATTATTTCCCAAATTTTTATTTATTCATGTACAGTTATACAAAATTTTGCTAACTATGTAAGTTCAGGTAAATGTGCTAACTTCGAAATCTTGATAATTAGTTAATTATTCACTATGAAATCTTAATGACTTATAAGTCAATAACAAAGCGTTATTAGTTACGAAACTACAATTCATATAAACATTGATTTACTTGAAATATGCATAATGATTAATCTTTAAAAATTTAACAATATTTACTTAAACAATTATATTTGAAATTACAATCATATTATATTTGTTTCAAATAATCATTATTTTTTTTATTTGATTTCTTCGTAAAGCAATTAGCACTATAGTTCATGAAGAACATTTACCTTAACGACAATTTTAGCTCAGTAGGATTTTTTATTAGTGACTATAACAATTATTTTCTTAAAAAATTAAATTATCAGCTCTGTGCTTAATAAAATATGTTTTTAATTGAATATTTTAGTTGTAAACTCTCTCTCTCTCTCTCTCTCTCTCTCTCTCTCTATATATATATATATATATATATATATATATATAATCTTTTTTAAATAACAATATGTATAGTCATCCAAATGTGACGCCTAGATTTGTATTTTATTAAAAAGAAACAATAGAAACTATACACATGTTTCCTTATACCCCAACCTATACAAATGTTTGTTTTTAATAAAACAGAAATATAGGCGTTACATTTAGATGACCCTATAGTTTTGAAATCTTCGAAATGTTTATTAAATAACTTTCTTTTTATATATTTAGTTATAATATTCTTCTTAATTTTTCAATTTAATTTTTTTTATATTATTAAAAAAAATATTTAAGTATTGTACACATTTCAATTTTATTTATTACGATAATTGTTTAATTGTCTTATATATAAAATTCATTCAAATATTATAACTATTTTATTCAGTTAATTTTTTTTAAAAAAAAATGTTTATCAAATCAATTTGATTATTTTTAGTAAGTTTTTAAATTATAGTTTTAATTTTACTAAAGTAAAGAAATTTTATTTATTTAACTTTATTTTTAATATAAAATATATATATATATATATATATATATATATATATATATCACACACACACACACACACACACATATATACTGATGTGTATAAGTTATGGCACACATGGGCAACATAAGCAATTTATTGATATAATTCAATGAAGTCGTTAAATTAAAATATATATATTTAATTGAAAATAAATATAATGAATATTGTATAACGAATAAAATTAATGAATATTATATTTACTTTCAATTAAATATTTTTTTTTAATTCAACGACTTCGTTGAATTATATTAATAAATTGCTTATGTTACCCATGTGTGCCTTGACTTATGCAAGTTAATGTTTGTATATATATATATATATATATATATATATATATATATATATATATATATATTTACAAAATGAATTAGAAAATTATTTTATTACTATTATTATTTAAGATATTTTTTATATTGTTTACAGTACATGAATTTACGTAAATATTAATTTTTAATAAATTCCAAATAAAATCATTCAATTGAAAAACGTATCGTTTTGTGAATAATCAATGTAATTCAATATTCAAATTTTCTCTTTACACTAAAACACTCGTAAATGTGAATATATACATTGACAATATAGTTTGAGAAATGCTTATTTTTTACTGTTACTTTCAAATTATATGCATGCAATTATTTCCGCTCTATACACATTTTAACATATTATCAAACGATGAAATTGTTTTGATGTGTTAACCTTTAACATATGACTTTTGAAAATAAAAGTGAATAAAAACAAATAAAGCCAATTTCATGGAAAAACGTACATTCTAAAAAGTCATAATACAATTTAATGGATAAATGAATTGAAAATTAGAGTTAAACGTTTTTAAAACACACGCGGTGCACTTGGCTATTACGAAATCATTTTAACAAAAGATTTTAAAGCAAACAAAAACCAGATTGTATGCAAGTATTTGACTCTTTATAAATACCTTACTGGTGAAATACCAACGTTTCTATACAAATACAATTGCAATTAATAAAAGCATTGTTATGAAAATAATGAACAGCAAGAACAGTAGACAGGATGGAAATGATTTAAATGTGGGAGAGAGAAAATATTTCTGTATAAATGTTATGTATATATATTTTATATGTGCTGAGTAGTGTATGTTGGATTTGAACGGGGCGATTCGATCTTCTCGTATTTCAGTATAAAGCAATCCAATGATGCGATACACAGATGCTGAACCCCTCAACCCTAGTTCTAAGTAAAATCATATGTGATGTATACGTATGTGTAATCATGAGTGTTATATATATATATATATATATATATATATATATATATATATATATATATGTATATATATATATATATATATATATATATATATATATATATATATATATTAATGTGTATATATATTATATATATATATCAAAATATCTCCTTCCGCCTTTTTATCTTTTGAATTTCATTGGCTATGTACAAAAAAAAAAAAAAAAAACTCATTTGAAGGGAATGCTATACCAATTGACAACATAATATATATATATATATATATATATATATATATATATACACGAAGGTCATTTGATAAGTATAGTAAATTTATTTATTGTGTAACTTAATTAAATTTTTCATTTTAATTTTTCTTACTTTTTAACCATACTTATCAAACGACCCTCGTGTATATATATATATATATATATATATATATATATTTATTTATTTATTTATTTGTGTGTGTGTGTATATATTAAAGAAGTGAACCTTGAATAAAAAATCCTCACCAACTCATTTGGCCAGCGTGTTGTGACTAAGTACCAATGAAAAGTAATGAGGCTTTCGTCCAGTAATGGGCTAATATACACATGAGATAATAGGTTGATGGCTTATAATATGTGTATGTGTATATGGAAGTTCTAATTTGAATCTTTAAAATTAATCTTAAGAAGTTAGCTTCAATTTTTACAACAAAATACAAATGTACTCACACTCATAGACCCTTGTAATATATATTATATATGTATATATATATATATATATATATATATATATATATATATATATATATATATAAGCGTTAAAAAATTAATAATCGACTAATCAAAAACATATTTAAATATCTAAAACAGTTTCATCATAAAATATACTCGTATATGAATTATTAAAAATATGTTTGTTCTATTTTAAAATACTGATTAAATGTTATTTTTTCCACTATTAAAAGCATTTAAAAAGTATTTCTCTTTAAATCATTTAAAAATTCTTTTTATTTTTCTCTGCGAAATTTTTATAAGTTTTCCACTTAAGATTTTTTTTTATAAATTTTATACCACACGATAAAGTGGATATTTCAATATATAGGGCCATTTAAATGTGACGCCTAGATTTGTGTTTTAATGAAAAGAAACTATACACATATTTCCCTCACCACCATATACAAATGTTTTTTTTTTTTTAATAAAACACAAATCTAGGCGTCACATTTGGATGACCCTATATTTACTTGTATTTATTTGTCAATTAAATTCTATAGCCAATTTATACTATTTTTGAAAGTACATGTAATATTTTAATAAAAAAATAAATTTCATCAGTACCAATCACATCAAGTAATATTTAATCTTCTAAGAATGTTTGTAAACATTCACTTTTTCTACTTTCACTGAAGCTTTTATACTAATCATGATAACAAATCTATAATCTTCGTGTAATATGTACAAGAAAATATTTGATTGCTTTTTTCAATTTTACTAAATTTTGTAACATCAAACAATTTTCCTTGTTTCTCGAAAATAGTTCTATTTTCGACTTTAATTTTCTCTTACAAACTTACTAAACAGTTTGAAACTTGAAAACACATTGTTTACGCTTCACTCGGCACAGTTCTATATAAACTTTTGTGATGAAAATAGGTACACAGAAACTATAAACTTGCTTTGTTAACTTGTATTCAAATTTTTGTCTGATATTTTTGGATTAAAATAATTTTCATCTTAAAATCGTCATATATACTTATTATGAATTCGATATTATTAGAATTTCTCAAAATTGTTATAAACGTATTGAAAATTCAGTTTTGTACACAGTTATTATTTATATAGTTTAAGCAATTAAAAGCATTTGTTTCTGAAAAGGATAATTTTTTATAATAAACTTATTTTAATA
>CP092088.1:24322506-24385006 GCA_029203775.1 Neoneuromus ignobilis
CTAGATAAATTTTATATAGATTGTTGATCATACTTCATTCCTATCAGTTTAAGAAAAATTGAAAATGCATATATATATATATATATATATATATATATGTACATGTATATATCATCTTTAAAACTATTTATCCACTGCTAAGTAAAACCCTCTATCAACACTTTCCAATTCCAATCATCCATTGTCATTTATTTTTTATTTCATACCGACGAAATTTCTTGTTTTTATCCAATCTAACTATACATTTCTTTCTAAACTTCTTTATATTTCCAAGTTCTCAATCATTAATATCTGTTAACCATCAGTGGTCTTCTCTTTTCGTTATATAACTAATCAATTTCATTTTAAACTATTTACTCTTGTTATAATGACCATGTCTCTATGTGTTAATCTTAACATGCATCTTTACATGATCTCTCATTAAATTAATATAGTATTTAAGATCCATGTTTCATTATCATACATTATAACATGTAAAATACATTGATAAAAAAATCTTCATATTTAAAGAAATATTAGACTACATAATGCATTTTTTTCAAAATTAAATCCATACTATTTTTATTCTCTTATTCACTTCATACATAAATATTTTCTTTAAATTAATGTCCTGCAGTAAATACACTTAGCTCTTCATTAATTTGATTTTTATTCATTTTAATCCTTTTTTCTTCGCATCTGCAAATATATTAAATATTAGATTTGTTTTACTATTGTTCATTGTAACATTTTTGACTTGATTTGTACAGTTCTTTAAGTCATTTTCAAATTCAGTTAGGCTCATTGAAAAAATAATTACGTCGAAAATATAAGTGTGAGTGTGTGTGTGTGTGTGTATATCTATATCTATCTATCTATCTATCTATCTATCTATCTATCTATCTATATATATATATATATATATATATATATATATATGAATACACGTTTATACATGTTTTCAAATTAAATAAAACCGTACTTTTAATAGAATAACATGTTTTGTATTTTTTTGTTTTGTTTATTATTGTATATTGAAATGAATTTTTCAGTTTATTTTTTTTACATACAACGAATTTTTTTGATAAGATATGATGTGTTGATTTCATACACGAAATACAATACAAACAATATGATACTTGCACATATACACACACGCATATATATATATATATATATATATATATATATATATATATATATATATAGGTATATATATATATATATATATATATATATATATACTATATATATATATATATATATATATATATATATATATATATATATATATATATTTGTATGTATTGTAAGTATGAACTCGGATAATATTAATTAATAGATAATAAAAAAATAGTCAACATGAAAATTAAAAAATATAATTAATTTACTTACAATTTCTTGATATCCTTTCTTCACATATTGTACATTCCTTTATTCTTGTTTCTTGATAGAATTAATTTCAATTTTTCAAATATGTTGAAGTATTTTAATGTAAATTGATTTTTTTATTTATACTTTAAATGTGATTACTAAATTAACTGAAACTAACTAAAAATAATTAAAAAATCTAACGAACTGTGGCAAACAGCAATAAATTGCACTTTTTCCATATATACATAGGTCATAATATTAAAAAATACTCATATTTTAGGTTATTATTTTTGCACTACTTTAATTTTTGTATTATAATATGTATAATACCTACTAGAAATCACTCTTTGATAAACAATTGATTGAATATAAAAAGTATGATATATTTCATGAATAAAAAATATAACCGGCAGTTGGTCAATGAAATATGAAAATACATAGGGACAATTTTATCTTTGATGAACGCAAATAACCAACAAAGGATAAATTTTAAAGGATGCGTATATCCCTTCATCTAGCAATTCATTTTCACTGATATTAAAATCAACATAAAAGGGTGTTCATCTAGATATTTTTAATTCATGTTATACCTTTTTCCTGACAGTTATTTTCATGAATAAAAGTAAATGAATAATAATATACGATATTCACTTTGTTTAATAATCTATATACAATACTAAAAACTAACTTTACTAAATTCTAAACGTAATATCTCAATTTCGTTATTATTGTTAAATGATTGTAATATTTAATATATTTCTTTTATCTCTCTAGTTGACTTATTTTTTAAATTACTAAAACGGACTACTATTTAAAGATGGCTCAGATATATTAGGTTGTCAAATATCTCCCTTCCGCCTTCTTGTCTTTTGAATTTCGCGGCTATGTACAAAAAAAAAAAAAAAAGCGGAAGGGAGATACTTGACAACATAATATATGATACAATTGAATTTGATATGATATTTTACTATTAAATCAAGTTTATTATTGAATTTAAATAATTGCATTTTAACTAATTTAAATATAACATTACTGTCACAATCCTTTTTCAGTGAAGAATGTGATAATTTATTAAAATAATTTTCAATTATAATTTCTGTACAATAAATTTCATTCAACTGTATTGAAAATGCATTTTCATATTCACAATGATTTTTTTCAAATTAATTATAAAAAAAAATGTTCTAAACTAACTCTTTGGACTACGATTTCTAAATTCTTAATAACAAATATATTATTTAATTTTGAAAAATGTTCAAATTTAATCAAAACAAAAAAAACATATTATTATATCTTAAAATAATTTCGTTATAAAATGAACAGGAAAAACTATATGTAGTAAAAAATAGTGTTCAACTATAAAAGCTTAATAGATTTTTACAATTTATAAGCAAAAAAAGTTTGAAGATATTTACAAAAATATTCAACTAAATAATCTTAAATATTGTTTACATATTCATTATCTATCTATCTATATATATATATATATATATATATATATATATATATTGAAAGTATTAAATACACGAAGGGATGACCAATTTAATAAATCAGCTGTTTATGTATTAATACATCTAATATTTATATTTCAATGTTTATACACCTACGTACGTCATATCATATTGTTAGGGCAAATGTTCAGTAGCTATTTAAATCCCCTTTATTCCATACAAATACACACGCACGCACACATACACACACACACTCATATATATATATATATATGCATATGTATATATATATATATATATATATATATATATATATATATATGTATATATATATATATATATATATATATATATATATATATATATATATATATATATATATATATATATATATATATATATACATATGAGGGGTAGAGAAATGAGAAAAATGCGATAACAAAAGAAAAGTAACCTTTATCAGTTTTTATTGTTAAAAACATTTTATTTTTTAATGAAAATCGAAATTGTTCATTGAGTTTTTTTAGTTACGATAACAAATTAAAAATCTGTCCCAATCCTTTAAAATGTAGCAACAACTTAAAAGTACGAGATTATAAAATAGCACAGCTCTTGAATATTCCTATAAATTAACATATGTGAGAGCACTGAAAGTCGATTGCATTGCATTTAGGTCACACGTTAACTTCAGTGAATAGATATCGTAAAATTATATGAATATTAACGAACTACGTTATTTTACAGTCTCATAATTGCAATGCTAATGCATTGCAGTTGTATTTGCATGAATTAAAATCAAATACTAAAACGTTCTGTATCTGCCAAGTCTCATCTTTGTGATGAAAAAAAAGAAATAGAACTCATTTAATCAATATGTAAAAGATACTTTTCGTTTAATGTTTTGGGAGATTTATTATAATTTATATGCCATATGACCCATAAACTATTATTAATAAAAATATTATTTTTTTTTATATCAGGGTATTAACTACTTCCATAAAATACTTTTTCCACTTCAAAATATTAATTTCTGTAATAAATATTTTACAAAATTTTAATACTATAAAAATCAAACTTTGTTAATGAATAATTTTATTATTTTTTAATTAAAAATATTAAAAAGTAATAAAAATTTTCAGAGGTTTTAATTTTAAAATAAATTTTTACATTATTACATTTTATCCCTCCTTGATTTTTAGAAGTCATATATATATATATATATATATATATATATATATATATATATATATATATATATATATATATATATATGATCTGATCTGAAATTTATAAATCTAATTATGTTCTCATTTTTTCATTATTTAAAGAAATTTTATGTAAATCAATATAATTAACAAAAACATTATTTTCCTGTATGCATTTAAAAATTTCATTATAATCATATATTAATATTCAAATTACATTTCATAAAAAATAATTATAAAAAATTACAATGAAGAATGTTTAAATATATCTCAAAAGCTTTGAACAAATACAAATTTTGTAGTAATGGTGAAACGATATTTTATATACTAAAGTATTCTGACAAATTTTAATATTAGAATAGCTTTCTCTTATTCAAAATAATAATTGTAGTTAGTTTATAATTTAATTTGTTATTGTTTTTATATCATATTTTCTATTTTATAATGTTATGTAGTTAAATGTTAATAAATTTCTATATTTTTTACACACCTATCTACATATAGATATATTTCAATTTTTTATGTATCACTAGTACGTTGAAATATATATATATATATACATATATATATATATATATATATATATATATATATATACACACACACACACACACACGTGTGTGTATGTTTATTTTGTGAGTAAATATTAGTATATTTTTTATATCAAAAACACATATGTGTTACTATTTAAACGAAATTAAATTAAGACATTGGTAATTTACATATTACTGTTTTTATTTTGTGATTGTAAGTGAAATGTTATTTTTGAAAGTATTACTAACGATAATATGGAATATATATTTCATTGCAAAAAAAAAAACTTCATCTGCATATGTGTAATATTCTTTTATTTTTATTAATACAGTATAATTAAGTACTAATTTAATTGGTTCTTGCAATTTTATTTCATTTACAAATTAATATTTTAATTAGAATAATTTTTCAATTATATTTTATCTCATCAAAAATATAATTTGTAATTATTTTTAATAAAACGACATTTTTTATTATTGTATGTAAAATCGATATAAAAATTCAAATTATTTTTAATAAAATTTTTTAAAAATATTTTATTCATAACTATTAATGAAAACTAAATTGTTATTTTTTATAATTTCAAATTAACAGACATATTATATGATCGATTACACAAAAACTCATTCCAAATGTCAGATGAAATGATTTACTGCTAAAATTGCATAGTAGAACAAGTCTTTTAATTTGTTTGTTGAATTTTATTCATTTTAATTAAGCAATACGTTGTTTGAAAATACATGAAACAGACAATAACACAGCTGTTAATTTCACTATGTCAAAAAAATCAATACGTTCAAAACACCCTCGACCACTATAAATGGTATTTCCCCTTACACATCCTAGTGCACAGAAAAATAATTTGGGCTATACAATTCCCCCATAGTAGATTTTTTACAATGCGTGCGTTAAAAAATATCTCAGTAGTAAAAATGTATCACGTTACAGTTAATGACAATAAATAAAAATTAAAAATATAACGGTGTCTTCATGTTCACATTATAAAGTATACCTACATTAAATCGATTTGTAATTTTTAAAGCACTAATATTTTTATATTTAAATCAAGAATCTATTTACAAATCTTTTAAAAGCAAAAATAACAAATATTTCTAAAGTTTTATCTCGTAATATATTTTTTTAATTTTATTGTATTTTTAGTTTTATTTACAAATTGTAAAAATTAAATTTATATTATTGATTTTTGTAGCAATATTTTCTTAATCGAAAATTAGGTCAAATCTTTAAAATATTTTTATAATAAATAAAATTTTACTATTTTGGTTAATTTATTTTCTCACGAATGAATGTTTCGATCCAATACCATAAAACTTTTATAAATATTCAATAATCATTTATTTTTCACTTTATTCACTGATTTGCAATTAAATAAATATTTCATTACCATCAGAATGTCTGTGTAAAAATATTTTTTTAAATTTATAATTTTAATGATATAGCATACGGTAATTAAAATGTGAAATAAAACAAATAAAGAATTAATATTTTAATAATTTATAAGTTCAATAAGTGATTATTAAACACATAAAATCTTTTAATGATGGGGCGAGTTATTCATTTGTGGAAAAATATAAAAAATGTTTTTTTTTTAATTATGTATAACAAAAAACATAAATTATTATTAAGTAATTAAATTTAGAAAGGTACATGGTTAATATGTTTACGTGCAAAAGGTACATATAAATTTATATATACATTTACATATTACAAATAAAAACTAAACCGAGTAATAAATTAATTATATTAATTTAATATGAGTGTCTCTATTCTTTTCCATTATATATTTCGTCTGTTTTAGAATTTAAATTAATATTAATAATTTTTTAAAAAAAATTTAAGGTTGTGATTTGGATGTTAAAAATTACTGCTAGTAGATTAATGCTGATAAAAATAAATTAATCAAGTATAAATAAAATACAATACCTTGAAATATTATTATATTTGATACGTTTAATAAAAATCCAACGAATAACCAATTTCAACACAAGTTAGTTTTCTTAATTCGGTCTAATAAAAATAATAGAAGTTATATAATTAAAACTGAAATTTATAATATCTATGTATTTTTTATAAAAGGGTGAAATTTTATAATTTAAATAAATTTTATAATATAAGTCTTATAATTCCTGTATTCTTATATTTTAGAATCATTTCCTTTTTATCAGTCAAACTAGAATAGATTACAATAACTAATAATTTTATTGGCTAATTAATTCTACCACTAAATGTTATATTTATTGACTTTTTCGACAGTTTTATTTCTTTCTAAGTATATCAATATTTTTTTTATTATTTTTAAAGTGATATTTAGTTATCTTTTTTTAATTTACTTGTTACTCTTAGACCACCATTAATTTAATAATGAATATTTTTATATACAAATGTGTATTCTTCTTTCAGTCATTAACCTTGTGACTAGTTTGTCTCCATTCCCTATAGATCCCTATTATCAGCTTTTCTTTTCATATCATTACAACTGTTTATTATTTATTTTAAATATTCAACCCTAAACCCCGGATATGTATTTTGCCAAAGATTACTCCATGGCAAGCTGTTAATTTGGATATCTATGCTATCTGTAATACAATGATTTCATTTTACTGTCTGTATCATATACTGATTCTTCCGCCTTTAGTTGAAATTTCTTACAGTAGGAAAAATGATGCTTCATCCATCAAAAGATAGGTGAATACTTATCCCGGCAGAAGCTCGATTTTTTCTTAAATTAGCTACTTGAGTAATATACTCAACCGCTCATCTCCTCTACCAAATAGTGATTTAAATCATAATTTTCTCTTCAAGTTTACAACCTTAAGACATTTCCTGAAGTATGAATATGTATAAAAATATACAAATTAAATAACAAATTTTTAATTTACTATTAATCTTCTGTTAGAAAATTTATTGTTTAAAAACTAACTTAACCCACACAATACTGAATGAAGATATATAAATATATACATCTTAAATATATATATATATATATATATATATATATATATATATATATATATATACTGATAATATTTATTAAATGAAATATTTATATAAAGAAATACTTTTCATTACAACTAAGAAATATAAAATATCGTCTCGTACATTAAGAAATTGATTTTTAGTTATGGAATATTTTAGTTTGCTATATATACATATATATGTGTGTGTGTGTATATATATATATATATATATATATATATATATATATATATATATAATTTTATATTCAAAACACAACTTGTGTCATCATTAATTCATAACTAACGGCAGCTTTTATTGATTTACTGTTAGATAAAGAAAATTCTCTTTGTAAATCCCACGTATTTCATTGATGTATGATATTATTCGTTTTATAATCTTGAATTTAAAATATAATTTAATATTTGATTATACCAATTAAGTTGCATGTTTTTGACAAAATCTCAAAAAATGAAAAATTATATATTTTTTTTATAAAAATAAAATAATAAATTTCTATTAATTTTAGTAATTTACAATTTATACTTGACATAATTAATTGTAACTTTTTTTAAAAAAATATACATTCTATAAAAAATAAATGGTCATTAACTTTTTTTATTATAGCGTTTATTCAATGGAAATTTCTCTCATGCTGTGTGGGCGTGAACAGTTCTTTGTGTATATTCAGTAGGGTGAAATATCCTCACATTGTCCACATTATTATCAATAAATATAGGCTTAAATCTGAAGATGACATCGTATCAAATCATTTGTCATCCATTGTATACTTTAGTCATCTAAAATTTCCAATTTTTCATTAAAGATTTTTGAAATAGTTTCAATTAAAAATTGTCCATTTATTTGTATAAAATCTTGTAGTGTTTGAATGAATGATTAATATTTATTGAAGTGAAATTACTATAGTACTAAAACAGATAACGAAATAAATGCAGTCTGTCTAGATTTTCGATATCCTCTATCTTTATATAATCTTACTATCCTGATATCATTATTGTACCCAGGAATAATTATTTCTGTAATCAATAAAATAATAATAATACGCCTGCGCTTAGAATATCAAGTCCGATAGCAGTGTTTCTTATTTTAGAATATTTTTTTTGCATTAATATTTTTTATTCTTCTTAATTTGATTTTTAAAAACCTTAATTGATAAAAACTAAAAAAAACCGAGTATCTCTAAACAATTAAATTTCCTCCAGCTTGTTTTTTATAATTTCACAAATTAATTTTTAGTTGTGATCATTTCACTCATAGAAAGAAATAAACTATTTTTTGGTTAAATTCTCTCAGGCCGTGTATTCTATAAAAAACATAAACATGCAAATTCAAGTTGCGAGCATTTGACTACTTTACAAATTCTCCCATTCGAACCCCTTTGTTTGATTAATTATATATATTGTCATTATTATGTGTTT
The DNA here is from genome assembly GCA_029203775.1 of Neoneuromus ignobilis. Classification (NCBI taxonomy): domain Eukaryota; kingdom Metazoa; phylum Arthropoda; class Insecta; order Megaloptera; family Corydalidae; genus Neoneuromus; species Neoneuromus ignobilis. The sequence continues at coordinate 24,331,465 of CP092088.1, forward strand.
TTTATATTTTCTTTGTTTTATTATCTTTTTTATTATTTTCAAATATTTTTTCATGTAGCAAATAACAAACATGTATAATAAATTGATTAATGACCTTTATTTTATATAGGTTACTTATATTATTTTCAGAAATTTTTTTAATACTTTGTATACATTTATATATGATATATACAGTCCAATTTTTAAATTTGTTGTCTTATTATTGATTTAAAAATGTATTATAAAATTGTTCTTCTTAAAAAACTACTAATAATAAATCACTACAAATAACTATTTATATAATTCAATTATTTAAAATTATTATAATGTGAATTCATTTCAATTTTATTTCAAAATAATGTTTTTAATCATATATTTGTAAGTAAATAATAAAATTGCATTATTTTAATTAATAAAATTTGTATAAATATTGTTATTTCTATGAATAAGTTGATACTTAAAATATGCTGTTTATTTTTCTACATGCATTTTTTTCATACTATTGTTTATGAAATTTTAATTAATTTTATCAAGAAATAAAAAGTACTAGCATAACTAATAGTTATTATTAATAATATGTGTATATAATTGTGTGTATATAATTATTCTTAATTCAAGTATGTAAACATTTTCAAACTTCAAAAAATAACATTTTTTTCTGAATATAGATTTTCATTAATTATTTCATTACTTTAAATGCAGTTTGTTTGATTTGTTGAACACAATTTTTGGATTATTTACAGTAAAGAGAAATTTTAAATTCTAAATTCTAATAATAAATCCTTATCATAATTCTTAAATCACAATCATCATAATCATTTATTATTAATATGAAGAGAATAATTTAATATTTTCAATAACTTTTTGTTGTTAAGAATATATACAAATAAACATTTCGTTAATTATATTTAATTTGTAGAATATAACTAATTATGCATGAATAATTTCGAATAAATAAATTTAATTGAATTAACAACATACAGTTTTCAGTTTTAAGTACTTGTTTTATTACGTATACATTTTTCTATCTTCGTTGTCGTTATTCATTATTATAATTAACATTGCACACTCACACATATTATATATATATATATATATATATATATATATATATATATATATATATATATATATATATATATATATATATATCTATATACATACACACACAATATTTTTGTTATATTCGTATATAATTACATTAAGTAAAAACATACTGAAACTTGTGAAAATCCAATTATCACACCACAGTGAAATATTTAGTTAATTGATTTGTTAGGTAATCGTCTGTAAAGTACAAATGAACTCAAGTATTGAAATTCGAATTTTAAGTAGCACTTATAAGATAAACTACTTTAAGTATTTCCTTACTTGATAATTGATACAGTTGTCGTGTCAACAGAACTTGTGTTAAAAGTCATTTTATACTACATGTTTAAGTAGTTTAAAAAATTAAATAAGTTATTTGAAAAGCAATCAAATTTATAGTCAGAATCAATGAAGCGTATTGTAAAACTGATTGTTTAAAGTCATAATAGTCGATATATTTTTATAACTGAATTATTTGTACTTTTCATTCAATATTATTTATTTTATAATAATTTTTTGATTGTTATATAAATACTGATTATCTGATTTATAACTGTATTCTGTCTGTATATTTTCTTTAAGTAGCGTAAAGTTAATTACTGTTAATATGAAAATAAAATTACTCTCTTTTAAAGCAACGATTAAATTCTTTTTATATTCACTTTTGAATTTTAATGAATATTACGATGATGGTAATCAAAATGTCGTTATCAAGAAAACCAACGAATTGTAAATCTAATCGTATTTTTATATTTAATAAAATTAAAGCAGTTTTTTTAAAAAATAAATAATATATCATACCAAGTTAAATAATTAAAATAAAAGTTGATTGTATAAATTTTCAGTTTACTATATTTTATAAAAAAATCAATTCTAGATCTATATGAATATATATATATATATATATATATATATATATATATATATATATATATATATATGTATTAAAAAAGAGTAAATAAATTCTCACTCGAAGCATTACAATAAGGTGTACGTCTAATTGTAAATGCCTACGTATGAATCAATCCAACTGTTCAACACAATAAATTCCATAAATGGATTACAAGATACAATCCGTATTTGTCAGACTCAAGGTGAATAACATGTTATGCAGTGCAGGTTCAGATGTAAAGATTCTGTTTATAGAAAGAATATAAGTAGATGAGTCAGCCAATGTCTCGAATATCTATTTTAATGTTGATACAATTTTTTTATATAATCGTTTATCACTTGATTTATAGTATAGTCTGTTTTTTTTTCGTACAAGACATTCCGTAGATGTCCTATCTGCAATCGGTATACACTTATTCAATTTATCTAAATTTATAATCTTTATAACACGTGCATAGTTATTAGGCTTTCAGCGTTCTGTTCAAATATTCAATCTTTGATTAAGAAATTATGGGTATTTGATTCTTTTGTACGTCTGAATCTTGTGCTTTATTAGTAATGATATCAACACACGATTTTCTATATCAATTTTATATGTTAAATTATAACTTAAATGTATTTTAACATATAATAAAAAGAACCATGTATAAAAAATATTTTAAGACTCAGAAAATAAAAAAAATATTTTATCAGATCACTACTTTTTATATTTATTTTAAATATTTATTATAATGTCTATAAATTTCACTCAATTCCAATTTTTAATCAAAATCTTTTTGAGCTTACTTTTGCATACTACACACAGAATAGATACAAATATAATAACATTTGAATTTTTATTATACGATGTAATTAAATCATTTTTTTAGTACGTTGATACAAGAAAAAAATACATATGATAAAAAAATAACCAAAATACGGGAAACGAATCTAAATTGTGTTAATAGTAGTAATAATTGTGTGCTTAAGAATCCAAATCTGATAACAGAGTTTCGCTTTTGGAACATTTTTATTTTTAATTTAAATGTTACCCCTTTTTAATCTGATTCTAAAATCCTTCACTGAAGAAAACAATGACTGAAAATATTTGAATATAGAACATTTCAAGGTCAAGTCTTTAAAATGGAATATTAAAATTTCACTAACATGTTTTGTTTATAATTTTCCAATTTAATAGCAATAGTAATACCAAACACATACATTTATTAATGATGATTGTGACATAAACATAAAATTAAAATACTATTTAAGAAACCAGCGATATTAGGTGTAACCCAATTTCATCTATCCACGAGATTTCGAAAACTGCTTAATCTTATAATGTGTATTGATGCTTACTTTTTAAACATATTTTATTAACCATTCAATAATAATTCATTTACCAAGAAATGCATAGATTTTTATTTCATCATTTTTAGAAATGTCTGATCCACAAACACTACTGTTTAGTTTATAATTTTATTGCAATAATATAATTTTACTCACAATAACGATAAAACTCGCATATTATTTTTTATGTTCACTAATTGACTAATTTAATTTTTAACAAATTTTGATATCATTTTTGTTTATTTACTTTAAATAATCTTATCATCAGTGAATAAAACGTATTTTTTTAAAAAAAATATATGAAATGGCACGTAGATCGGATGTATTAATCTCAATTTTTTTTCAAATTTATCTTTATATAATATAAACAATTTAAAGGTTAATTAAATTTTATACAGTAATTATATTTTTTACTGTTGACAATTCTAATATTTTCCCAAAACATAAATTATGATACTACTAAAATTACTTTTTTACACAAATTAGGTATGTCAAAATAAGATTTTATAACATTTTCAATAAAAAATTATGACTCACTTCATGTTCTAGTAACTCAATCATCTTAAAACATTTTATAATAAAAACTTATAAGCAGATATTGTAATCCCATTCTGTAAAGATGATTTTATTACGAACGAACAAGTGATTATTGAAGTTTTCTCATAAAATCTTGTAGTGTTAATCCGAATGATGTATTTATATATAATTGAATTATCCACAGTACAAAACCAGCAGCAATAATGTATCGTCTTAAAATAATTACTATTGCTAAAACTATTCACTACACATCTTGAAAAATGTAAATATTGTCATTAATACTTTCAATACTGAATATTAATCCAAGTTTCACAAAAAAATGATCTATATTTATGCCTCGACATAATTACTTAACCATTCAATTTTCAATAAACTATTTTATTAGATACTATACTTTTATTATAGTTATTAAAAATTCCATAGTAAAAATAATAGGATTTTTTATCAATTAGTCATTTACATAAATTACAAACACATTAAGATTCTTTTTTAAATATATTTAAGAACCTTTTAGAAAAAATAAATAAATTCGTTCATATGTAAATTGAAAATAAAACTTAATAATAACAATGTGTATAATTTTTGCACTGTGTATATTTTAAAGATTTAAATATATATATATATATATATATATATATATATATATATATTAATTAATAATCAAAATCTTCTTTAAACAAAGAATCCAATGACAGAGGTTCAAACAAATAAGACTTTACATTACATGATTTTACGTAATCCTTACTTTAAGGCTTTCACTGAGAAAAACAGTAGTCTGATGTAATGAAATAAAAGCATTCCAAGTGCAATCGTTTCTATAAAAGACTGTACTTTCACCAAGAGGTTTTTTTACAATTTTCTTAACTTTACTTAATAATCTAATTTAATTCCTACAAAAAAGGAAAAGCTATTATTTAAATAAAACTCTCGTATGCTAAAAACCCTATAAAAGAAATAAATATATAGAAATAAAATCAAGAGTTTCTATTTTTCTTCCGTACTTAAATTAAAATTATAATATTATAAATTTTAACACAACAAAATATATTCTTGAAAAAATGTTTCTTGAAATGTAATAAAATGCCACTAAAAATATTAAATCTGTGTATAAAATTTTATAAGTGAAGTACAATTATAAATAATATACGAGGGTCGTTTGATAAGTAAGGTAAATTTATTTATTGTTTAATTTAATTAAATTTTTCAATTTAGTTTTTCCTACTTTTCTACCATACTTATCAAACGATCCTCGTGTATATATATATATATATATATATATATATATATATATATATATATATTTGTGTATGTTCATTGAACCTATGTAAAATGTAATCAATTAAAAGAAAAAACTACGTAATTTATTCATAATAATTGATATAAACCTCTTTTATATTTACATATTTTATATCTGAAATTTTTATAAAAAAATGTAAAAAAACGATGCTTGATGTTATTAAGCAAATTATAAAAATAATTTTAGATTTGATTACACTTCAAACGACGTTGCTCATTAAAATAAATTAATTTTTTATTGCATTAATTATATTCGTTAAAAGTATTTCAATTACAAAAAATATGTTTGAGTGAATCAAATATGATGCTCATTGCTTCTAAATTAATTTGACTTTACAAGATTATTTTAATATGTAGATATAAATATAAATGCACTGACATACTATATACATACATACATATTAATTAATTATTCATTGCAAGTGCTTCATATTTGAATTCTTTATCGTCTAGACATTAATTTAAAAAAATATGTTCAATGCAATATTAGTGTCTATTATAAAGCTTTATTTTGAACATTGAAAAAATTTTCACAAATACATAAAAATATCTCTAATTAGATCGTATATGATATAATTAGATTTTATTATATCTCTAATTAGATCATATATGATATAATTTTATCAATTCTATTGAACAAAATAAATATAAATATTATTATATTATATAGTAACATCCAATGAAAAGAAATAACTATATATTTTAATTAATGTTGTTAAAAGATTTGTGATAAATATTATTTTTATTTTGCTTAACAGACATAAAATTACTTATTTATTTACTAAGGCAGTTACTTCAAAAAATTTTCCTTTAAATGACAAAATAAACAATTTGTAAGGAAAAGAAATGCTTATGTTATTCTTTAGTAATTTATTATTTATTCATTTTTTTAAAAACAAGAAAAAATAAATATTTGCACACAAAGATTTGCAGAATTAACACCAGGATATAATTATAAGTTTACTATAGTCAATAATATCACAATCATTTATTTATAAAATATGATGAAATGGACATAAACTTTCAGTGAATACTACATGTTTATTTCATTACTGTTTTTCATGTTAATACCCTTATAAATATATATATATATATATATATATATGTAATTGTGATTTATTTTTTTACTTCGTAATTATTATACCTTACTTGCATTCATAAAAATTACATGTAAAGATTTATAAAATGTATTTTATGATAAATAATTCCATTTTGCATCATTTGTAGCTAATAACAACACTTAAAATTTGTTTATCTTAAGGGGTTATACGCAGTTAGAAATTTCAAAAAATCATTTTTTTTTTGCATTTTCGGAATGCACATATATTTGAGTATATTCTCTGAAAATTTGAAGTAAATCCGATAAATATTTATTATACCATGTAAGTTGAAAAAAAATTTTTTTAACTATGTGTAAACTACTTCCGAAACTTCAAACGCGTTTATCTCAAAACGGTGTTTTCATAGTCGGTGATCTCGATATCTCAGAAATGGCTGAACCGATCGGTCTCAAATTTTCACACAATCTTCTCAAATATATTCCTCAGGTATTGAACGAAGGAATAAGGTTTACAAAAATTATTACTATTTTTTTTAAACAATTTGGAGCGAAAATTTTTGTAAAAAACGAATAATTTTTTTCAAGTAGACGCCATTTTGTCAAAAATGAAAATTTTTATTATTACTTCGTTCAATACCTGCATTAATCTATTCTTTAAAAGAATTGATCATATTTTTTGATTTCGGATAATCCAAACCGCCGATATGGAGATCACCGCCAAGCGCCTTTTTTGGAGGTTGTTCGGGACATTGTCTGCAGGAGCGGTGCACTTCAATATTTTTTATGATCGACATGTTATTTTATTCTTGAAAGTAGGATCTATTCAAATAACCATAATTTGTAATTGCAAAATAAATACTGTTTCTAAAAAAAATTCCTAAAAAAACGTCGTTTTTGCTCGCAACTGCGTATAACCCCTTAATAAAAATAACTAAATAAATGAACAGATAATAATTGTTGAACAAAAAAATATACTTCAAAACATATTTTTGTTATGAAAAATATTTTTTTTACTTATCAGTAATTATGCAAAAAATAATACAAAAAAATCTTATCAATTTTATAATTCTTTAACTTTTTATAAACCTTAAACAACAAAATTCAATTTGTCATGTGATGAAAATTTCAATAAATTCCTAATTTAACAAGTATAAATTTTTTAAATACTTTTACATTAGGTGTGTGTGTGTGTGTGTGTGTGTGTGTGTGTATATATATATATATATATATATATATATATATATATATATATATACACACACGCTAGCGTCATATATATATATATATATATATATATATATATATATATATATATATATATATATATATATATATATACCGACTGGGTAGTACATGGTTAATCACCGCGTGTCATGCGGGAGATTGCGTTCGATTCCCAGTCGGAGAGTCCCTCGTTTTCAAGTCGAGGGTTGAGCATGAAGGCCGACAACCTTCTTGTAAAAAATAACTGTCGATAAACCCCGAATAGCCTGGTCAGCGTGGTGAATAAGACCAAATACCAATGAATGTTAGCATTCATTGTGGCTTTCGTCAGTAGTGGACTGATGTGGGCGTTATGATGATGATATGATGATGTATATATATATATATATATATAGAGATATATATATATATATATAGATAGATATAGCGTCATCCAAATGTGACGCCTAGATTTGTGTTTTATAAAAAAGAAACTTGTGAATAGGGTGGTGTATAGGGAAACATATGTATAGTTTCTTTTTAATAAAACACAAATCTAAGCGTTACATTTGGATGACCCTATATAATACAAACTTATTAAAAATTGAAAGTATTAGTAATAAATGATTAATGTATTAGCAAAATATATATATATATATATATATATATATATATATATATATATATATATATATATATATATATATATATATATATATATATATATATATATATATATATATATATATATATATATATATATATATATATATATATATATATATATATATATATATATATATATAATATTTTAATACTCTCTATATTTACAATGTGAATTTATCTCTGTAAATATTAGTTCTTATGAAATATTTACATAGAGTAACAGTTTTAAGATTAAATTAAAAGAAATTATTTACTTAACAATTTTAGACAATGTGAATGCATAATATTGATTCTTAATCTAACTGTATTATGATTTTCTATATAGTCAATGTGAGATTACTGTTAAATTAAACAATTGTAAGCAAAGTATAATAAAGTGTAATAATTAAACTCGAAATTTCAAAACTGTTTTCTATTCAATTAATAAAAATGTTTCATTAGTTACATAACATATCCTATAAATAATATAAGAGAATGAAAACAGTTCATAACTTTAATTATAATTGTGTAGTTATTTGATCTGACATAGGGGAATTATATTTAAACTTCATCAATTTTAATGATTTTCTAATTTACGATGTTTGTGCTCTTCTTAATATTCATTATTAGCCATTAATGATACCATTAATGTCCTTTCAGTCCAAACTACCACACATTAATTAAAATTAATGTATATATTTGATTAATTTTTAAATAAATATTTTAAATATAAGTTAAAAAATAAAAATGACAATACAATATCTTATCTAACACTATTATTAAATCTATTTTAAATTAAATCAAATCAAATTTAATAATAGTTCAGTTTTTGAATCGTATTTTTATATTAATTTTCAAGATGACTAAATATAAATTAAGATTAGATATATTTTATTAAGAAATCAATATTTTAATAAAATATTTTAAATGGTTACATAAATGAAACCAATCATTGATTTGTTTAATATGCATTCTTATAATTTTCATCAATCGGAAACAACATATTTTATAATCGAAATAAATTTTCTGCTCTGGAAATCAGAATGTATTTATATTTACTTTTAAATACAACAAACATTGATTTCTCTTTCAAGTTCATTGAATTGTTGAGGATATGAACTCAATTTTTAATATTTTTTATGTAAGAAATTGTGCAATTTAAATATCTTAAATTTATATATTCTGTAATTTATATATCTTATTATAAATTATAATTATATTATTAATTTATAATTTATTATCTATAATTTATATATCTTAAATAATATACTTTAACTTCATATTTTATATATATATATATATATATATATATATATATATATATATATATATATATATATATATTGAAATGAAAAATTGTTAATAGTGTTATACATTTTTTAAATATTAAAATAAATTACAATCACAATTTACTATAATATTATATACACATACACGCTCACACACACACACACACACACTCACACAATCACACACACACACCATCATCATCAACATTAGTTTTCTGCAATTCTGCAGGTTCATTTCTAGCATCAACGATACTTCTATTTGAGGTGGTTTTCCTTTGACTTTCTTAATGGTATAGAGTGGTATTACTTCTCTGACCGGGGATCGAACGCAATTCTCCGCATGACAAGCGATGACCATATACATACATACATACATACATACATACATACATACACACATACACACATATATATCTATATATATATATATATATATATATATATATATATATATATATATATATATGAATTCTCGTATATATTATAACATGGACTTGCATTGACATTTTTATGAAAAAAAATGATAGTTATTTGAATGCGTTGTTATTAATTTTTAAATAATATTCAATTATTTTGTCACTATTATCGATAAAAGGAAAGCATTAAAATATATTTACAAAATATTTAAATAAACAACTTTATTAAATTTTGAAAATTGTTACGTCAAGTATAAATTAAATATAAAAATATTACTATTAATAATTCCTACAGTAGAGTTTATTTCTGTTCCAAGAATATCAGAATTGAAGGAGGAGTCATTAATGCTGAGCCCATTAATATTATTTCAAGAACTGTACAAATAATACGAATGAATTGAAAACAATGAATGTGAAATATGATCTCGTAAACCTATTGTAAATGTAAAGAAAAGCTTTAGTAGACTCACTGAACATGAAACATACAAGGACCTCGTATAATTTTTGTATACTGTGCCTGATGTTTGACGTAAACAAAGTGCACCAGCCGTGAACAGTGTGACGCCCATTCGCCCACATGTGGCTGTAGTAAACTCCTGCAAGTGTATACCAAACAGTGGATCAAGTTTCGTCCTAACAACATCCTGCAAATATGTTTAAAACGGTAGGCAACTGCTTTATTTTTGATAAGAGGCCTAAGATTATATTTTTTTTATTCATTTGATTTTTTTAAAAAATATTAACGTAAATTTAAAATCGTATGTTTTAGAAAAGATTGACTATTTTTTTTAGACAAATATATTTTTAAAATTTGTATTAAATTTTCTTATAACAATAGTTAAACTTTAATTAATAAGACAGTTAAATATATTAACAACTATAATATTAAATAATTATATCTAACTTTTAAAATATTTTTTTAACCATTTAATTAAATTTTAATATTTAAATATATATATATATATATATATATATATATATATATATGCATTTGTGTTTTAAATCAAAAAAGTTTAAAGTGCAGAAATATTTTTTCAGAAGTTGTATTTTAACTTTATAAATATTCACATAAGAATATTTTGGAATTAGCCATAACACTACTTACAACATAACAATTTTGAATTTTAGCCATTTTACCTTCAATGATTTGTAATTGATTACAAAAACGTGTGTGTTATATATATATATATATATATATATATATATATATGTACTAACAAATTCAAACTTGTATTAGTTAAGTTGTTCTTTTTTTAGTAATCATAAAAATACAGTATCTCAAATGCACTTTATTCATTCGTATGTTATATTGAGGTTATCGTAAGGAAGTAAAAAAAATTGTCCAATTTATAACACGAAATAAATTAGTGATTATTCATTAACAAACTTTTATGCCATCATTTATTTTTATCATAAAAACTGTTAAAAAAACAACAGAATTTTTTGCGATATGTTCTATTTTCCTTTATATTATTAATATAAAATAAATGAAAATAATATTTTTTACAATATATTAAAAAAATCAGAATATTTATAATAATACTATCAATTTTAATTTAATAACCAAATTATTAATAATTTATTATTAGTTCCATGAAATATTTTTGCCTAAGATTTTTAAGTACCGATTCCTAACCTTAATAGATTTATTTATCGTGCATATATATATATATATATATATATATATATATATATATATATATATATATATATATATATATATATGATGTTTTTTAAGCGCGATAGAACTTTAAATTGAAGTAAAATACATACTAAGTATCCAAATGATCGTTTATTTGATATTATTCAAAAGATCATTTTATGGCATCAATATTTAAAAATGATTTCGGGTATATGAGTATTACGGCTACTTTTGACATACCGCATTTTTCAGTCCAATTTCGGGTCACTTTTTCAAGCAATTGGGGCCTTATGTCCGCTATAACGCGTGTTATGTTAACTTCTATGCCTCAATCGTTGCTGGTTTATTAGCGTAAACCAGAGACTTTACATAACTTCAAAGAAAATAATTCAGAAGCGTTAAATCACACGATCTTGGAGCCCAATTGACAGGTTTAATTCTGGAAATAAAGTTATCGCCTAATTTTTGTTTCAATAACTCGATTGTTTCGGTCAAAGTATTGCACGTGGCACAATCCTGCTAAAATAACATCTCTTTTAGATCGATGTCACGCAAATTTGAAACAAATAATCATTGATCTTCATTCTGTAATGTACATCATTGACGATAAACGCGCTCTCCGGCTTCATTTCGAAAGAAATAAGGTCCGATGATGTCACTAGCATGCAATCCGCATCATATGGTGCATTTTTTTTGGATATAACTGACTCTCGTGATTTACTTCAGGATTGGTCTCACTCCAAATGTGGCAATTTTGCTTATAAACCCACCTGTTAAGCCAAAAATGAGCCTCATGTTTGGCGAACAGAACACTAATTTTTGAAATAAATTTCCACAACTTTGAAACATTGCTCAAGTAGAAAATGTTCCATAATGATTTGTTAAAATATACTGAATCCAAATATCACTTATAGCGCGCAAACTGACAACTAACTTAACAGCTATCCCTATCAAAATTCTATCTAACCTAAAAAAAACTCATATATATATATAATATATATATATATATATATATATATATATATATATATATATATATATATATATATATATATATATATATATATATATATATATATATATAAACTCATATATATATATATAAAACTTTGTATGAAAATATAAAATATTTCTGGTAAAATACTTATATTAAAATGTTTATTATTTATAAAAGTTTGAAATAAAATTACGATGTCTAAATGTGTATATCAACCTTTTGTGCAACGAACAAAATATTATTTTTTTTTCGTTTGTAAACGAAAATATTTACATTTTATTGATGTGTGTTGATATTTATCTTAAAAGATATATCTTTTTGTTTGTATAATGTTATCAAACTTTTATTGAATGTTTTTTCAGATATTATTTGAAGATAAAATATATACATTTACTGTATATGTTACATATACCAAAAAGTACTGAATATATATTAGATATTATTTTAATAAACGTGCGATGAATATTTATAATTTTACTATTATTTTTATGATTAGTATATCACAATAAATCAAATTGATTTGTTATGATTTTGTCTATGCCTATCACGGTGTCTTAAAACTCATCAATTATTGGGAACATAGTGTTGTTTTTGTGCGAGATTTACGGTTATCCCCGCGCCTCCGTATTGTATTCGATGCACTTGCCAGTCTACATGTGTACGCGATCTGGCACAAGTCCTGTCTACGTGCGATGAATGCATTTACAAACGAATGCAAGTTGTAGGTGGGTGTAGATTGATGTTCATGCAAATTCACATAAACATCTTTAGATCCGGTATGTAAAGACCTTAGTAAGAAAAAATACTTTTAAGATATATAATGAAATAACTTTACATTCTTTATAATGATTTATTATTTTTTCTATAAATATATTACACGATATTATCACACACATATCGATTTATATTCAAAAATTAATGATTTCTTACAAATGTAATTTGAAAAAGTATTATGTAAAAAATATTTTTTTCTGTTCAAATATTCGATGTTAAAAAAATCAAATTGTATTGAAATATAGAGTTTTATTTTCAATAATATTTAAAATTAATAAGTTAAGATTTATCTGTTTTCCAAAATGTTGAATTTAATTATAACATATAGGATCATCTAAATGTGATGCTTAGATTTGTATTTTATTAAAAAGAAACTTGTGTATAGTTTCCTTTGGTTCTTTTTAATAAAACACAAATCTAGGCGTCATATTTGGACAGTCCTGTATAATACAGTTTATAACTAACAGAAAAATTGTGACTTCATGATTATTAAAAATTGTTAGATCAGATCTCAACATATTATATCTCAAAGAAAATAACACTTTAATTAACCAAACATCCAGAATAAAAAGTTCTAACCTAGTTTAAAACAATAAAAATGTGCATAGAAAATTATTCAAATAAATCAGTCATAACTAAACTGTAAGACAGAAATTTTTTTATTCTATTTCTAATTTATATCCTTAAAAGTATATTAAAAAATATTTAGTATGATTGAAAATCCATTAAATGAAGTAACTAAAGATTTAATTTCTTTATCCAATAACGTGTTTTAATTAAAATGTCAATTCATTCATTTTTATTTGTAGTTCGGGCAATAAATAAAATTGATTAATAGGTTATCTACCTATCTGCTTGTATTATCTCTCTATTTGATACTTATCTATGTACAATATTGCCTTATCTATATTACTTATTGATTATTGGTTTATCAATAGATTATCTTAATTGTTTTCATATCAGAACTAATATTTATCTACAACTTATTTTTACAATATTTTCATTTTATTATCAAATTATTATATGTTTTAATTCATATTTACAAACATTTCTTTACTTTCTGAATAATAACTAAAGCTTGAAAATTAGTGATATCTAAAAAACAATGACAAAAAAACTTAACAATTTCATTTTAAATTTTAAACATGTACTTCTTCAAGTGAAATTAAAAATGATTCATTTTATATCCTCATATCGTTAAAATTAACACGTGTTTCACTTTAATGGATATAAATAAAAAATGTTTCTAGAAACGTTTCATCGCACAATGTATAATATGTGTGATGGTATGACACCAAAATAGGAGTGAAAATTGGATTATGAAATAATTACGAGCTCATACATTACAAACATCCAACAAAAATAGTTTAATCACTTTCTATAGTTATTATTCAAGGTAACACACTCACTAAAAGATTATTCGATATTATCTGTATAGCTTTCATCCCTTCTTTGATCGGGTTCATTGAAACCGAAAGATTATTATGTATTCTTTGTTTTATTGTTAAATAAATCGGCGCGCGAATAAAAATGTTCAAACGGTTTTTAATAACAAAAGACTTCATACGTGATGTTGAGCATATGTTACCGAGTGACAGTAGTAAATTTACAATTATAAAACACCATTTATATCCGTGCTACATGCTATCTAATTTATTTATACAATTATTTATTTACACAATTCTGTTTAATAAAATATTAAAAAATATGTTTATTACTTTATAAAAGTGATATTAATTATTATTTATTTTTTATATCGTTTTTCGAGATTCAAAACTAATTAAACTTTTGTTGTTTATAAATACTATTTAATAGAGTATTCTTAATATAAATTTAATAAATACTGAATAAATTTATACAAATTAAAATCAATGTTAACAGTAATTAATATTTTTTTCTGATAATTCTTAAAAGAATCACTACCTCATTACTGTAAGACTTCATTGGAATATTCAAAGATCACTAAACATATTTAGATAGAAATTGTATTATTTTTGAACCGTAAATATACAGAAATACGGTGTGTAAACACATAGTATTTAATATATCTGCTTTTAGAATATAATATTTCTATCGATATGTATTATTAATAATTAGTTAAAAAATAATTATTACTGATCTCCCCAATAAAATCTTGTTTTTGTAAAATTTTCTACTGATGTTTTTATGAAAAAAAATCTTATGTTTTTCATAATATTTTAGTTTATAGTATAATAAAAGGTAGATTAACCATAAATTTTTATGAGTATTCATACATACATATATATATATATATATATATATAATTGTTTATATTCTATACTTATCTTTGACATAGTTGTTTAAATTACAGTAAATTGAAATAAATACATTCAACGATGCATTGTTACGTAGACATATAGAGTAAAAAGAAATAATGCAATAAATTGTACTTTTATAGATAAGACAATGTTTTACACAGTTTTGCTATTAAAGAACATACGAACACTTTAAGCCCTCAATTTGTAACATAAGAATTGTTTCAAATGATCTTTCATTAAGTAAAATAATTTGATAAAATTCATGAAGATTTACTTCAATTTTTTGTAAATTTTCTGAAAAAGAAATATTTTAAACTTTCTCGCTATTATCAATATAGGTTAACCTACAATAATATATATATATATATATATATATATATATATATATATATATATATATATATATATAATGATATGAGTTTGTATGATATATTATTATTTATTTATATCTTTTATGTTACATATGTATTTTCATTTTTATAAAGTCATAAAAACAATTACAGATATTTAAAAAAGTTGATAATATTAACATTTATGTTAATAATGAGTTTAACATTAAACATTTTAATACATATTTTTGTTAATACATCATTTTTCATTAACACAGTCTGATAAAAATAACACTTTACAAGATTCGATTTTCATAGCATCTTAAAAACGAATAAAATAATAATAAAAATATAAATTATATAATGACGAATTTTTAATTCTAAGTAATTTTAATTCATGAAAATATCTTTACAAAGAATTATTAATTCTGATCTTAATAATAGGATTATATATATATATATATATATATATATATATATATATATATATATATATATATGTATATATATATATATATATATATATATATATATATATATATATCAAAAACAGATTTAGTCATAATTACTATAAGAATTACTAATAAATCTGTAACCACTAAGAGTGCCAGAGGCATAAATACTTCTTGTTAGTTAATTTATTGTTATACTTATTAGATATATTTCATTGCATCTATTTATGAATCATTGTTGAAATTGCTACCAGTAATAAAACTCACACATTGTTCACTTTTTCGGCACGTCTTTATGAATCATTTGAAAATTATATTATACCTCACACATTGGTTCTAGTTAACCAACGTCAGGTATAATGTAATTAAATAAAAACCACATTAAAAATTAGAAGACCACCATCAAATACATCCGGTTATATAAATATTTCCAAATCTATAAATTGGTATCAACTATTGAATTCAATCGGCAATATGTTTTCTACCTTCTATAATATTATATTTTTATTTCAGTATATAACATTAAAGATATTCAATAATTTTACGAATAAATTAAACTTTCTTCGTATTTATATATTGGAAATTTATTATAGTGTCAAATTACTCATCTTTCACCTTTGTATATTAAAGGTAATCAATATATCAATTATCACCTACATGAAAATAATTAAAATTACGACAAATTAATTTAGAAATTTTGTATTATATAATATTTGTTTACATAAATAATTTGAAACTGTTATTTTTCAAAATATCTTAAATTTCCATTTATAATTTTATATAAAAATTAACACATTGTTTAAAAAAATTTATTATGTATGTATAGGTGTGTATGTAAATATATGTGTGTATAAATATAGGTGTGTATGTATATATATATATATATATATATATATATATATATATATATTTGTGTGTGTGTGTGTGTGTGTGTGTGTGTGTGTGTGTGTGTGTGTGTGTATGTATGTATAATTGGGTGTATGTGAAATCAAAAAAATCACTTATCATTATAACAAGTCTTAGTTTTACATAGAAGATATTCAATTAAATTTAATTTATGCATATTATGAACACTAAGTGAAACTTGACACAAAAGATATATACACTGTTCAGGAAACAAATATTTATTATTGAGTTATTGTATTATTAAATCTAAAATATGCTCGTATATATCATGTTTGTTTATTTACATACATACATGATTTATATATATATATATATATATATATATATATATATATATATATATATAATATATATAATGTATATTAAATGTAAATTTTAAAATGTTAAATGTTATTGTTTAACTATAAGTATATAGGTGTTTTTTAAATGTGATAGAATTTTAAATTGAATTCATATCGAAAATTCTCTTACCTAAATATATATATATATATATATATATATATATATATATATATATATATATATATATATTTATACACACTCACACACACACACATGCACGCAAACATATAAAATATGTTTTTTTAGGTTAAATAGAATTTGGTTAGAGATTAAATTTAAAGTGCTATCACCCTTAAAAAACACATATTATTATTGATATTAATTTATCTTGTCTACTTAATGGATTTTTTAATTTTTCGATAATTATTATTTTTAGTTTTTTTTAAAAAAAAAATAAGAAAATAACGTAACGCTACATAAAAAGAAATAGATTAGACAAACTCCATATAACAAAAACTACAGACATTCTCTGAGTTTGTTGATATGAATACAGATGCAAAAGCAGCTGTATATTCTATTACAGCTTGCAATTTAAGCAGATGTGCATTTGTAAACGGAACGTCATTATTGCCCATCCATATATTTTATCTATTGAAATATTTAAATGAACCAAATTGATCGATGAAAGAATTTATATAATAGGTATATATTTTCAAGGTGTTTTAAAATCATTTCAAGCACACAACCCATAATCAAAATAATTGATTTCATTATTTTCTATATTTTAAATTTGAATAAACATATTTTATTTGATAAATGTTTCTAAATCGATTTCAAAAATAGATAAAAATATCTAGAATTTTATTTTAAATATGTACAACTAACTCTCAATAAATTTTTATTGAAGAAAAATATTTATTAGGTAAAGCATTTTTTTTGGAAACAAAAAATATGTTTTTTTTCTATTACAGATAGAATTTATTTAATGTTTCAATTATTTTTAATTCAAAATTAAAAAAATAATTTTTACAATGAAAATTAAGTAATGTTAATAATTTTATCTGTGTAAAAATTAATATCAATAATATGTATTTTTCAATAGCATAATAATGATAATCATATTTAATTATAAATATGTTAATAAAAAAATATTATAAATCAATAAAAAATATTCCATTCTATACTTACTATGTATTACAAAGAGTACAATTTATAACTTCTTGTATTAATAGAACATGATTATTTTTATAATATAAATTTCAATGTTTTAATATTTTAAATAAAATGACATTACTTTTTAATAGAAAAGAGTGTTTAAAAGAAAAAATATAAATAGAAAATATCTAAATTTTATTTAAAAAAATCTAATTTATAATATTAATTAATGAATTGTAAAGAGTAAACGTCCATTTAATTTTTTAAGACTGCAAATCACTACTGACAGTATGTAATGTGATGATGGCATAGCTATTGATATACCCATTAGTGAATAAAGTAAACATTAAGTGATTATTGAACAGTTATAAAATCTTTTGTTACTGGAGATGAATAATTCATTCGTATAAAAGTTAACTTTAATTTTATAGTATCAAAACAAGTAGTAATAAAAATTACGATTTAATAAATATTTTTTTCAAATCTAAAACACCAACAAAAAATAATTAAACCCCCTTATACTATTATATACTTCTATTATTGTCTAATTTTTATAATATACTACATAATTTTGTATATATCTTCATACAAATAATAGCTTTATATATATATATATATATATATATATATATATATATATATATATAATTTTTATTCTATACAAATATATAATAATTTACTTTTCTAATCTGTATATAATATAAATTATTTCTTCTAAAGAAGAAAGTATAATTATGACAGAAAAAGTAATTGAAATCGATTAAATTGTAATAAAGAAAGTATTTATTGATTATATGTCACATTAAAAAAAAGGATATATCTGTGTTTCATACTTTTCCGTTATATTCAGTTAAATTATTTTTATAAAAAATATGAATTGATGACATATATTACGTCAGATATATATATATATATATATATATATACACACACACACATATGTATATATGTAAAACACACAGGTACCACTATGAATAAAAAATAACATATGTAAATTTTTTATCATTATATAATCTGCTAAAATATCATTTTAATATTCTACAGAAGATTTTAATTTCGTTATTTTCATATATATATACATACAATAATATATAGAAAGTGTAAATAATTGACATTTATTTTGAATAAAATTGATAATAATTTATAAACGGAGAAATTTTATAATTTTTATTTAGTTATATCTTGTAGATATATTATATAATATATGAAGTTCAGATGTCATTGTACTTTAATTTATATCTTAGTCTATAGAGAACTTGATTTGAAATTGAAAAAAAAAATAATTAAAAGTTTCACTTAAAATTACGGAAATAATCTACATAAATCATATAACAGATGTTTGTTATGTTTTTAGACATTTTATCTGAGAATTCCTGTGCATGCACATACACACACACACACACGCATATATATATATATATATATATATATATATATATAATTTGAATACTTGGAACATTTGATAATAAATTCAAATACTTCAATTACCGGTTATTTTTGTTTTATTTTCTTGATAGGAAATTAGTTCTTTTATTTCGTATTCATCACACTTATATCATTTGTAAGTCAAAATTTTGTTTTTTATCGAACGCTTTCTAATATATTTTAAAAATGTTCGCACTTCTACAGTTATATTCAATTTTCACATTAACTTGACCTTAAAACCCGAGTTTAAATTACAAAGAACTCGTTCTGAATTTCAATTCAAACAAATGTTAGAAAAAATATGCAATTATAAAAAAATCTAACAAAAACTCAATTATTTCCTTATACTTACAGATACAATCATGCACTACTTATTAAAATAAACAGAAGAACCGATTTTGTCTAAATATTAGCATAATTTAAATATTAACATTATTTTTCCTTTCTCAACTTTTTATTTTTTTCTTTATATATATATATATATATATATATATATATATATATATATATATATATATATATATATAAAGATAAACAGTAAGATGAAGAAATAAAAAAACATAATGTTGTTTTTAATTTATTTTCTATGTATTATGATAAATAATTTTGTTTCTATTGTCAAGTTTGTTTATTATTTTTATTTTAAATGTTAAAAAATGAGAGTAAATCGTTCTAGTAACTATTTTATAACAGATTTTTTATTTGTTTTATTTCATTTAAATAAATTGCGTCTTTTAAACGTTTCATTAAATAAAATTCTGTAATATATTATATGTAAGATAACTTCTTTAATATACATTTTTATAAAGAATATATGCAAAATGTATGTAAAATGTATCAAAAAATATATAATTAATTCGATGCAAAAGTATTTCATCACAAATATATGAACTTACAAAATTATTTAGAAATAATCAATTTTAAAACTTAACTTTATAAGAAGTGAACATAATGGAACTATTTACCAGCAAATCACACTTTTTTAAAAACAAAAATTGCAAATAAAAAAATATTAAAATGTAAAATAATATGGTTTTGTACCAAATTATTAAACTGTTTATAAAATACAATATTTTTAAAATGTCATTATTTTACATATGTGCATATGTATGTATATATATATATATAAATATATATATATATATATATATATATATATATATATATATATATATATAGAGAGAGAGAGAGAGAGAGAGAGAGAGAAATGTATAGAAAATTTGTTTAGATTTGTTTTCTATTTATTGTAATATAGACTTTTTAAGTTTGATTTACATGAATATACTAAATATTAAAAAAGTGAAAATAAATCGTTTTGTTATACGAGTATATCATATTTCTTGATTATTTTTTTATTTTGTTATATTCATATTTTTATTTTAACTTTTAATAACTGAAGTATTGTATTTAATAAGAAAGTCGACTTCAATGTATACTTTTATACAGGATATATAATATATTACAGAATTGAAACAATTAGTTGACCCGGAAATTTTAATATACGTTATCAATATTTATAGTCAAATGAACAATAAGCATTCGATAAAGTAAGTTTTAAAACATGCGGAAGCGATCGTAACCTTCAGTATATGTATATATAATTGAATTTATCTGTGATTCAGATTTTATTTTTTTTAATTTAATACATATTTGTTATTCTAATTATACTTGATTGTCTATTGATCTACTTATTGATGTTTATTGGTATGAATTGATTTATTTTAGTAGATCATATTTACATGCATGTATACATTCCTATATGTACATATAATTATGCATGAATCAGTATGCATGTATATATATATATATATATATATATATATACATCTTTTTTATTTTATACATATATTATATGTGTATTTGTATTCTGAGCATTTAGAAATGATTTAATGTGTGTATAATTATGTGCAATGATCGCAACGTTCCAGAAAGCAGGTGAATATCGATCTTGTGTTTTTTTCGTCAAAACCGCAGAAATGTCGAAACATTTATAACGGAAATACTCTAAGAGAAGTCAACCGTCTACTAACAAAATTTAACTAGTATAAAAATTACGTGAGCCTATTAAGATATTTTGTAATTATATTGCCTTAGAATTGAAATTATATATGAATTTTTATACGTGATATTTTTAAAACATTTCTCTCTCTCTCTCTCATCCTATATATATATATATATATATATATATATATATATATATATATATATAATGTGTGTGTTTTTGTGAATATTGTAAATATGTATGTGTGAAAAGATGAACATTCATTATTCAAATTGGAGTACATTTTTATCTACAGATGGAACGTTAGAAATTGAAAACAATACTGATAATAAATGTATAAATATATTTAATATGTTTACTTTTAACTTTTATTTTTTATTTATATATTCATCACACGATATAACAACATAAAGACAAAACCTATTTTTTGCAATAATTGAAATATAAAATTAATCTTTCACAAGTGAATCACTACTCTAATTCTATAAATTTTAATTATGTTCACATTCAATGTTGCTGATGTATAATTTGATTACTTCAAATCACGCACACGTATAAAATCTCGGAGTCAAATTTTTGACATGAAGGTGTGGATAATTCATAGAAAAAATGAATAAGGAGAACTATTTCAAATGTCTTTACAAAAAGTCCTTTCAAATATGAGGCAAAGAATATTTTTATATTGGTTCTCGAATTTCAACATTAAAATAAAATATTTGTACAGATTGTAATCAGTGTTCAGAATTATTATAATTATTTCTTGAAAAACTGGAAGTCAAGTTTTAAAAATATTGACTAATATATTCAACAGAATTTTAGGAATTGAAATATAATATGGACATCAAACTACAATCTATTTTCTTATTTTTGTACTCATCTACTTCTCCCCACTTGTTATTTCTTAATTTATGTTTTAATTGATTTTAGCAATGTTCTTCATTAATCTAGAAGATGTTAATGAAAAACAATAATAATAATTTCATCAATATATCAACAAAATAGGAAATACGATATTGAAATAAAATTGTCACTATTTGTTTTCTTATTGTAGCAAATTTATATTAACACAAATGAATTACCCATCTCCGATATGATAAAAGTTGATAAATATTTAAAAATCACTTATTGTATATTTTAACCAGTGATGTGCGTTTCAATAACAACCATTCCATTATTGCAGTATAAAAATAGATTTTATAAAGCATTTTAAAATCTGTCAACTAAAACAAATTATTAACGTTAATAATATGACTATTGTTACAAAGTATGACTGTTGACTATTGCTAGTCATTGAAGCAAAATAACCCAAATATTAAATATAAAAACAAAACCACAAACAAGTTTTGAAAACCTAATAAATACATTCTTTTCGAAACGATCTTCAAATATGTAAACTTTATATAATTTAGAACAGAAATGAAAAAATTGCAGTAAATAAATTTTACGGATTTTTATTGAATTTTTTCTTAAATAAACGTATGATTTTATTTTAAGCAAAAATTTTATAAGGTAAAAATAAAACTGAAACTAAATTTAACTCCATTGATTTTTATATTAAAATCATTAACAGATCTAAAACAATGTTTGTAAAACTAAAATTTATAAAACTGAATTTTTTAACATTTCATAAAATCATCTAACATTGAGAAAGATTTCTTTTATTTTCTTATAAAAAACAATGCATTTAAAATAAACTATAAAATATTTTAAAAAAAATAAAAAATAGAAATACCCTACGAAAAAAGCTCTAATTTTCATTAATTACTGTGTTAGCAAAAATAATATTTCTGAATATTTTACCACATCAATTTATTCATATTAACCCAACAATGTTTTATAAGAATTTTGTTTTCTTACATTTAATTATTTGTCAAAATTATATATATATATATATATATATATATATATATATATATATATATATATATGTATGTATAATTGTGTGTGTGTATTTATGACAACTAAAACTTCTAATAATTTTTATTAGATAGAAAATTATTTTATAGTATTAAATGCTATTTACTAATTGGTATATGAATAAATTAATAATAAAAAATAAATAAAATTCCAAGAAAAAAGTACGTTAAATAAAATTGCTTTTAAATTAAACGATATGAAATAATGTTACTAAAATACTTGAACCTAGTTACCAACTAAATAAAAAGTATATTTATCTGGGTTAATACAATAATTTAAACCGAAAACAAATTTCATTTGACATAAATTTATAATATGATGGCACCTAGATGATATATTTTATAATTTACAATGTGTGAGTACGCAATCATTTATATCACCTTAATAGATAACAACGAGGTAATTGAATTTTCTAAATTTCACTTTTATAAATTAAATAACAATTAACTATAATTTCAAATTAGATATAGATTTAAACATTAAACAAAGATTTAAATTTCTAATGATTGTTTACTCGTTGCCACTTAAAAACAAATTAAAGATAAATTTATTACAATATTAGTTACCTTGGACGAATGAATATGAGTTTTTTTACGTTCGTTGTAAAATAGAGTTAAGTGTTGAAATTAAACATTATGAGAAATATAATTGAATAATAAAAATAAATAAATTGGTATTCTAATCAACAGAAAATAATATATCTTACTTATCTAAAATATTGTACATATTAATATTTAGGATTAAAAAAATTAAGAACCTGTAAATAAAAAAAAATACCGACTTAAATTTTATTCATTGCAAATAAATCATATGTTTTTTTTAAAAAAAATCAAATATCTTAATAACCATTTTTGTTGAAACACTAATCTTGATTAAGATATTAGTCTATGTATATGTAAATTCCTCTTTTCAATGAATGTCACTTTTTAATTTCAAAAAAGGATAGCTTATGCATTTAACTTAATTTAATTGTAGTAATAGCCTACAATGTATCACTACTAAGTAACTGGATTGAGTTCATATGTGTAGATATTAAGCACATACCCTCATCATAAATATGTACGAACTGAGTAGAATAAAATATATAAGCAATTTATGTCTATAATTTTAAACATGTTCATGTAACCAGTGCATGAAAGTAAGAAAAATAATTAATGTGTTTTCCTAATATACGTTGAAAATATTGGATATTGGAATATAAATAAACATATTTATATATATATATATATATATAATTAAATACCTTTAAATTACAGAGACAATACTATAACCCAAATTAAACTCAAATGCCACAAAGTATTATAAAAGTACTCAAAAATTACTTATTGTTCCCAAAAAAAGAACTAGACGACTACTAGTTGAAAACGTGTTGAATAAAGATAAAAAATGCATGAAAACATGTAATTTACAACAAGAACTCTTCTAGATTTTATAATACAACACACTGATGATAATGGCACGACTATCGAAATGCACATTAGCGCATATAAGCAAATAAAATTAACAATAAGTGATTATCAAACACTTTTATATCTTGTGGTGTTAGGGGTGATAATTCAGTTGTATTAAAGTGAATTTGCTATAGTGTATATATATATATATATATATATATATATATATATATATATATATATATATATATAATATTTAGGAATTATTTCAAAACATCTTGAAGTAAATTATAAAAAAGTACTTAACTATAACAATTTGATATCATTATAAAGCAATAAACAAGATCAAATGAAACTATTTATGAACCTGTCGACTAGTCGTTAATTAAATGAATTGATTTAATTTCAGTGCAACACTTTCAGTTACTATACATTTATGTTCTTTCCTTTATTAATAAAAACTATATAAAGATTTGATCGTATCTTGTTTATAGAAAATAATTAAATGATATTTTTTATTTTTTAATGACACGTTTCTGTGTCACGTTGTTTACTTTACAATGTATGGATTTTAAATATTTAATATAACTAGTAAAGGTCTTATTAATTTTGTATATCGGGTGTGGCAAGAGATAGTACACATTCATACACCTGTAATTGAGTTTGTTGACATTAAAATGAATTGAAAATATACGTAACTAGTATTTTCATACTAAATTATTAAAAGACCTTTACTTGTGAACATTTTTTTTTGTTACTGGTTCTTTTTATTATAATAAAAACAACAAATACAACATTTACTAATCATTGACATTCAGTTATGTATTTAATTTTGTTTTTAGTAATATCAGAGTGTGAAGTACATGAAAATACCATTTTCATATTTACTCCGATCATATCTTCTAGATAATTTATTTTCATTTAGATAATTGGAAATAAAATAATTTTGACATATTGAGATCATCCACAAATCATATATGACTGTAATTCATATTGATTATTTTACGTTTTAAATCTTATTTAAATATAAAAGTCGACACCTTTCAATATAAAATGTCATTAAAATTGACAAGAAAATAGAATAAAATAACAATATTGAATCAGTAAATGTTATATATATATATAAAGAGAAAATAAAGAAAATATTGACACACCTAAGAAAATACTTTTAAGTAAACACTTTTCACTTTTTTAACTTGGAATATTTTATTTAACAACTTAGATTTTTATATTTGTTTACGTATTATCTACTTAGTGACAAAAAATTATCGACAATTATAATTCAATAAATGAATAAAAATATACTATTTAATAAAAAGAATTTGCGAAAAAGATTGGCATGGTTTAAATTAAAAATAAAGCATTAAGATAATATTAAACTTAACAATAATTTGTCAATTATTTTTTTAATCACTCATATTTCCCTCTCTAGCATAATAAAATTAATTTTTCTATCAGTTCCGGTCATATATTTTGCAATTAATTATATAATATATATATATATATATATTCATTTACAATCACTTCTTTCAATTTAATTTTATCAATAGTGCAACAATTCTTATTTTTTTATTGATAGATCTCAATGGAATTTATATTGGAGGATTATAGGGGAATATTTCATTTGTGGGGTAATATTTTATATATTATACATTTCCTTCGCCTCACATACACTTCCTTCTTTCTGATATCAACTTTATCTTAAATTATTGAAATATAGTCAATAAAATAATTTAAAACCATGAATTTATCAATAAAGTTAAATTATAGAAATGATCTAAGTGAATACGACCAAAAGTGACACAAAAAATAGTTTTATCGATGTCAAACAGGATGTTACTAAAGGAAAAGTAATGCTCATTAATTTTAATATTTTACTTATTAATTTTTAAATTAATTTTAACTGAGGTAATATTTTTTTCACTTTGTGCACATAAAATATAATTGATATATAATTGAATTCTTATAATTTCGATTTTAATATTTTAAATAAATTATAATCCTCATTTATTTATAAAAAATAAAATTCAAAAATATTTCAGTCATTAAAAATATCTCTTAAATTTATTTTTTAAAAAAATATTCATATTTATACCAACCACAATATATTATTTTTTTTAAAAAAAGGTAATAACTAATTATACGAAATACCTTACGATTAGAGTAAAATCTATTCTTATTTAGTATAGTCAACGAAAAATTCTACATAAGTTAAAACTAGTTAAATTCTACTTAATTTTCAAACCGATTAATTCAAATAGAACAGTTAGAAGTTTACTAATAATAAATAACTTGTACAATAGGTAGTAATAACTAATTCTGCATATTTATTGAATAATTTCAATTTTACTTCAAACACTTTCTCTTATATGATATAAGGTTTAAAGAATTTTAATTTTTAAAACCAATAAACCACTTCAAAAAATTTATATTTTAAAAAAAATAATTCTTTACTTGCATACCTGCGAACTTTATATATATACATATATATACATATATATATAGGTGTTTTTTTAAACGTGATAGAACTTTAAATTGAATCCCTATCGAAAGTTCTCTCTAACCTAAAAAATATCTATATATATGCATGTGTGTGTATGTATATATACAAGTATGATAAAGATTTTTTTTAGGTTAGTTAAAACTTTCGATAGGGATTCAATGTAAAGTCCTGTCTCACTTAATAAAACACCTATATAATACAATATTTTTGTACATTTTAACTTCTTGAAATTATTTTTATTTATATTTTTCTATAACCAGACTAGTCATTTTTAAATAAAATTAATGATTTCTTTCAGAGAAAATTTTCTGCCAAATTTTTTTACAATATATATATATATATATATATATATATATATATATATATATATATATATATACATACGAGGGTCGTTTGATAAGTATGGTAAATTTATTTCTTGTTTAAATTAATTAATTAATTAAATTATATTAGGTTGGCAAGTATCTCCCTTCCGCTTTTTTTTTTGTACATAGCACGAAATTCAAAAGACCAGAAGGCGGAAGGGAGATATTTGCCAACCTAATATTTTTTAATTTAGTTTCCTTACTTTTTTACCATACTTATCAAACAACCCTCGTGTGTATATATATATATATATATATATATATATATATATATATGTATATGTATATGTATATGTATATGTATATCAGATGAATATTTAATAACGAACCAGTTTTTACACTTATTATTTTTTTAAGAAAAATATTTTCCAAATGATCTAAAAAATAGGAATTACCCATTATTCCTAGAACATTACACGAGAACTAAATTATTAGTAATAAATCTCATATAATTCCAAGGCTCGATCTTGAAATGTACAACTCACGTTTATATATATATATATATATATATATATATATATATATATATATATATATCATATAATATAAATATGCATAAATATTTGCTGTATGTCAGTTACTTGACATAATTATCATTAATTGTTTAAAGAATGCAAAGAGAGTACATAAAAATAATGGTTTCTTAAAAAAAACATGAACAATATAAAAGTACCTTTATCGTATAAATGTCAAGGTGTGTACATAATACATAAATTAAAAATAATTTTACGTTGTATTCCTCTTGTCATGCTGCGACAATGTTTTTAAATTTGTTTTCATGCAGAAATCACGTATACGCGAAAAATAATTCCTTATAATAAAAGGTGGTAATTTTAAAATTCGAAACAAGTTTATAATTTAAATTTTAATCTTCGTACCAAGTTATTACAGTAATATGTTAAATACAATCATATCCACAAAAATAAATATTATGAAGTCTTGATGAATATGAGTGTTTGGAGAAAAAAATAGAACCACCTATTGATAATGCAACACACGAGGCGACCTTATAGAGGCCACTGCAACGGTGACAATCGTTTGCAGACGGACGTGGTCGTGACAAATGCTCATTGAATATTGATCACTGGTTGACAACATAACATACATATTTATTTATTTAAATAATAGTTTTCAAAGAATTTCTTCCCTGAACGCCTACATTGATTTATTAAGAAAAACTATTGCTAATCGGTAACAAACGTCGACTGTTCACGTAGGTATGCGTACAGATATGTAACAGTTCAACAATAACAATTTAATGATATACATTTGTCTTACTTATGGTTGGTTCCATGTAGGAGGATCAAAAATGAAGCAATGAATAACAGTATTAAAAATAGATTCGGTTAGATAATAATTTCGTAACGGATGTACAATTCAATTCATTGAAAACTGATATTTTCTTAATAGCATTTACAAATGCATGTTTTTGTAAACAATATAAGCATAAATTTCATTGTTCTTTTGTTGATGATATTAGTTTAGAATTTATATACATAAATATATATATATACACACACATATATAGGTGTTTTTAAGCGTGCTAGAACTTTAAATTGATTCCCTATCAAAAGTTTCATCTAACCTAAAAATAACTTTATATGTATGTGTGTGTGTGTGCATATGTATATATATATATATATATATATATATATGTATGTATGGTGTTTTTAGGTTAAATAGAACTTTCGATTGGAATATATATATATATATATATATATATATATATATATATATATATATATATATATATATATATGTGTATATATGTGTGATTTGTATAAAAAATTCTTGATCATCAAATATCCCTACAGGCTTATTTTAAATATTTATAATGATTTTGTATTGACATTTGACAATTGATATTTTTTTTTCAACTAAAGTTCTAAACATTTTAACTGTTATCAAAATCTACTTTTTGTTTTTTATCAACACGAATGTATGATTAACCAGATCAATAATTAGTTGTATTAAAAATGGAATGATAGATGTCAAAAAAATAAATTGCCATGAAGTAAACTTAAATATATGATAAATTACATTTATAATATTATTATATGCTTTTTAAATAATATTTAATATTTATTTTCTAAAAAGAAATAAATATATATATATATATATATATATATATATATCAGATTCTGCAAGTTATTTAATTTCTTTTCCAAAATTTTTTGCTATAAAAAACATTCAATAACCTATTTATTTAGGAACTGTGGCGGATTCATTTTAACACAAATGAATTTTTATCCCCAACACCACAATGGTTATAAAGTGTTCAAAAAAAAATCAAATAGATATTTATTGATAAAAAAGGTAATACATGCTCCAAGGAGCAGACAATTATAACAAAGTCAGCCTACTATAAAAATATTGTGCTATAAACAAGGATTACAAAATAAAGATTCTAACATTATTAACTATTATGACAAAATAAATTGCAGGAAAAATTACAAAAAACCTGCTCATAAGTAAAGTGTTCAATAATCACTTATTGTTTATAACTATATCGGCTGATGCGTATTTTGATGGTGATACCATCGTAGTTTTTTTTTAAAAAAAAAGGCTCTGACGATGATATCATTGCCATCGAAATGCACATCAGCCAACAGTTATAAACAATAAGTGATTATTGAACATTTTAAACCATATGGCGTTGAGGATAAAAATTCATTTGTGTTAAATCCAATAACCTATTTATTAAAAAAAAACTCGTAATGTAATAATGTTTTCATTTTTTTTTTTTAATTTTTTCGAATACTCACTAGAACTGTCTGTTTTAATACCTTGACAAATTTAGTTTAATAAACATAAATTATTCATTATATTCATAACAATTACGTAGTATGTAGATAAAAAATCAAAAAATGATTTTTTCAAATTAAATTAATATTTTGTATCAAATATGTTGAAATTAGTAAAATGGTTTAGAAATATTACGTCGCAGTGTAATTATAAAAGTAACGAAGAGTATATTAAAATCATACTTTTTATTGTTCACTGTGTTTAATACTATAGGTTATTGAACACACTTTAATACCAACTAAATTCTTTAATTCTATAAACGTAACATTTCTTTAAAAGAAAAATAATTTATTGATATTTAAAAGCAAACAGCACGGAAAATCTTATTAATATGATATTAATCTAAGTGTTATATAATCAAAATTAGTATTTAAATTGAATATTTGGCCACACTCACTTTTTAATCAAATGTAATTCTGAAGATTTTTTATTCACGGTTTACTTTCTTAGATCGATTACCTTCATCTTGACTAAAAAACTCCACCTGCTCTATTTTCCGAATCGGAAATTGAATGCACTCTCCTATATGACAGGTGTTGATCAAAATTTATACCTACACATATACATACATATATATGTGTGTGTGTTTATATATATATATATATATATATATATATATATATATACATGTATATATAATGACAAAAAATGCAACATATAACCAGAAATAGAAAATTTTGGGATAGTTATTCATACAGTAATAGATAAATAAGTTATGATGATGTACATATAAAGATAATCAAAAGTTAACCTGTTCTTTTAACTACTTTATGTATTCATTTATATGGTGGATTATTTTTTCTAATTAAATAATACAATATATTTAACATTTTATAATTTTTTAAATTTATTAATAATTTTTATCATAATTGCCTATTGTAGTTTATAGTTATAAATGATTCGTCAGTGATACTAACTAGTAATTATTGAAATTTTATTTAAAAAATGGTCAGCTACAAAAAAATAAAATTAATTCATTTTATGTTCTATTAGTTTTTTTAGACTAAGTAATTTATCATCAGATATTACAGATTTTTATTCATAGTTTAATAAAAATCCATTCAAAAATGAAATATAAACATTAATCTGTTGTCACTAGCGGCATCTTCTAGTTATTTAAAAGGATTTTTAAAAAAATACATTTATATAACTAAGCGTTTAGTTATTTAATACCATAAAAAGAAAAATATCGTCGGATCATACTAAACAAAACTATAAAATAAACTGACTGGATGTTTTATCGTCTTTTTAACTACTCTTTTTATAGATCTTATATCGCTTCCATAATTTTGAATCTTTTTTTATTGATCTTTATTACTTTAATTTACTTTCACCTAAAGTATTTGTCCTTCTAATATTCTTACAATTAGTATTCTAATTTATAATTTATATCGTGATGAAAAAAATTATTTACTGATTCTATTCAATAAACTTTATTGAATTTTTTTTTATAATATAAACATTCATTTTTGAACATTGAATTGAAATACAAATAATAATAATAAATAAATAAATATTATTAAACGTAAAAATATACGAATAACTTTTAATTTATACATAAATTATTTGAAAAATAAACAATATTGTGCATTTTGTATCCATTTATACTGAGTAATGAATTTTGATCTCTTTTAAACATTCTATAAAAAATTAATATACCTTATATATTTTTTTATTAATATAAGTAAGTAAAGTAGAGTTTAAAATAATATTAAATTGTAACAAACCTGTTTTCGGTTTATTATGTGCACTTTACATGATATAAGATTAATTATGGTGTACTAATAATAATACGCTTGCTTAAAAGAAGAAATTCAGTAACAGGGATCGAATAAAATATGATTTTTACTAATTATTGTCTCCTCTTTTAATGATTAATTAACACAGCAAATGCTGATTGAAATATTTTCAACCTCTAACTCAAATGCAATAATAATCTCAGTATTTTTACATATAATCACAATATCAATATATGTATCCTTAAAAAATAAAGCATTTGAACATACAGAATACTAGCATATAAAAAAAATTTCGCCAGTAAAACATTACTTAGCAATTTGGTGTATTTTCTAACCAGAATACAAAAAATAAATCTGAGTATTTTCAACCCCTTTCATAAAAAAATTCACAAAAACGTTATAAATTTTATTACATTTATATTTCATGAATGCTTATTATGTTTAATGAAGTAAAAAATGATTTAACCATTTTGTAAGTGAATAAAAATGTAGGATTATATTAACGAGCGACAGGATACAAATATACTACAATTATTTTAAATGAAAATTATCATACTAATGGGTGAACAGAGATATTTTATTTAATGATAATGACTGAAATGTTTAGTGGAATATTTTTAAAAATATAACAAATTACATTTTTTAAAAAATTTAATCAGTGTCTCATTTTCAACAATCTTTTCTAATTTTTAATTTTACAGTAATTTTATTTAACTATAATTTAACTTCCTTTCTTCTTTTTTTCTCCCTTTCTCTCCCTTTCTATTTATATATATATATATATATATATATATATATATATATATATATATATATTCAAATTTATGTGTACAAATATTTATTAAGCAAGAGTAAAAATATTTGAGAATTTAACTTGTCTATCTACTTAAAACTTATATTTTAAAGGAGCATCGATGTTTTGAATATTTACTGTAAATTTATTTAATGTTATTTAAATTATTTAGCATTCAACTCGTGTTTCATTGCCATAAGACAGATAAGGTAGGATGCATTAATCAAAAACTTTTCTTTTTAAACATAAAGAAATATCTGAATTCATATTATGCGAATTTCTTCCGAACTGACATTATCTATTTTTTTCTCCTGTTTACTTCATCTATAAATTTAATATATATATATATATATATATATATATATATATATATATATATATATATAACACATATGAAATTTAAAATAACTAATAACACAAACATTTAATTATAGGAACTGTGGACTTGTCGTTTCCGGGTTATAAATATAAACATAAAATTATATAATTATTAAAAACATAATAAAAATTATAAAAATGAACAATAAAATGCTTATAAGCAATAATTTCCTAAATGTTGAAATCGTATCATATGTATACCAATAACTGGTTATATGACACGCCTACAGTTGAAAATAATTAAATATCTTTATACAATATTATACTTCCTATTTTTGACAATATGTTTTTTATGAAATAATAATAATGTGTTTTCAATTTTATTACGCAGGAATAGATAACGTATAAACCATCAAATATTTAAAAAGTATGTCAATAATCGTTTTTCTTCCTCCATATGTAATAAATATTAAATCGAAAACGAAATCCATAATGTATTATTTTGAAAGTGTGTAATAAACTGTTGATAGTACAAAAATACACCAAAATTATAATTTTATGATTTTTGATATAAAATATCGTTCCGTGTATTAATTAAATAAAAGTATTATTCATTTTCATAATTATAGTATTTTTTTATTTCTTATCATATACGATGGTCGTTTGATAAGTATGGTAAATTTATTTATTGTTTAATTTAATTAAATTTTTCAATTTAATTTTTCTTACTTTTTATCATACTTATAAAACGACCCTCATATTATATACAAATATATCTACTTGATGATATTTTCAAAATCCGAAACCGGTCGTTGAAAAATACAAAAGCAGTGAAACAGCAATGGACTCTAAAAAAAAGACATTACTATACATAAATTATTAATCATATATATATATATATATATATATATATATATATATATATATATATATATATATATATATATATATATATATGAAATATTACAATAGAATATTTAATAAGTAACATTAGATACTTTAAAATCAATTTTCCAAAATCAACTTGAATTGTATTCGAATATTTTTACTCGAATAGTGTCCAACATAAATGTGCCAACATTTTAATTTAATCATTTTTATAGGGTCATCCAAATGCGAAATTTATTAAAAAAAAACATGTGTATAGGATGGTGTATAGGGAAACATGTGTATAGTTTCTTTTTAATAAAAAACAAATCTAAGCGTCACATTTGGATGAGCCTAATTAAATAAATAAATTAATGTTTTTTATTTAAAAATTTAATTATAAACATCTGTGTAATTATTATTAACAAATTAACTTTAAACTTTTTTGTAAACATTTTATAATTAACTTCCATGTAGCGAATATTTTTGTCAATCAGAAATATATATATATATATATATATATATATATATATATATATATATATATAATGTGAAATAGATAAAAATAAAATTACGAAATCAGATGTTGAGATAATCAGATGATTTGAAAGGTTAAGAGAAGCTGATCATTTTAATGTGTTTTTAATGTTATTCAAATTTATTTGTCTCCGAGATGACTTTATAAGAAACCATTGTGTTTAAATTAATGACTTTATTTGGAAATACTAATTGACTTTGGGCTATATTATCTTGATAAATGTGTTTATCGCAATAAAATGACGTTACATGTTTAAATATCAAACGTGGAAAAAAAATTAATATAATCACTAAAATTATATTGTCAAATCAATTGATCATTTCCGTATATTTAATGTATACTTATTGCTAAAATTAGAATGATGAATTATAGAATATTCAGTTGATGATAATCGTATTTGCGTTCAAGCCGTTCGATAAATTTATATTGGTTGACAGGTTATAGTTGTTTTTTAGAAATTAGATAGTTCGATTTGGAATTAAATGTAAAATTCAATGTTAAATATATGTAAACTTTTTAGTCGAAATAAATTCTTGAATTTTAATTTCAATTTAAACTAATTTGTTTTGAAAAACGAATAATTTATTTTAATGAAAAATAACATATCAATCATCGTATGATTTACAAATCTAATTATAATTAAAATTCAAGAAGAATATTATAAAAGTGTTACACAAGTTAGTTACGGACATTCAGTTTCTTCTTACACAATATACAAGAACATTTAACACTGTTAGAACATTTAATATAGTTTTGAAAGTTTATTGTTTTACGAAATGTTTATTTTTTACAATTATTAATATATGTATTATTATTAAACCCTTTCAGTGCCACGGAACGATTATAATCGTAATACGTTTATTCATGACTTTTAGTTAGTATTTGTTTTAGTACTGTGACAAATTTATTTTAGCACAAATTAATTATTCACCCATATAAGTGTTCAATAATCATTGAATGATCACTTTATTCGTTGATAATCATTTCGATGGTCATGCTACTATCGTTAATATTGAATTATAAAATGTAGATTTTATAAACCACAACACTCTGACGATGATGACATAAATGACGATGATTATTGAACATTTTTATCAAATGTTGTAGTGTTTAAATAATGATTCATTTGGATTAAATAAGACCTTAAGTGCAATAGTTACTAAGTCGAAGAATAGTCAATTTGTAGCGTTTGTCTATTAGTTTGAATAGATAAGATAGTACAATAACTAAATTTCATATATATTAATAATTTTCTTTATAAAACACAAAACTATAATTATTGTTATAAAAAAGGTAATAAATTCATTATTTTTTTTAATACTCAAAATGTGAAATATTTTGAATACACTATCAATATCTAAACTAATATTTTTATTAAAAAAAAATATACTCAGTTTATACATATAAAATATGACTCATTATAAATATTTTTATATGCAATTTCAATATATACATATTATAATTCATATTGTATTTAATAACAGAATCTTAATTATTTATGCAAAAATAAATTTGTGAAAATTGTGAAAATGTTACATCTAATAAAAACAACAATTAAAAATAAATTAATATTTTCCTAATATTTATAACAATTTTTACTATTAACAGTTTTCTATTTTATAAAAATATAAACTCTCTCTCTCTATTTATATATATATATATATATATCATAAAAAATATTAATTGGATGAAATGTAAAACTGTGTGTAATTAAATACCTTGAAAAGTATGACACCTACGTTCGATTTACTAATAGACAAATTTTTGTAACATAATTAGAACTTAAATTGGTATCAAACAACCATAATTTTCATTTTATTATTATTATTTGAAGTGAATTTACGATAAATATGTTTTATTATTAGAAAATGTTTACATCTATTTTATTGAAATGTAATAAAATCGCCCATGAATACATAATAAATCCGTAAAAATAAATAACATAAAAACCAGTAAAAAAGTAAACGCAACAGTAAGTACAGGTGCAAAAATATCGAGTAAGTGTGACCTGATACCGAATGATTATCATAAGTGAAACTGTCTTCAGTATGTCATACAGTATGTGCATGGTATTTGTCGTGCATTAAACTTTAAATGCGTGAGACCCGCATCGTTCTTAGGTTAGGCGCGTGTCCTACATCAACTCCACATGTCTGAGTCAACATACGATACCATAAAAATGATAATAAAATAGACACGTTACATTCGTATACCACCTGGGTCATGGGTTGTCTGTTGTAACATACAGTCAACGTGTCTATATTATGTGAATATAATACGTATTTGTGTGTTTTTCTTTAATTTAATTAAACGCAGTACTACGCAACTATGTTTATAGTACATAAATAAATTAATGACATTAATTTTTTAAGAAAGTTTTTCGTTGTTCGCACGTATATAATACATGTGTCAATTTATATCTACTAACTGACAATACGAAGAGATAATACTAATTTATAATTGATTGTTTTTCCGTCTCTAATAACTATTAATGACTTGAATTTGACAAATATTCATTCATTTCATTTAGTAATTATCTAAAATCTAATGATTTATATGAAAAATTACAAATTTTTTTCTTATAGTTTACTTCTTCTATTATTACAAAAAATAATTTTAAAATATACATTGCATCACTTATTTCATATGTAGAATATTTTTTAAGCGTGATATAGAACTTCAAATTGAATCACTATCGAAAGTTCTATCTAATCTAAAAAAACATACCTGTACATACACATACATGTATATATATATATATATATATATATATATATATATATATATATATATATATATATATATATATATATATATGGAAAGAATAATGTTAGGAATTTCCAAACTGGACCGAAAAACAAGTAAATGGATAAGGGAACAAACAAAAGTAATGGATATAATAGAGCAAGTTAAATCGTTGAAATGGACATGGGCAGGACATATAGCGAGAAGAGAGGACAACAGATGGACGAAGATTGTTACGGAATGGAGACCAAGAGATAAAAGGAGACTCAAAGGAAGACCACATCAAAGATGGAGAGATGAAATTGTGAAGTATTGTGGAGGCCAAGGTTGGATGAGATTGGCCAGCGACAGGAAAGAATGAAAGAGGCTCGGAAAACTCTTCTTTTTTAATTATGACATTCGACGAGGCTTTCGTCCAGCAGTGGGCTGATGTGGGCTGGAGATGATGATGATGATGATATATATATATATATATATATATATATATAAAGATATTTTTTGGGTTAGATAAAACTTTCGATAGGGATTCAATTTAAAATTCTATCACGGTTGAAAAACACTCTATATTAGTATATTTGTCAAATACAAGTAAAAAACTGTAAAATGTTATCAAAATAAAATAATATAGGAATTGAAAATATAATTTTACTTTTCTTGCAGAATGTTCATAGTTTTTATATTTACTTACTTTTCACTATAAACAAACTAATAATTACTTATGAATCAAAATTTGAAAAAAAACATTTTGTTAATTATCTAAAATTGTTGATTTTTTTTAATATATTTTAGAATAAAATGCAGTACATATCTAACATTATATATATATATATATATATATATATATATATATGTATATTTATAAGCAGCCTCTTTCTGTATTTACTACTCGATGAAGGCCTTTCGTAAAACTTTACTCTTCTAGCGATTCAATGCTTTTCTCTTTCCATTCATGTAACGAATTTTATTATGCCTTTATTCCATCTAACTCTCTTTGTCACTTCTTGTGGATTTTTAAAAATTTAGATTCTCAATAAATAATTTATTTTACTCATTGGTGTTTTATGTTCACCGGGGGTTCTTGCTTTATAAGCAACTCATTTCTATTTTAAACGTTTCTCACTCTTTGGTTGTTATTGAAACCACTCTTCTTTATTTATTTCTCTTTTTATCTGTATGTAATATATATATATATATATATATATATATATATATATATATATATATATATATATATATATATATATATATATATATATATATATATACGAGGGTCGTTTGATAAGTATGGTAAAAAAGTAAGAAAAACTAAATTGAAAAATTAAATTTAATTAATTAAATTAAACAATAAATAAATTTACCATACTTATCAAACGATCCTTGTATATATATATGTGTGAACTAAAAATGTATTTATTAATTTGCATTATATTAGCGCTTGATGAAACTTTAATTGCCTTAATAAATAAATTTAAATTTGAAATATATGTCAAACATAATTTTTAAAAAAATAGCAAATAAAAATAAAAATATAATCAAATAATGTTATTCTTCCTTAATTATACTAACGCAGGTGAATAAACTTTGAACACATTTTGTAGTTAAAAATAATAATTTTAAATCATTTGCAAATAATATCTTACTCGTATTTTATTTTTAAAACCATATATAAACAATTCTTCTAATTATTGATTTATATAATCGCAACTGTTTAGTATAAACTATTTAAGAGCTATATAATAGAAACAACAACAATAAAGTGGATGATACTTTATAATAGTCTGTTCATTAAGTACTAATGTATTAATTGAAAGTAAACAAAATATTTTTATTACTCCATTAAAATATTTCTAATTTCAACATACACTCTTTCTTTTTTAAAACACTCTAATTTATTTCACAAAGATGAATTCAAATAGATATCAGAAGATATATTTTACGATTATCATTATAATGTATACAAAAACAAATATCAATTTAGTTTATAACTATTTTTGAGAATAATTTAAGTAGTTTAATTTAGAACTGACATTGAATTAAAAACTCGAATGAAAAATAAAATTGTTTTGTAATTAATAACATTTCAACAAATATACTACAATGAAAATATTTTAATATAATACATGATTTATTTGTTAGTTATAAACTAAATTACTGATATATTTTTATTATATATATATATATATATATATATATATATATATATATATATATATGTATATGTATCAGTATTTGTTAGTTTATTAATTATAATTGGAAAGTGTTTGTTTTAAAAC
Organism: Neoneuromus ignobilis; assembly: GCA_029203775.1. NCBI lineage: Eukaryota > Metazoa > Arthropoda > Insecta > Megaloptera > Corydalidae > Neoneuromus > Neoneuromus ignobilis. The sequence continues at coordinate 24,371,696 of CP092088.1, forward strand.
CGGTATACACCAAAATAAAAAGAACATAAAATGTATTTATAACCCACACATGAATTCATTAAAAAAAATCATAAAACCCCCAAGGTCCTATTATTGTCATTTAACCAGTCAGAAAAACATTTATTTATCGTTTCATCCTTAAATAGAATACATTTTTAAAATTTATGAACAAATAAAAAGATTAAAACAGTATTTTTATAGACAATTTTCGATTTTTAAAAAATTCTAACCTAGTTTATTTTATATTGATATATTAATTTTTTTTGACAGTGCATTAAAAATATTAAAATCTATTTTACGACTGATAAAAATCTCAAAATAAATTCTTTGTGATTAGTTTGTTGAGAATTGAAATTATTAAATAAAAAGGAGCCGTTAAAGTGTATACAATATATTTTTGTGTTAACAAGTATTTATATAACAATCTTAACATTATTAGTTAGAAATTATTGGTTAAGTACAAACGTTTTGACAGATTTAAATAAACGTTAGAATTAACCTTATTTTATTGCAATATTGAATTACACGTTAATGTATTATATGTCGATAGATAGGTAAAACTGTGTTAACTATCGTTAAAAATATAAATTGTTTTGATTTTCTATTTAAGTCTCTATTTTAAATTTCTTTTACAGCCTCGATAAAAAATTATTTAATAGAATTATTGTTATGTATAAACAAATACTGAAACGAAATTACTGGAAAGTTATTAATTTATTTTAAAAAAAATAATTTTTATCTGAGGAATAATAAAAATATTCGTTTATAGCAGCCATTAAAATTATACATACATACATACATATATATATATATATATATATATATATATATATTGAATATTAAAAAAATATTTGTCGAACATCTTCTCAAATATCAATATTAACAAACAAAATGTATAGCCAACAGTAAATATCCCTCACGATTCAAACTATCAATAAATTGAAAATAAAAATGCAGAGAAGGGTAGAACGTACGTGGAATTTATTATTATCTTTTTTTCTTTTAAATTTATTTTCTGAGATAACAATACGTTACTACCCTCGTCTGCAATAATTCATTGTAAACATTTTATAAATATTTCGCAAACGATGATATTTACTGGTAGTTTTACTCATATGTTATATTTTTCTGATTTAAAATAAATATTTTTAAATGATAATAAGTAATTCGTCAATTTTGAAAAACATTACTGTAAAAAATAATTTATTGATATGAGTTCAGTTACATACTTTTTCAATTTTTATTTATGATAATATTTCATTGTAGTTTCTTGTTACTGCAAATATCAAACTTATCGAAATTGAATTCTTAATGAGTGGATGAACGTTAAATTGTTATTATTAATATTATCTTTTAACAGTGAAAATTCGCAACAACTCGCATGAAATTTTAAAAATTGAACTTACATCAAAAACTCAAACTTAAAAATTAAATGTACATTAGTTTACGTATGATATTTGTTAGACATGTCTAAATGGATGATTCATTAACAATACACTTAATTTTACTGATTGATAATGTTTTCGAGATCCTTTTAAAACTCTGATTGTGGTGTTCTCAAAGGAGGTAGACAAACTCAGTAAAAGTTTCTAGAAATAATTGGAAGAGATATTAGTGGCGAAAATATTTGGACACATATAAGAAGTAAATTCTTTTCATATTTTTGATATGGACGACGGAGATAATTCTAGTAAATGAATAAGAGGATTTGTTTAACACTGGACTTAGAAAAAGTAGTAGGTAGTGATATAATTGTTGAATTCATTGATAATTTTTATTTTCGCTCTCGAGTTATAGAATTTGTATAAGAATGCAACTGGAAGCATGAAAAACAACCTGCAATGCTTTGTTTTAGAGTATTTGAAGTTTGGATAGGTGTTTGAAGGCAACTATACACCTGGCACTGCATATGTGATTATCCATCTGTTGTAGGTTTTAAAGCCATGTGTTTCGATTTAAATTGAAATATTAGAAACAAACATGAGTCAAAAAAACGACAAGTGTGGCTTGTTTTTAGCGAATACGTCATTACTAGTAATCTGAAAAGTTAATTTTTTATTCAATATCAAACCAAAATATTAGATTTTGTTGTTTTGTTGGACATGGATTTTACCTAACTGGCTAATTTTATTTAAATACCGGATTGTTGAGAAAATGATAACCATGATTTTGTTAAAATTAATTTTAATTTTGTTAACATCATATTATTTGACGAGAACGAAAAGAGCCTAATACTTTAAAGTAATGATTTATTGATGTATTATCTTTTGTACAATCATTATTAATCCATTTAGTTTTGCCTATATTAAATTCCTTTCTCACTCTTACATTAATTTGATGTTTATAAACTAAATTTTTAATTAAAAAAACTACAAAATCCTATATGAATTACTCTACAAATTAACTTACAAAATATACTAAATAATAATGCTTCTGAAAAGAATGTCAAGTAATGATTTATTGATGTACTATCGCTATTTTTTGTACAATCAATTTAATTACATTTGATTTTGTCTACTTTTAATTTCTCTACTTACTACAAGTTTAAGATTTATATAAATCAAGTTATATATTGTCTTTGTGTGTTTATGAGCTAATCTTTATAGTTCCTTTTTCAAGGAAAATATCTGAAAACCTACATAAAAGGTTATATACATATACATATATATATATATATATATATATATATATATATATATATATATATATATATATGAGCGTTGTGTGTGTGTATGTACAATTAACATAAATACAGAGAATTCAGTACCCAACCGAATTTATTTCTCTTTTAGGTATCGTCATTTTCTTTTATGATTATATTTACTTGAAATGTAAACCATTACTATTATAAATTCTAAGATTAAAAATATCAATCCCTACATAAAATTGCTTAGTAAATATATGTAGGTACATCACAAACAGAAAATAATTATAAGTAACGGCACAATTGTTTGAACAATACTATTGCAGACAATTTGTTAGTATACCCGAATAACGTAGCTACAGGTGTAAACATGCATTTAGGTGGGAGATTATCATCGACTAGCTCAGGTATCACTTGAACTACCATCATCTTTGAACGTATTCAGTCTGTGGTAAACAATCGCGGTCATCGTTTGTTGATTAGAAAAATTTGACAGTTATTGTGCCGTTCTTCAAAAATAATGTTTGACTATTGTTTATTCTTATTTTGTGGTTACAATTACGTGCTTTATAAATATAGTGAGCGCGGTGGACATTTTAAACGTTTCGACTTTAAATGCATTTTTTTCAATTTTTAAATACTGTTACTCCATCGTAAGATCGTTGATCTTTACTTTTTTGTTCTGATATTTATTTCTCGATAGTAATTAATATTGTACACATTTATTTTATTTTTATAAATTTTAATATTAATAAATCTATCAAAAAATATCATTTTTTTTAATTCACAATAAATTCTAATGATTTGATTATGATTTATTTATTTTTAATATTATTTTAAATCATCTTATAAAATAAAATATTTTTTTATAAAATTTTGACGAAACATTACTAAATTATATATATATATATATATATATATATATATATATATATATTATAAAATATTACAAATGATAAAATATCTACAAGTAATTAATGTTCAAAATTTTTTAATTACTGAAAAATAATATATTTTATTTACTAAGTAATATTTTCCAGAATAATTTAAATATATACAGTGTTTTCTTAGAATTCAAATAATTATATACAAGGGTGGACCAAATGAGATTGAAGGTTTAGACACAAATTTATATATTACATGCTTAATTATCATTTGAGCCACCCTATATTTAAAAGGGACTATTTGGTATTTACATTTATTCTTTTCAATATATTTCCAAAAGAATATGGGTCATATTTATAAACAAAATTTTGTGCATTTTTTTTACTTATTATTTAATATCCAAATATAATTATTATTGAAATTTAATTATATTTAGTATTTTTTAATATTTTAAAAATACATGAAAATTAATATATTATAAATATTAGATGAATAATATGCCTTTGAATTTTAAAAAACTCAAAAATATTTAAAATAATTCACAAAAAAAATAATTATTATTTTTAACACATAGTTAGTAGTTAAATGAATATAAAATAATATTTTTTTGACAAAAAAATATCTTTACTAAATTTTACAGCACATTAAAATTTATTACAATTGATATAGATTTTAATGAAATAATAGCAGTATTTGCATTTCTTCAAAAAATTTTACTTGATATTTAATTTTCACGCAGTTTATTATATTTACCCTAATCGACGTGAATTCTGCATGTAACTTAAATAAAATTAAAAATTAATAATCATTTATTACAGACAATCAATAATTAATATCAGAATTTGTTATAAAAAAGTTATTTAAACTTCTCTCAATTATTTTATGATTAAAGAAAATTTGAATTGTTTATTTTTAAAAAAATGAATTGTTTATTTAAAAAAGTGGTCAAAAATAATAAATTTATATAATTTTAAATACATATCTTGTTATTGTTATATTTAATGTAATTTAATTTTAATTTTGTTAAATATTAAAAAATTTATTATTGATATTAGTATTAATATCTATTAGTTTCATTAGTATTATATATATATATATATATATATATATATATATATATATATATATATATATACATGTATATAATAGTAAATGACAGAAAATATAACAATAGAAAAATGTATTAAGTAATCTATTTTTTTATGAATTTTATATGCAAATATGGTTATATAAACAATAACTTCCTTTGAAATATATATAATCAATAAATAAACTGACCTTTAGAACAAACTTATTTTTTTTTTATTTAAATGTATATTTGAATTAACAGAGTAATTGCTTTGTTCAAGATTACACAACTTGTTATTTAAAAAAATCTTAATGCGAATGAACTCAGAAAAACGATAATTATTTATAATAATCCAATTCATAATTTTACAATTTAGTGTAGAAAAATTATTCATGAAACCAATGAAATAAAATTAACAAGAAATATTCGAATTATTTTTTATGTATAACATGAAAATTACTAAAATTTCTCATTATATATTGTACATTTAAATTCACACTTCATGTAAAAAATTTCACGTTCTGTGGTTGAATGCACAAGAGAATAAATTATCTGCATTATAAGATAAATTTTTGCACGGAATAATTTTTATTCAAATATTTCATAAAAATTAAGCCGTTCAAGAGGTTTAATAAGACTATTACTAAGTAGATTATTTATTATAATTATTTGAAAATATTTGAATTATTGATATTTTTCTAGTTGTAGTATTTTTAAGGATCAGATTGTAGAAGTAGTTTAAATTGTTTTCAACTATCAACATAAATTGTATTAGATATTTGTTAAGAGATACACAACACACATACACACACTCATATACATATAATATTAAATTCATATTTGCCTGTTTTAAAATTATCGATAATATTTTTTCTAAATTTTATGGTAATATATTTTCAAACCATTGTTTTTTTCTTATCCAGTTTTTTATAAACATTTTTTTGTATACTAAAAATATAATACATTTATTTTAGTTCATAAATATAAATAAAAAAATCCTTGCATAATGATAATTCTTATCAAGATACATTTAAAAATCTTCACAGTTCTAATTATCAATGATTAATACAATTAAAATAAAAATGAATTACAAAAGTATCATTAAATTCATATTAATTATAAAATAATAGCAAAAAAGTTTATTTTTATTACTATAAAATTTTATAAACTCACCATTTCTCAAAAAATGTTAATTAATACTTAATTTGTATATTTAGAAAGTCAAAAGTTTCAAATTATCTTTGTGAGTAATATTTTAAAAATAACAGAACAAAATTTTAATCATTAAAATATTTTAATATTATCGGTTTTAACATTAATGATCTTTTTTGTAAACTAGTTCATAAAAGGTATTTTGATTAAATAGTTAAATAAATAACTTATACAGATTTTAGATACAATTACATAAAAATAAAACAATTATTATCAGTGTTATTGATTATTTCATAAAAATATCGACACAAGTAAACCTGAATTTTTTTTTAATTTTCTACATTTGAAAATTTTCCTTTCACTAGTTTTTCACAGTTGTTTTTTATTTTTTTATAATACATTTAAAATGTAATATAATAAAATTAATTGTAAAAAATATTCTCTTTTTCGATTAATTATTTACTTAAATAAAATAATATGAATTTATTTAAATTTAAATAATATATCTATAATATACATCCATTACTATTTTAGCAAGCACATTTATTACAAATATAAAATAAAGTACAAAATTATTGACAACAAATATATAATTACTTTCAGGTTACAACATAATAAATTAATTAACTTTCAATGTTACCATAAACAGTTTTATGCAGAAAATCGAAATGTATTTTATGTGTCACATTTAATGAAATTTAGTTCTAGATTCCAATATACACTTATTAAAAAATGCATACATATTTCTCTTAACGTAGGCGTTTTAATCCGTACTAAGAAATTACTTCCTTTCTAATACAAACGTGTTATAGGCGTATACAAATATGTTTATTTTTTGTTCTACATTTAGCAGAATTTTATAAAAAAATCAAAATAACTTATATTTGACTTTGAAATCTCTTTTAAGTAAGCGCATGTATAAAATGATATATATTACTTATAAAATGTTATATATATATATATATATATATATATATATATATATATATATATACTTTTTTGGAAAAGCTATTTTAAGTAAAAATCGTTCATTTCAAAATTGGTTAAATTCTATATCGTTTAAAAAAAATAATTAATATTAATTTTCTTAATATCATTTTAAGTTGGTTCTTAAACAAATATTGAAAATATAAACGAAACATTTTAAAAGAAATTAATTACAATTATTCAGTCATCTATAAATAATTTTGTAACACTCAACATTTTTTTTAACTGAACAATTTTAAAATTAATATTTTTTATTTAATGAAATTAGTATATTATTACTTTATACAGTCAAGTAATTAAGAGACTCTGAATATCAAGTGAATAAATTTTCAAATTAAAATATATGTATGTTATGGATTTTTTTAATATATTTAATTACCTGTTACATAAAGTAATAAATAAATTTCAATTGCCTTAGATTTTCTGGTGTAATAATTATTATTATTAATATATATATATATATATATATATATATATATATATATATATATATATATATATTGAAAATAATTCACTTATGTGACATTAATTATTTTATTTGTCAATTTATCATTTCAACCACTTTTTATGTACAGCTATCATTAAATTTCAGTTAATCAATATATTATTTTTTTTACTTGCACATTTTCAAAAGTATATAATTGCACAAACTTGCAAGAGTATAATAACTTTTGTATATAAGTTCCTAGAATTGTTACAAAAAATATACCAGAAATAAATCAAAATATAATTGGATTAAAAAAAGTCATAAAAATTTAACAAAATATCCAGTGAAATACAATACTTACATTTTCATATAAATTCATTGCCTCGTACACATTCAGTTGAGTTTTATACATTTTTTTATTTCCTTAAATTGCAATTTTACCCGCGTAATGTCTTTTTATTACAAAAACAAGATTCCACATTAAAATAATATTCAAGGAGAGCTGTTGTACGACCTTACTCTTTTATTTTCAAAAAGTTAAAATATAAAAAGTAACTGCTCGTTTATGAATGTAATTTTATACACAAGCACATATATGTATGTAAACACACATACATACATACATACATACATACATATATACATATACATATATATATATTTATTAAAACATAATAGCATTATATTAACAATAATATATTCTTTTAAAGAAATATGTCCATAACTCTGAAAATTTATTATAAAATAATTATATTACCTGTTATTTTTAACTTTCATTATATTTGATATTGATTTATGTTAAAATTTAAACATTAGATAATAAAATTTCTTTAGTTAAATTATTAAAATGTATATGTTACAAGTTTCACTCAAATTAAATTTTCTCTTCATAAAATAATGTGTAAAGTTATATAAATCAGATTTATAATTAAACACTAGAAAATTAATTATCATTCTATTAAAAAATAGTTTTTTTTCAATAGTTATTTTTATACTAAATTATTTACTTATACTTGGTATTTTCAAAGTTTCGTTTATTTTATATTATCATCGAAAAACAATTTCATATTGAATATAAAGAATAATTTTACTACACATTTGTATTTATGTGCATATATATATATATATATATATATATATATATATATATATATATATATATGTATGTATGTATGTAAAAATAAACGTTTGTGTATTTTCAAGAAAAATACTTAATAGTTATTTGCAAGCAAAGACCAGTTTTATAAATTTAAAAAAATATATTTTTTTATTTTCTTTCTAAATCAATATTTATTTATACACTGGAAATATCTTCATATTTAATATGTGTGTATGTATATATATATATATATATATATATATATATATATATATATAAATAAATAATTCAATAAATATTATATAATATTTTATACATTTAATATATACTAACTAGAATTTTTTAAAAATTGTCATAATTTTGGATACAGATATGTGTCTTTATTTACACAATTTTATTTATAAGCTACTTTTAAGAAACCAGTCTACTGTATAAATATAATTTTAGACATACACACAGGCACATGTATACGTATGTTTGTATATATATATATATATATATATATATATATATATATATATATATATATATATATATATATTTACTAACCAAATAAATTCAACTACGAAATACTTATTTTTTTTATTTTTGAAGACTAATAACATTTTTGTTACTTGAATTAGTGACTCATTTGTAAAAATGATCATTTTAATATTACAATAGTTGTTATATTTATTATAATAATTAATTTGGATTATTCCAACCTGACTGTAATATATTTTTTATTAACTGATTATTAAAAAAATATATACACAAATTATTATGCTATAAATTAAAATGTCTGTAGCCTTTCTCAATTTTAAAATCTAAAAAAAACAAAATTCGTAAACCTAATATTCCAGATAACTATAAAAAATTGAAAACAAAGTAATTTTCTTCATTAATTACAATATCGTCTATTTGGAAATTCAGGAAATAAAATATTTGTAGTCATTATTACAATTTTAAAAAGCACTATAAAAAAATTATTCATTAATTAAAGACATTTCTAAACGTCTAAATGTTTTTATTTTTCTTAATTAGTTTCAGAAAATGTACTAAAATATTGTTGTTCAGTATTTTAAACATCATTTATTTACTCATTCTTTTTTTAGATGCCTCAGATTAACTGAATTGTAAATTTTAAACAATACATATTTACTATTTTATTTCATTACTTTGTTTCAGATAATCACAAAAAGTATATAATATTCAAAATTAATATTAATGTTTATACTTGTTGAAAGACGTACAAAAGAAAATGAAAGTGATTTGAAATTAATAAAAGAATGCATATGTAGACATGCATGTGTATATATATATATATATATATATATATATATATATATATATATATATATATATATATATATATATATATATATATATATGTTTATAGTCTAGGTCAAAAGCATAAAACTGTCCCTAAATGAGAAAGAAACATATTTCATGTGAAATTTAATATTTTACAATTAATATTAACAGCGTTATTTTTAATAATTATAACATACAATACATAGAACAATGACTTCGTTTGTTCAATACTTTAGAGCTTCGCAGGTCAATAACACGAAACAATCTCTACTAGAAATCTTGAAAGTACTACAAATGATTATTTATTACCTCACGCTATAAGATCACGCACTGATAAAAAATCATATAATTTTAATCAATAATTTAAGCTCAGTACTCAAAAAAATACCAATTAAAACTTTTGAATACACAAAATGTGGTAATTCTCAAACTAGATCTTAAAGAGTCTTAAGATGATGTGATTATTAAACTTCCTTAAGATTCTCATCGAAACAAATACTGTATATCTTTCTTATAATCATAGATTTATCAATTGTACAAATGAAAATAAAAACACATTTTCATACAAATAACCCATATATATACCTTAATTTAGATAATTGTGCAAAAAAATTTCCCTTTGAAAAATTCAAATTATATAGTTAAGAAACAAGTGTTAAAATATTTTTTAAAATTAAAAAGATTAGTAAAATATCGACAATTGATAATCTTATAAATATATGATAATATTTATATTTATAAATATATACAGTATAAATACATACATACATATAAATATATATATATATATATATACATACATACATATATATATATATATATATATATATATAGAATAAAAAATGTTCGAAAAGTCTGAAACCAGTGGTAAAAATATATTTTTGTTTAGAAGTGAGAAATGAAATTACCTCTTTAGGAAAGAATGAAAATAATTTTCAAGTGCTTATCAGGAACTGCTCCAAAACAAAGTAACATACGAGCTTAATTCCAGACATCTAATAATGTAATTGTTATGTTTTATTGGATTTCTCTCTGAATGTCTGTCATTAAGTTCGTTTGTCATTTCCAATTGGCTCAATCTCAATTACTAAAAACGTTATCTTTAACCTTACATACAATGTCAATGTTACATTTTACTTTCAAAGAATATATTTTTTAGATTTTCAGATATCATATATATATATATATATATATATATATATATATATATATATATATTATATTATAATATATATATATATACTATATATTATTATGTTTTCAATATTGATATATAATGTTTCGTCATAAATCTTCTATATATATTTCTAGTCTGTTATTCACGTTATAGTCGATATATATATATATATATATATATATATATATATATATATATATATATATATATATATATACATAGGAGTCGTTTGATAAGTATGGTAAATTTATTTATTGTTTAATTTATATAATTATTCAATTTAGTTTTTCTAACTTTTTTACCATACTTATCAAACGACCCTCGTGAATATATATATATATATATATATATATATATAATTTCAAAACAAATAAATTATATTTTTATTTAGGAGTTTGCATTTAGAAACAAATTTAATTTCTCTATTGATTCCTTGACTTAGTGATAGATGAAAAATGTGTTTTAATCATTTTAATTATGTGAATATGTGAGTTCAATCAGAACATTACCAAACAAAAACTATTAAAAACTATTAAAATTTTGATTGAAAATACTATGTACCATCTAACTACAATGTGCAGCAAAGAGCAAATATCTAACATTATGGATAAGATCAATACGGTAAGATAATAAATATTATTTAATTACTTATACCTATATATGTAAGTAACGATATTATTTAGAAGGATTTTTATTTAATTATTTTTATGTACTAACAAGTAAATGTTTAATTGAATAAAAGAATAATAGTATGTATCAGTATGTATGTGAATTAAACTAACATATATATATATATATATATATATATATATATATATATATATATATATTTATATGTACACACGAGGGTCGTTTGATAAATATGGTAAAAAAGTAAGAAAAACTAAATTGAAAAATTTAATTTAATTAATTAATTAAATTAAACAATAAATAAGTTTACCATACTTATCAAACGACCCTCACATGTACTTAGTCACACTTTAATTATTTCCTATTTTGTAATATACATGTACATGCGATTATAATTATTAAATATCATAATATGCTTATTTTTTTGATTTTTCGATTTATTTCAGGTAGCATTTTTTATAAATTGTATTAATTATATTAAATTTTCATATATATATATATATATATATATATATATATATATATATATATATATATTGAACAATGAACTATATGTATTAAATAAAATATTTTTTAATAATTCTTTACAAATACAATTATTACAAAGTGATAAAAATACAAACATAATACTATTGACCAAATGGAGATGATTATTTTTTTCTTGTATAAATATAATCGACTCGAAGAAAATAATAGTAAATGCAAATTAATTTCTTTTAATTATTTGAACATTATAATTTTCTAAAAATTATAATTGTTAGATGATTTTTTATATTTTAAAATACTCAATAAACTCATTATGGATTCAGATAACCTTTTATATATATATATATATATATAGATATATATTTATATATATGTATGTATACAATTTTTTTTTTAGAAAAATATCAAAAACATTTTAATAATCAATCAAATTTAAGGATAAACAATTTCTTTTGAATATTTAATATACATTTATATTAAAATATTCAATTACAATCGAAAGTAAAACGCTTACACAATGTATTTATTGAAATTCATTACAAATATTATATCACCTGAAAACACTAATTTCCATAATTAAATATTTGTAAAATAAAGTATTACTTTTAATTCATAGTCCATCAGAATATTATTGTAATTATCTTAAAAATATTTTAATTGTAGGTTGTTTTAAGATTACCAATATTGAATTTTTAATTAAAATATATCGAATTCTCTTCAGTCAAAACATGTATATATTAATTAATAATTCTATTGTAGTAAAAGTATAGTAAAAATACAAGAAATTAATAACACTAACGTACTTGTTCTTGTAAGCGAAGGTCGTTTAACTTTTTTGCAATACTTACATTAGATACGTTCATAATAAAAGTGTTATGTGAATGTATAATTGCTATTGTTTGAAACATGTTGATGTAGATCAGTGTTTTTTTGTTTAAAAAATATATAATCAATCAAGATATACATTTCGGTTCTTCTTTCATGCCAGTAACCTTTGACATTTACTGTTAAATAGAATTAATAACGATTTATTGATGTTGTAAGTAGAAATATTCAATTATTTCTCAATATGTCTTATAAAATTTAATTATATTGTCTTAATAATATTTTAATATACTAATGACATAACTTTTTCAATAATTTAATAAATATGAAAGTGAACGTTTGTAAATCACTGTATAGTTGAATTACCTCACTGAAGCAGTTTGAGAAAATTGTTAAGTCATTCTTAAAACCTCGATTGAAAATATGATTTAATTATATAAAATGTTTTGAAATAATTAATTAGACTCAAAGTATGAAATGTAATCAACTTGATAGAAAAAGGTTAAAATTATAAAAAAAAACGAGTATTCTTATGATATAAATCCATAATTTTTTAAATTGATTATGAATATAAAGATAGAGGAAATTATTTTTAGTTGACTGAATATTTTTCAAAAAATATAAAAATAATTTGTTT
>CP092088.1:24392506-24452506 GCA_029203775.1 Neoneuromus ignobilis
AATAAATAAAATGTTAAAATATATTTATATCCGGGAAACAAAAATGTTAATACATAATATATATTTTTAAATACAATTTAAAGATAAATCTAATAAATTCTATATAGTTAAAATATAGTTAAGTGGAAAGAAATAAATTCTAAGTGTCAATATATGCATTTATTAACTAAACCAATCAAATACATTTTTAAATTGTAATCGTATAGAAAGAAATAATTACAATACATTCCATTAACGTTAAATTCTGTAAATTTTATTTCGAATTCTTGTATATTATTATGTATTAACAACACTCTAATAACAAATCCACAATAATAATTTATAACAAGATTCTAAATAATCTAATTATAGAAATCTCCATTTTCATAAACAGTGAATATATTATTTATCTTCTATACTATTCATAATATGACAAAGGAATAATTTCATTTCGATGTCAAGTGTACGTTTCAAATAAAACGAGTGATATTGAAATGCCGGTTATATAAATAAACATGACAAGTACTGAACTTTCAACTTATAGTTGAGAAACATTGTACCGAAAACATTACAATACTATATATGAATATTTATCACAATACATTGACAGCGAAATACACCCGACTTGAAAGGTGTGTAATTGTAAATTCTCATAAATTGTTCTTAAGGTGTCGCGTGATGTTCTGACTTCGATGTTGTGCTTACACGTTTGTTGTTACTTTCAAGGTTGGATCTTTTGCACTTTTACTAACTTGAGCATGTAGCGTGAATTACATTCATATTTCGTGATACAAATACACATTCTGTATATTTACACTATGTTAATTACATATAATTTAATGTTTTGCAACATTTGTATTAATTACTTGTCTGATTTTCCGGGTACGATGTTAAGAAGAAAAAAAACACGTCAATTTATTCATTTGAAAAGTTTTGGTTAACATAACTAAAAATACAATTTAGAATTATTCAGTTTAATAACTTACTTTCTGATTTATTTTATGCATTAATTATTTTTTTGTACAGAGTATTTTGTTAAAAACAAATACGCGCGTGTTAAATTAAATAAATAATGTATTATATTCCCTAAAGAGTTTACAAAAACTTTTGATTTTTAATATACATAAATCGTACGTTATTCAAATTAATATTACAATCCAGATAAAATCAAATTATTGTTCTGAAACTTAGATCATATTTTGAATAGTCAATTTATAATTTAAATATATATAATTCATTCTATTACTCCTAAATATACAAAATTTATACAATATATGAAAAGTTCATTTTTTTATCATAAATCTACTACTTAAAATACATATTCAAACATTAAAGATTAGTAGATAGTTTTTGATATTTTACTATGTGGACTTAAATTATTTTAATATAAATCTCTGTTATAAAACAATAACATTGCTTTTACTTTTAGTATAATATATATATATATATATATATATATATATATATATATATATATATATTTATTGTACATATAAAAGTATCATAAATAATAACATATTTATATCATTGTATTTTACAGTTATAATTAAAACTTCAATGAAAAATACTTTTAATGCCACATATTGACTCACATAGCTCAGATATAGCTAAAATATACAGCAATTTCACTTAATAGAACTTATGTCAATTGTAAATAAACATATTCTGTAAATAATTTATATATATATATATATATATATATATATATATATATATATATATATATATATAGTTTTACTTTTTAATATGCATTTAGTAAATAGTAACCTTTAATTAATAACTCTACTTTGAATCTTTAATTAACCATTACTTACTTATATTCACTAGGAATAAAATATATCAATTATTGTATTTTTAGTTATTAAATAGTTATTCATCATTTACGTCATGTATTATTTTATACCATTTTTAAATTGTGTATTTATATTTTTAAATGTTACTATCCAAGAAAATAAAATGAAAATTTAGAAACAAATATAAACATTTATTTTATAAATAAATAATATAAAACTACATCATTGGTAAATAAAAAAAAACTATCTCATGTATAGTATATTATAAAACCGGTTTTTTTTACTTATCACGTTTATTATTTTTTATAAAAAGAATTATGGAATTTATAAACAAACGTTCAAAAATTACTAAGTTAAATTTACAGTTTGATGATAATAATACATACATATATATATATATATATATATATATATATATATATATAAATACATACATACGCACAGAATCACACAAACACGTATATGACTACTTGTTGAATACTACAGGTTGTTAATCAAAAATCTCAATTATAAATTAAAGGCCATTTATTTTAAATATATAATTATGCAAATCATTCACGTGTTGTTGTTTAACAGCATTATTTTAATTGTGCACGCATTTAAATATTAACTCACGTGTCGAAAAATGAGAAAAATATATTATTCTTAAAGGCATAATAACAAAAAATACACATTTGATTGTATCATTGGCACTCAGTCAAATTGATTCATGTTTTTATTGATTAATTGTTTAAAAAAGATATGTATGTTTTTTTTATAATACAATAAATATGAAAACACTGGTAGTCAATGCGATGTTATATTGAATTTAGTCATTATATTATTAATTCCAATTTATTCCTTCGTGTATGTCAAATTTCTTTAGAAAAAGTTACGTTTTTTAAGAAAAGATCTTTTTTATAACATTCTAAGAATTAAATTATGTATTTGAAATAATCATTTTGGTTTGTCTAAATGCTATTTTATTTTTATTATAAAAGACACTGACAGAAATTAGTAACTGCAATTAAAGATATACACTGTAAACAATCTTTATAGTAAATTCAAACTACGAGGGTCGTTTGATAAGTGTGGTAAAAAAGTAAGAAAAACTAGGTTGAAAAATTTAATTTAATTAATTAATTAAATTAAACAATAAATAAATTTACCATACTTATCAAACGACCCTCGTACTTTAAAAAATAAGTTAAAAACACAATATGCTCTTTCGTTCATTTTATATTCTTAAATATGGAAATTAAATAATGTTCTTTGATTTTTCTAAATTCTATTTATTCAATTACTAGAGAGTATATTTTTATAATTTATTAAATGTTCATTACATTTTTCTATACCAGTGGCATAAAAATGTAAATCTTAATATTATTATCCATTATTATATTTAATATATTTGCTAACTTTATGTATTATTATCAACCTCTTTGTATTTTTTGTTGAATGAAGGTCTCTTTCCAAAATTTCCAATTTAATCACTACTCCCAATTCGATTCAAGATATTTTTTTTACATTTCACACTGACAAATTTTCTCATGTCTTTATTTCATCAATCACTAAATCTCTTCTTAGTTTCCTAATTAACATTTGCTGTTCTTCATCGTCGATTTTTTCTATTGCAATTTGATTGGCCTATTTTCGTTTTCATTCTTGTTAAAAATCCTCTCTCTTATCATTCTGTCTGTATGTATGATTTCTACATACATCTTTCTCTACTTCTTTGTATTGTCTGGAATCGCTAAATTATTCTAGAATTTAAAATCAATAAACCGATAAAAATATATTGATCTTGAATAAGAAATACATGAAAAATTAATATTTTATTTTAATAAACCTATACAACAAAATGTTATTAACAAAAAGTCATTAAAAAATTTTTATCGTTATTTCAACATCATAAAAATATTTCAAGGTAATATCATATTTCTAATGTACGTTATAAATATTATTGAAGGATTGAGCACCACTAAGGAACTAAAAACTTGTTCAATATCACGAGATATGTATTATATATTGTATTGTTAATGATATATATTCATAAGAAAACAATATCAACATTCTTTTATATCGATGACTGTTTTAATTATTAAACATTAATCACCCACCCACGACACACCTTTGTTATGTATGTATGTATGTATGTATGTGTATATATATATATATATATATATATATATATATATATATATACATATATATATATAATAGAAAATGGAGAAGACAAAAGAATAGTAAATAATAGAAATTTTGAACAATAATAATAGTTTAAAAGTAAATAATTTATTACTAAAATTGATTCTCATTCATCTTATAGTAACTTTTTAAAGTACATAATATGTGTAACATGCAAAAAACTAATTCTTATACGGTATATACTTGTTGCTTTAATAAAAATTCTTAAATAAAATTGAATCACTTGTAACAAAAGTGAAAGTGCAAATATTACAATAGTTCAATCAACGTCATTTAAGAAATGTTATTAAGAAAATAAATAAAATATTTAGTGTGTTACCAATAAAAGTAACACAACTAGCTTCTATGAAAATTTATTTAAAATTAAATTATTAAACTGCACGTGAAACAACTTTTTTTTCATTTTTACTATACATAACTTATAGATTGTATATTTTTGAATCTTTATAATTTTTTTTAAAGAATATGTAGAAAGACAAAATCATTATTAATTTAGTATTAATATAGTTATTTCACTTTTTCATATATAAATTTCTCACCCTTTCGCCACATATATTTTATTAAAAATATTATATTATTTTATCTTGTGGTGTTGAGGTGAGTGGTTAATTTGTGTATAGAAGATTTGAAATCAGTTAATTACTAATAAATACTTAATCTACAAATTATTCTTATACTCTATTTAAATATCACATATTTAAATAGTGATCTATTCCCGAATATTAAAAATTAATATTTTTTAACATATATATATATATATATATATATATATATATATATATATAATCTATAGATAATCATTTTTAGGCAATTGAAACATTAATAATTTTATGAATTAAATTGAAATTAATTATTTTTAAATACATGCATCCTAATGTGTACATAGTTTCTAAAATCGATTCGTAATATAAATGGTATTTATAAATATTTACAAATCAAATAAATATTTATAGTCTTAGATGAATATATATTTCAGTGAAAATTAAGTACTTTTACAATATATGTATATAAATATGTACAAATATTTATTCTCCATTTTCATATACTATTATTATAATGTTATTATACTTTGCAACACGTACACTTTTTAGAAATATATAATTTCTTATTACATGTCTTTATTATAGCCTATAGTAATAAATAAATAGTTTTGATTGACCTACATTCAAATAATAACCAATCATGTATTTTGTCGGTGTACATTTAATTTTTTTTAATATCACCATTTTATTTTATGTTATTTTAAAATACACATGGTGAAAATTAATTTTTATTTTAAGAATTTTTTGATATGTCGATTATTATTGTGTGTATGTATGTATATATATATATAAATAATTATTTTAAGGATTGTCTTATATATGTTATTAGCATATTTAAAATGTGTGCTTTTCTCCAATTGTTTTAAATGATTTATATATAAGTAATATCCTATATTGGCACAGCAAATTAAAAAATGTTAAAAAATAACTGAATTGAAAAAAATATAATGTGTTTAAATGAAGATTATTTATTCTGAGTGAACGCAAATATAAATTATTTATATCAAAATAATATATATATATATATATATATATATATATCATAATATTATATAATTTATATCAAAATTTATAATTATTTTTTGTAGTATTTTTATATTATTGAGCATTAGAATGATAGCTATCTTATAAGCACGAGAATACGAAAATTAATTTTTTATTTAATAACAAATTATATATATGTGTGTGTGTGCGTGCGTGTATGCGTGTGTGTGGGTACTACAAAACCCATAATGAAGTAAAGTAAAAAAAAATGTCTCTTAATCACTAAAGTCATTTTGAGTAAAAAAGAATGTTATAAACCCTACATTTATTAAACAAGAAATCAAAATTTTATTACTGTTATAGTAGATGTGCATGTTTAATATGAAAATGACAAAACTCATAATAATAAACTAAAATTGATGATTTGAATAAGAGTCACGAAATAGTCAACGGTACTTTACTTTTTTATCAACGGCATGCTATATCAGATAAAATAATGATGCACTTCCTATTTACGGAAAGTAAGTAATTACACGGTTAAACTTTTATTATCCTGTTATATGGATGATGTATGGTTCAGTCATCTGATCTCAAAATTTCTTGATTATTCTTTAGATTTTTATTTTTGAAAATATTTAAAATGTATGTTAAATATGATAAACACCCATGGATAATCATTTAAAAGAATTATTAAAGCACCAAATAAAATTATTAACAGTAATATAGTAGATATTATTTTTACGCATTTTGTATATATGTATATATATATATATATATATATATATATATATATAACCAGTGTTATTGTTTTAGCTCTCTTATCATATATCTCAAACTAGTCGTTTATTCGTAATTGACATTTTTATACAAAAATTTTAAAAATTCGTAGTCATCAAAAGAAAATAAGTTGTAAATATTAAAGTTATTATAAAAAAAAACAAAAATATGATATTAAAATCAATTATTACCAATTAATTAATTAAGTACTGGATCAATTTATTATTCTTTAATCAATTTATTCAAATAATCAATATTTCATTTTTAAAAATGAACACAATATTACAAATATATAAAAAAATAAATTATGTGGGAAAATATAAGAGAAAAAGATCGATTAAAAACAAATTATTTTTTTATATATAAAATGTGTTTCATGGTAGAGAATCCCTTATATATTTCTATATCTTTTCAAAAATTTACAGCTAAACATATTATACAGTTATAATTCAAATATTTTGTTAATTCATATTAAATTATATTGAATTTTATTACTACAAAATTTTATTTTACATATATATATATATATATATATATATATATATATATATATATGTGTGTGTGTGTGTGTGTGTGTGTGTGTGTGTGTGTGTGTGTGTGTTTTTGTAAATATTATATCACTTTATTGTCAATAAAATATTTAATACTGTTTTACATTTACATATTCTTAAACATCCTGTTTCATAATACAGTTTTGAAACATCATCTGTTGAATAAATTTGTATATTATTCATTTTTCTCATCATATTCAACTAATTAATTATTCAGTAAAATTTATTGTATATTAAATAAAAGTTATCTTTTACACTCGAATGTACAGTATACTTTGTTCTTATATTTTTTTTCATTTCTATATTATATTTCCTGATTACTTTTTACTTCACTCTATCAAATTATCATAACTAGTTTTATATAGTTTAAGAAAGAGAAATTAAAAACCATACACTAAAACTCTTAAATTTAACCCGGCATTGTTATATATATATATATATATATATATATATATATATATATATATTAAAGTACATATTTCTATGAACTTATTTATGAATAATAATTATTATTATAATTTAAATGTATCAAAAAGTCAAATTTAGCATTTAGTATCATTGTCATAAATATATGTTGTTTTTAAAACATGATAGAATTTTAAATTGAATCCCTTTCGAAAATGCTATCTAATTTAACAAAAAAACACCTTTATAAAAAATAATTATAAATTACACTTTTATATTCATCGATCAAAATGACTTCACTACATTTTATAATAATTTATTCGATCAAACAATACAATTTTTTAACGTTCACTTATAATTTTCATTTACTTGAAAATATTATTTCTCAAATAATTAGAAAAATATATAGACAATTAAAAATTGATAATTTGTCCTTTACTGGTGTAATATTTCAGATTTTTTGTTAAATAAATTTGATAAATTAAAACAAATACATACTCGTATTTTACAAATTCTTGTACATTTCAATGAATATTTATTTTTAAGAACTGTAATAAAAATTTAAATTTTAGTATTAAAAATAATATGTTTAACTAGTTTATTAAAATAATATCAATTTATTCAGTTCCAAAAAAATCAGTGATATCTGAAAAAAAATTCTGATTCTTTTTAAAATTTTCCAAGTTAGATTATATTTTCATACTTTCTCTCTATACTTATTGTTTATTTCATTTTATTCTACAATATTTCTACCGAATTTAAATTATCCTCTTATCTCACTTATATATTCTTTGTGAGTATATTAATTAAAATAAATAAAAAAGAAAACTAGATATTTTTTTATTACCTTACTTCCTACACACACAAACAATTTGGTTATTTTAGAAAACCTGTTTGTACTATAATATTTTAAATTGTTTCAGTATATTATTATGTATCTTTCACGCCTGATTTGTTCATCATCTATATATATATATATATATATATATATATATATATATATATATATATATATATATATATTCTCTTAAATTAAATTTCAATAATAATTACGTCTACATTTTTTCAGTAAATAAATATTTAAAAATTAAACACATGTTACCTGATTTCTATCTCAAATATTAATATGATACCTACTTCAACCATATTTACATATAACTGCTAAGAAGTTTTATTTATTAAAAAAATCAACAGATATTCACACACAGCCCTAAATCGATATTCTAATAAAGAAAGTAAATTATATGAAATATGCTTACATATAATTATTTAGATATTGATTAACAAGTATAGTTTCCTCGGCTGACATTTATTACGGAAATTTATTATTGCATTACAGTAAATACCCACATACACTGATTGCAGATTAATGTTAATATAATAACTAATAATATAAACTTTCTTTATATATATATATATATATATATATATATATATATATATATATATATATATTACATTATTCTATTTACTTACTTGAAAATCAACAATACACATACATAAATAGTTTGTACATTTTATTTTACAAAAATATATTTTATATAATCATCTTCTTAATGGCGAAAAGATTTTAATCGGCTTATAATCAGTTTAAAATATTATTTTATTACTCTTAATTAATTTGTAAATTAAAGGAATGCAAATAATTAAAAAATAAATATATAAATGTAATTTCTCACAATATATTACATTTTTAGATTTATATATTTTTTTTTTTAGAATTTTTTTAGAAACAGTATTTATTTTGCAATACAAATTATGATTTGAATAGATTACTTTCAAGAATAAAATTATCGATCATTATTGAAGTGCACCGCTCCTTGTCCCGAATGACTCCAAAAAAAGGCGGTTGGCGGTGATCTCCATATCGGCGGTTTGGATTATCCGAAATCAAAAAATATGGTCAATTCTTTTAAAGGATAGATTAATGCAGGTATTGAACGAAGGAATAATAAAAATTTTCATTTTTGACAAAATGGCGTCTACTTGAAAAAAATTTTCGCTCCAAATTGTTTAAAAAAAATAGTAATAATTTTTGTAAACCTTATTCATTCGTTCAATACCTGAGGAATATATTTGAATGTGTGAAAATTTGAGACCGATCGGTTCAGCCATTTCTGAGATATCGAGATCACCGACTATGAAAACACCGTTTTGAGATAAACGCGTTTGAAGTTTCGGAAGTAGTTTACACATAGTTAAAAATTACTTACAAATTCAGGTGTATCAAAATATTTATCGGATTTACTTCAAATTTTCAGAGAATATACTCAAATATATGTGCATTCCGAAAATGCAAAAAAAAATCGATTTTTTGAAATTTCTAACTGCGTATAACCCCTTAATATTGATACGATTGATTGATTTATTATTTCTTTTCTATAAATTAAAATATGGTTTTAGATAAACACAAGCTAAAAAATATTTTCATTTTACATGCTTTAAATATTCATAAAAAAATATTACTT
The DNA here is from genome assembly GCA_029203775.1 of Neoneuromus ignobilis. Classification (NCBI taxonomy): domain Eukaryota; kingdom Metazoa; phylum Arthropoda; class Insecta; order Megaloptera; family Corydalidae; genus Neoneuromus; species Neoneuromus ignobilis. The sequence continues at coordinate 24,402,193 of CP092088.1, forward strand.
TAATTTAATATTATTTTGATTTCTTTTTGAATATTTATTTAAAATAAAGATAATTTTAAGAATCAAATTATGTTTGTAATTGGCGAATAATAAGCATTTTGATCACAATTACTTTACAACAATTATTTAAATCAAAATATCACAATAGCATAATTTCGAATCTAAGTATTGTACTTATTTTAAAATAATATAACATTTCCATAAAGTAATATACAGTTAGTGAATAATTATTAATTTTTTATAATATAAACATGTAAAATTTATATTCACCAATTCATAAAAAGGATTTTATAGTTTTTTTATACATACATACATACACACACATCAAAATTTTTCATTGGAAAATTAATGTAATGAGCAAAGCGAGCGGGGGACAGAGTCTCTCGGTGGTCGGCAATCGTAGAGAATAGGGGACGAAGCTCCTTGTTATATATATATATATATATACAAAGTTATAGATACATAGTATTCCTAATATCATAAATAAATGTTATTCATAATTTTCAGTAATTGATTTTTTTTATTCCTTATATAGATTGCAATATCATTTTTGTTATTGCTTAAATGCAAGCATATAAATTTGATATTTCTCAATCATGAAAGTAAATTTAAACCACGTACCATAGTATAATTGTAAAGAGAAATGAATTTTATTCAGAGATCACAATCACAAATATTCAAAAAAATAGCAATCTAAATTTAAAAAAAGTTAATTAAAAATATCACGTTGATTAATTACAATACAAATCTCTTGGTTAATTTTCAATAAATTCCGTTCCATTCGACTAATTATGGCGATGCTACTATTACAAGAGCTCATATTATATCTAAAATATTGTTTTAAAAATTATCAGTTAACTTTAAAATTGATGTATTTTCAACGAATTTTTATCTAATCTATAATTATTAAATAAATGATTTTTCTACTTTTTTAAAAATAATATTTCTGTCAAATTTTACCATAGAAAATGAATGCTATCATAATGATTAAATGTATATATATAAAATAAAAATTATTTAATTATTTAAGTGATTTTTTACAGACAATTTAGTTATGATTAAAAAAACTGTCAGGATTTTTGCAAATAAACAAAAATGTTAAATAAGAAAAATATAAATTGTTATACACGAGTGAAATTTACAAAAAAAAGATATATAAGTCAATTTATAAATATATTTATCAATTTCTTAAAAATATAGTAAAAATCGGGCTCCATAACTAATTTATAGCATTAATTAAATTAAATGTGCAAATTGACTGTCATTTTCTTCTAAACTTTTTCTTACTCGAATGGTATATGATTTTTGAACATTTCTAAAACAGTAATATTTTATCTGATGTTTATAAATTCTAATATGATTGATTGTTTTAGAACAATTATTGTTCTCGTTCGATTGATATAAACAAATAATTTTAGGTGCCTCTATAAGAAATAATTTATAGAAGTTGAAAAACTTAGGTGATCATTCAATAGATTCACTTTTTCCAATCAATTCGCCTAGAAATATTTTTTTTTGTAAAAAAATTCGAACGATACTCGCAAAATATGGCTATAGTTATTCTGAAAATGGTATTTTATTCTAATAATGAAATACTCATTTACAATAAAATATCACTGTCAATAAGAATTTCATATACTCAGTCTTAAAATGAAATAACATCCAATTCAAACATTAAAAATATTTGCATGAAGATAAAATTCACTTATAACAGTTTTAAGTAAGAAATATGAATCAATTAATCATTTTCCCCAAATAATGGTCTATACTATAATTTGTAATGATTTTACATTTACCTTTTCATTATCCATTATAAAATTTAAATTGTCTAGTATCATGCATTATGTCTATTGAATGAATTACTAAGATGAAACATTGTTCATCGCTGAACCAAATATATTTTTAACTCACCTGTGTTGTACAAATCATATTTGATGATCTTAATCATCGCTATATATTTTTCGAACTAAATGAATTTTTATATATAATAGATGAAATTTCTGATTAAAAAACACGTCTAATGAAATTTAGTAAAACATTTGTTTCTTATAGCCATTTTATCTGTGATTTACGAACGTTATTTCCCAAATATGTATAAACCCATACCGAGATTTATGTATCAATTAAAGTTCTTAATCAATTAGTAAACTGGCGATCGTAACTATTTTCTATTTCTATCAATTAATCAAATAATCTGACAATAGTTCTATGATCAATTGCTTGGCTTGACATTAGATTCTTTAACAATTGACAGTTGTGTCATCGTCCTTTCCGCATATGAAAACAATCTCTATTCATTCTTTTTAATTAATTTATAAACTATTACATATAGATTTGGAATATCAATGTAATAAGATAATTTTTGAACTAAGGAGTATACAATATAATATCAAAAAATATAATTATCAATTTAAATTGCATTGTTCTCATCTGTTTATTGTAAGTTTTTTAAAAAAACTTTCTAAAAAACACATTTTACACATTCAAACACACAAATATATATATATATATATATATATATATATATATATATATATATATATATATATATGTTTATAAAACAAAATGAATAATCGAATATTATCCTTAACATCAACCTAATGTCGGATTTATTATGTCACATATGTACATCACAACCAGGGCATAAATAATAGCACGTACTTACTTAATAAGCAGAGACCTATTAACATAAATTACAATTGACTTAATGAAACAATGTAATGCACACCAATTATTCAAAACGGTATTTTAATCAACCTTTAAAATAAAATGCAGCATATTTATGCAGAATGCTGTTGCATAAACAATGAATGAATTCAGAAATTACATAAGATCATTAATCCTTTCAATAGAACATATTTACGGTTTTAAATTTAACACTTTTTAATAAATTTTAAAAACGAAATTTATGTGTATTTAGTTATAAATTATTAAATACTTTAAACTATTTACACAAAAAATATTTTATAAATTTGAAACAAAATAATAAAATATATTTTACAGATGGTTTAAAGAATGGGTGTGTAAGACCCACGCTACGAACAAACCTTCTCTATTAAAAATAATTAATTCAAAATTGCACAGACCAGTTTTTAAAATCCTACACGCATTTTACTTGAATTTCAGATAAAAAAGTAGCTTGACATTCTTTGTTGCCTAAATCGATTTATTTTAATTAAGTCTTCAGTTTAATATTCAATTTATTCGCATGATAAGCTGTTTTATTCTTTGAAACAAAAATTATTTAATCATAATCATATGCTTATAACAAATTACAAAATCCAGAATTAAAAACAACTGTTCGTAGAAATAAAAACACAAACACACACACACAAAATATACATATATATATACATATATATATATATATATATATATATATATATATATATATATAAATCATTCATATAAAATATTTATTAAAATCGTATGTAAATACATTTAAAACGTATAACAATAATAAGTATCTAAGAATCATACTACATATTATGCCATCATAATACAACAACGCAGTACCTACTTTCGACGAAATAACAATATTAAAGAATTCATTGACACAGATTCCTCAACTACGCGCACATAAACAGGAAAGTGGTTTCAGAGCCGCTAACCGTTGAAACTAAAAACAACCAATAAATTAACATTAACATCAAACTCGCATTTTCTAACTACTGGGAGTAAACCGGTGAAATTGTACTAGTTTCTTTTAATAGCCTCTTAAAGATATTTCAGTGACATGCATCTTATTAATTCTTCGTTGCAGAAGATATTTTTTGTCCAATGAATATTCATTTCTAAAATGAACTTAGATTTAAATTTGATTTTTAATTATTATTTTCCCAATTATTTTCAATATAAAATTGTATACATTTCATATAACTTTCCATAAACACACAAGACACACATATACATACATATGTATGGGTATATATAGGTATGTATATATATATATATATATATATATATATATATATATATATATATATATATATATACATACACACACACATATATTACAACATAAAATTTTATTACAAAAAACATTGAATATTAAGAATTTGAGTAAAATAAAAATCAAATAATTTAAATAATTTTTTTAAATATTAAAATAATTAACACAGTTTTCATATCCTTTTACTTGTTTATTTATTTTTTATAAAAAAATATAAATATTATTTTTATAATTTTAACATTATAGTAAACTATTAACTCCCATAAACAAAAATTAAAAAAATCAACTTAACAGGTCTTTTAATTTTAAAATAAAGAGATCTATTAACATTTTATTACGTTTTTGAATACTATTATTTAAATAACAGTATTTCTATTTTAAAAGAAATTACTTTTTGGCCCTTCGAGGCTGCAGTCGCACTCTTACGTACATAAAATATATTATTATTTAATATTAATATTTTCGAAAAATGAAAAATTTTTGAAAAAAAAAAAACTTGTTATTGGTATATAATTATGTTTGCACATTGTTCCCTTTTTACAAGATTTTTCGCCAACTATTAAAAATGGAAAATTATGCTGTATACTATAAAAGAGCATAAAATTTACATTTAAAAATCTTTTTTTTTAGTTGTTCGAAATGAATTTTTTTTAATTTACTTGATTTACTGTTTTCAATAACTTGCAAACAATATTAAACATGTAAAATTCCGCCATACTCTATTTGAAAGAATATTAAATTTACTTTTAGAAATTATTTTTTAAAATTATAAACAGTCGTTCACATTCCTTTGAAAAAATTACATACGAAATATTACTACACACAGACATAAGTTTTAAATCTAATACTTCTTGTTTTATTTAAATGCAAATTAATAACTAAGAATCAAATATTAGCACTCATATATATCATAAAGAAAGTTAATTTATTTTAATATTCAAAATATAAACAAGTTCATTGGACCCACTTTTTGTTCTACTTTAATTAACGTAATACATAGTACTTAATGATTTTATTAAAACATTTTTTTTACAATTACATTTTTGACAATGTATTAAAACTATCTAAAACATTCTTATGTCGTTTTTTCAATGAAAACAATCTGTAAAATGTTTTGTTAAATCATATAAGACAGGTGTTCATGACCCCACTTTATAAATTTCTGATTACCCTACACAATGACGCATACTTATAATTTGTCAGACGTATTAAATTTCATATGACTAGACATATTATTTATATGTTTAAAAGGTTTCCTAATCTTCTTTCGCTAAAAGATAATAATATGTTATGTAAAATAATCTACAGGCGGATTACTATCAAAATAAATATTAAATTTTAAAATAATCACTCTAATTAACAAATTATATATTTCTATGTGCATGTGTGTATGGTATATATATATATATATATATATATATATATATATATATATATATATATATATATATATATATATATACAAAATGATGATGAATTTTGCTATAAAAACCCGCTTTATTATTTTAATGGAAATTATTTATTTGATCAACTTCTTCATTTTTCTGAATTATTTTATATATTTCAAAATCTCCAGTCTGCTATTGTGTGTGTATGTGTATGTAGATATATATATATATATATATATATATATATATTTATATACACACACATACACACACAACATTAATATTCATATCTCAATAGTAACACTTATTAAAATTTCAAAAAAAATATACAAATAAAAATAAATTTTATCTGCAAACAAAAAAAAAAAAACAAAGGCATTAAAAAGAACAACATACATCAAAAAAATGAAATATAACAAATTTACTGCCTGTCTTAAATAAACGTTTGGTACTTATTTCATTGTAATTTTTTTATTACTTTACTATTTGAAATATATATATATATATATATATATATATATATAATGGAATGAAGTTTCATAAAAAGTAAAATGACCATTGGTCAAAAACCATAACATATTTCTACATTCGCAAGTCCATTATACAGAACGAATGTAGTACAATTCTAGATTACATCAACGATTTAATACGAAACGATAATATCTAAGGTATTTGTTCACGTATGGAATCTTTTCAAGGTTTATTGTTGTAGGAGAGTCATTAATTGTATAATACAATAGTTTTTGTAATTTGTTTGAAGGAAGTTATGTCCCACTTTATGAATATTGATATAGGAACATGTTATACAAATCGATATGTACATATGTGTTGTGTGTTTATATATGCATTTAGCAGTTAATTAACATAAAATATATAAAAACAATAAATGAACACGTTTATTCTTAAAACACATTTATTATTATATTTGTTGGGATACAACGTTTATTTCAAATACCTTTCATATTGGTCAAGTAAACTTCAAATTTGTTTTCAATTTATTTTTCAGTTAAAGTGAAACTCAATATTAATTGATTCTTATATTTTTAAATATTTTCAAATATAATTAAATTCTCTTGGACGTAACTGAAATAAATAATCTTAAAAATCATTACATATATATATATATATATATTATTTCCAATCCATATTAATGTTGCATTTTGAAGATACCAATTGTATTATGTTATTAAAAAATGTACCAGTGATTACATTTACCATGAGAACAGAACTATATCTTATTTACTCTGAAATCATTTTATTACAACACAATTTAATAGACAAAAACAAAAATTATAATAATTATATGGATTATAAAATCGATTCAAATCCTCTAAAATCGAATACACAATAATTTATGAGTATATCCGAGTTTATTGTGTTGTATTTACTCCTTTTCGTCTCCTTCTTTTATTATTTAAATTCTATAATAAAAAATATTAAATATAAATATCATATATCAAGAAAATCAACTTTTTTTTTGGTTTTTAATTATGATTTATTTATCTGGTTAATTTTTATCTTCCATGAAAATATTCCAAAACAATATTCTAAATTATTACTTATTTATTATAAGACCTGACAAATGAATTTAACAATTTTGAAAACACTTTTCAAATACTCACACTCTACAATATGTTAATTCTTCACTAGTTATTTAACAAATAAATATTTATTTTTTCGTTTTTTAAAAAAATAATGTTAAAAACAAACAATTATTTTTATTCTAATACTATTTTCTAGACCTTTCAATTAATGAAATTATAAAGATTTAATAATCATATAGTAAGAACTATTATTTCATTTTTTCCCCCAATAAATTTAGCTACATTTACATCTTTTTTTATTTTCATTTAAACTAAATAAAAAGTAATGGATTAAATTCCCGTACAATCATTTTTCAAGCGAAACTCAACTTCTAGATATTTTAATGTATTTCAAAAGCTAAATATCTCTTCAGTCGTGCATAATATTAGCTTAGTTTCATGTATTCGTTAATACAATTAAGCATAAATTTCTGCCTGTTTTTCCAATTATTAGGAAATTTCCTGATTATATTATGTATTTGATCTTCTGATATCACTTCTGAATTATAATTTGTTATATTACAAATAATCTCTTACTCTCTTAATTAATATCAATGAACTTTATTTTTCCAATTCTATTCTAATTAGTTAACTTTTTCAACTTAATGTGTGATAAAAGAAATGAAATTAATTAAAAGTAATAATACCTACCGGTTTTCTTTAAATTTAATTATAAAATATTTATAAATCATATCGATCAAATAAAATAATTCGGAGATTGATGGTGTACTCGAAGAATTTTTTGAAATTATTGAAATTAGTAATACAATTAAATATTTAATCATCATTAAAATATTTGGTATCAAGTTTTTGTTTCAAGTTGATTGTGATATCGTTCATAGTTAAAGACAAAGAGTTATAAAATTATAGCAAAAAAATATTTAAAAAATTGAGTAATATTCTAATTTTAGTAAAAGTTACTTAAATAGAATAAAAATTTCAATAAAAACCTGAAATTAATTGCAATGTTGTGTTTTGAAATGATGCGTTCTCCTATATTTGGTTTCAGTAAAAGACTTAAGTAAGAAATATGTAATCAGTGTTGTTTTATTTCAAAAGCCACTGAATTGATTAATTCCAAACAAATGCAATATTAGTAATATTATGAGGGTGTAAGTTATTTTTAATTGCAGTTACTAATCATTAAAATTATTGAGAAAAGCTATTTTTTTAAAAAAAAGAAAAGAAATCTAATCTATATTAAATTTTATAAATAACGAAAAAAATTCAATATTTTCATTTCTTATCATTTAAAATAACATTCTATATAAATATTCAAACGCAATATATAAACTGCATATAAATATTCAAACAAATAAAGTATGTGCATCCTTCTTATATTTTCTTCGTTCATTTTTAAATATATAACCGCATTAAACAAAATTAATAATAACCGTATATTTTTGTACGTAGACGATATATTAAATTCGAATACAAAAGTGAAGGTCGTTTAGAAAACATTTTTTTATTCTCTCGTTTTGCCTTTTCTATAAATCATTTCAACTATATGCACCGATTTTTATAAATAACAAAAAATAACTACATACATATAACAAGTTATCACTTCGGAGAAGACACTATTTTTATTTTCGAATCCTGTACATATTTTTGCATTTATCTTAACATAATAATTTATTTTATTGTATGATACTGACATTAAGACCGTTTATTTATAAGAGGCTTGGTTCTAAATAGATAATTTATATTAAAATGTCAGGATCGCATTCATTACAACACATGCTTTGTAAAGATACAACACGTGACTCGTATAATGTAAATTGATATTTGTATTTAGATAATAATTTTCAATTACCGAAGAATTATATATATACATATATATATAATCAATGTAATTCGTTTCAAACAACGAATTTGTTAATACTTAAGGTGATGAATTTTATATTTATATATTACTCGAATATTTCATAGCTATTTCAATTAATAGATACTTTAAAACAGTGTTTATTGATAAAACATCTGTATTTTATTACTCATGTAAGAATAGTATGAATTTTATAGCATTTTTCTATTTATTAATAATAAAAGGTATAAAATTCAGAAAATATAAAAGTTATTTTACAAATCTAATTAAGAAAATATATTTTAAAATAATATTATATGACAATACTATTAAATAGTAAAATATTATAAATCAATATATTTTATTACATACATACATATATAAGTACACCAATTTTAATTTTGTTAATAAATATTAACAGCATACATTTTTTTCAAACTAATATTAACTCTAAAAATAATACAAAATGAGTTAAATTTATAAAAAGTTGGGTAAATTTAATTAAGAAATAATCCAATATCTTTATTTGATAATAAATCCATGGAGTCAAATAAATTAAGTACATACATAATTAAGTTTCAATCGCCCTTACCGAAATATTTATTTCAATGTAAAGTCAATTTTTTATTAGACGTAACCAACAACTTCTGTAATTTTTGCAAATGTAAATTTCAATCTACTATTCCACGCAAATAGACTAAATTTTAATAAAATTCCATATATTAAATGATTGAAAAAATATATACCGAATTTATTAAAAACAAAAAACATAATATCAATTTGTAAATATTATCTTAATTGAATATATATATTAAAATGTATTTTTGCTGCATCTTCGGATAACTCAGCGATATTATAATTCTCTTACCTATGCAGAAATATCCAAATTTGTATAAAATTAACATTTTAAAACAAATATAAAATTAATTATAAAAGATAATTTTCTTATTTAATTTGCAATAGGCAAATAATGTTGAAGTAACAGGATATATAATAACTACATATATATATATATATATATATATATATATATATATATATATATATATATATATATATATATATATATATATATATATATCATTCAAATATGACGCCTAGATTTGTGTTTTATTCAAAAGAAACCATACAGATGTTTTCCTATATACCACTCATTTCTTTTTAATAAAACATGAATCTAGGCGTCACATTTGGATGATCCTATACAATAACCTGAATTTATTAAATGTGTAGTATAAACAATGAATAATTTTAAAAAATAATTCATTTATAATTAATAAAAATATTTTATAGATTAATATTTTAAATGAATTACTGCCTAATAAATAATTTACTGATTTTAAAAGAAATATTTCAATACAATGCTAATCAGAATTGTTGGATAAAATTAAGTGTGTGTAAATGTCTATCTATCTATCTATCTATCTATCTATCTATATATATATATATATATATATATATATATATATATATATATATATATATATATATATATATATATATATATATATATATATATATATATATATATATATATATATATATATAGAGAGAGAGAGAGAGAGAGAGAGAGAGAGAGAGAGGATCATCTAAATGTGACGCTTAGATTTGTATTTTATTAGAAATATTTTTCTTTTTAATTTATATTTATAACAAATTTATATTATGGCTCATCGTCTTTTAGATAATAATGCTGTTATCATATAAGAGCAAATATATAGAACTAAAGATTTTTTTACAAGGAAAAAATGAATTATATTATCAGAATAAATTATAAAATCTTTTTAATTTTATTACTTTATTTTGGAACTGTCGTAAATTCATTTTCATGCAAATGAACTATCACAAGATATTGGAAAAGTGTTGAGAATCCAACTTATGAGGCATTATTTTTTAATATATATTTATATTAATTTATGTGTATAAATAATAAAGTTAAAAAATAATTAATCTAATTTCCTTATTAACGTTCAACCAATTTTTCAATCTTAATACTTAAGACTGAAAAATATAAACATTGTTTGTTTTTTTTATTGTATTGCTAGCAAAATTAATTAATTAATTATTTTTCAACTTTATTAATTTTAATATTCTCGCGCGTTAAACAATACATAATGACTTAACTTGACACGAACTAAATTCAATCACATTTTTATGTTTATTATTTTAATAAATAATCGAAATTACTACAATAATCGCCACTGATATGTTTTTGAAAACGAAATAAAACCTTTTATAACTGATATACATAATTTTAAATGCAAAATATAAAAATTAAACTTTTATTATCAGACATAACCACGAACATATAAATTCTTTAGATAGTTAAACTAACACTAAAGTATAATTAAAGAAACATTGGCCATATTAAAAAGTTCAATGTTTTTTTTGGATAAATATCTAGTGAACATCTGAAAGTATTCACTGGAAAGTCATTGGTAAAGCATGTTTATTGATGTAATATATTCAAAAATAAAATAAAATAAATAATTTTCATATATATTTATATTTGTATAATAATATTAAAATAAAATATTAGTTATGAGTCATAATGAATATATACAGTAAAAATTATTAATTTTTATAACCTAATTAACTAAATTACATGATTCATCCTATTTTGCTTGTCATTGGTCCGTACAAATTATAATGATCATTCTTTGATAGCAAAAAATAGTAAAAATTAATGAAACATTATCGTTTCTTATACAAAAAAAATACACGTAGTCATTTCACGGATTATTGTAGTTGTTCTCGACACCTACATTACCTACATTTATTATTTGTCTGTTTGTATCTAATTTGTATTTCTATTCTTCACGATGTATTTTAATATATTATTATCGTCAACAAAGATATACTAGATTCTTTGTTGTAAACTTTCGTTCGTTCATTGACAGCAGCATCGCTTTGAGCCTCACTTTTATAATTATTATAGCCGCGATTCGTTCGTCAGTAATATAATTACATTCTAGTTTCTCTTTCTTTTATCATTTCAGTTAGTCTGACGTTTCTGTAAAAGCTATTGTTTTCTATGAAATGCATTTTATGTTTATCAGTAGTTTTGTAGGACTGTTTCGTGGTTTAGAATACTTTCACACCCGAGGTTAAACTATTTGTTTATTAGACGAACTATTTTTTAAAACAATTTATTATAAATGGCTATAATTTAAAAACGAAAACGTGAGATTATTTCTTAATTTAAATAACCAATATATCGTCAATGAATTAAAAATTCAGTACAAAACGGCAATCGAACGGAAATGTAATTTTATAAATTTTTATAATCATATTTTTTATGCATATTTATAGATACACACATGTGTATATGTGTCTGTATCTTATAAGGAAAATAATTAATATTATATGCCCATTTCTTCTTTCAATATCTTTTTGCTATTCTACTTTACATTTGCACAAACAACAACTTTTTTGATACGTTAAAAATCTGCCCACTTTATTTATATTTAATATTAATCTTGTATGCATTCAGATACACGCAGGAAATAAAGGGAGAGAGTTATTTTTTAAAATATTTTTATTTTTGATGCTACATTTGAAATAATAAAAAAATAGTTATAAATCCTTCATTAAACGTAGTTTAAGAGTTTGATTGCAGCATTCATATCATAAACGTATATACAATATGTTTAACATAAATGTCATTACATCAATATTATAACATTTTAATAGAATACAGTAAACTACTTATTATTCATTATATGTATTTTAACATATTTCGACAACAAAGTCACTATATAAACTTTATATGCATGTGCCGCTAAATTAATTGTATTTTCATCAAAATACACGTAAGTAACGAACATTAAATAATTATTAATCGTTGGATATTTCAATAAAATCTCAGCTTTGTAAAATGATACCATTAAATTACGTTTTATTGTAGTAAATGTATCACTATTTAAGAATTATCAAATAAAAATCAACAAAACAGATCAAAATACATTTTTGAAATAAATAACAGCATCTAAATCTAATAAATAAAAAAATAAATAAAAATAATTTTAACATTTTTGTTTCATTTGTGATATAACAATAACATTTGTTTTCGTTGTTATAAATAAATTAAAAAATATAAAAATTATTATAGACGAAATCCAGTTTAATTCAATTACCGCATTTAAATTAAATGTACATATCTCTTGATTTTGAAAAATACTGATTATAACAACAAATAAAACACTGAACAGTAAATTACACACATATACATATATATATATATATATATATATATATATATATATATATATATATATATATATATATGCACATAATTCCATTAAATAATAATTAATATTTTTTAATTGACTTCTGTAATTAAAATATAGTTAAAATACATTTGAACCAAGGTAAATAAATAAAAACCACATATATTACATAAAAAATCATAAATGTATTAATAATATGTATGTGTGTATGTATATATATATATATATATATATATATATATATACACACATACATACACACACCCACATATACATATACAAATTAAAATTTTCAAGCATGAATTTAATTTCCATTGTGTATATATCAGTATGTATATATGCATATCATTAACGTATAAAGATTTTTTTTTTAAGTACTATTTATTAGAACTAAAAATGAAACCCATTAAAACAACATCTAATCTGTTTTTATTTCGTTTTCAAGTGCACATATAATCGGTCTGCGTTAAAATTCCATATAAAATTCATTAACTTTCGTCACATATAGCTCAAAGCTTTATGATCACATCTGAGAAACATTTGGAAAGTGAAATTATATTTTATGCAATTAAATTTTGATGCATGTACACTTTCAACTTTGTCCGTTGATTCTCGATAAAATATCTAAGTGTAATTAACAATTGCACGTACAATATACATGAACTTAGATATAACATCAAGTGAACACCAAGAATAATATTTCATTTCTCCACGCATACATTACACTTTCATGTATGTATCATACATAGTGAAATATTAAAACACATATGGGCATGTTTCTTTATATGAAAGTTAATAAATTATTATACATTACAACTTTTATATCATACATACAATTATATAGCGCAGAATTTAATTCCAAATCAATTAATACATTTGTAACAAATATTTAATATAAATATTTAGCATCAAAACTTGATGGTATATTATTAGTAAGAATGTTATCAGATATACATACATCTACAAATTAATGAAATATTTTATTACTCGTGTGTATATTATTAATATATCATAAAATAAAATAATTTCAATGAAGTCTTTTATATTTCAAAATATTCCTATTAAAAATTATTTTATACATATAATTTTTAATTTATATTTGTTCTGACATAATTCAATTCATCATCAAGTCAGTATCTAATTGACAATATAAAATTTGATTTATATTTTTACTGAACAAGAATTTTATTTTCAAACAAAAAAAGACATATTGCAATACATTTGACTCGTAAAAGATATATTAGTATTTCTATAAACATTAGTAGAAATATTCTTAAATTTGAAGAGTTATTTAAAATAACAGAATGCACAAATGGATAGTTGAATATGAAAAAAATCTTCCATTATTACCAATTGTATATACATAAACACATCTATTAGAACGAATTTACAGAAAAATTTTTTAATTCATACTAAACATTTTAAGATGGATAGTACTAATAAAATACTAGAGCAGGTCGAGTAGAAGAATTTAAAAAACAGGCAGGTTTGCGGCTTCAACTTGAATTTTTAAAACCGTTATTAGGTATCCAGCTTAATGAAGGTGTATGACCTTTAAATGCTCTTCGTTCCAATATTTTCGGCTCACCACTTTCCTCACTGGAGGTGTTTAAAATGCGATTAAAAAGAAGTAACATTTAATTAAGTAAATACTCGTATTATTCCAAAATTGAAACATCTTCCGCCGGATTTGAAATCCTACGCAAATGTATTATTGAGAAATGAAAATAAATAAAAACAGATTTTTTGCACGGACAAAATAAATATTGATTTTTTTATATGAACAGCATATTTAATATATCTATATTTTAATGACTAATCTTTGTATGTAGAAATTAAGATTAAAAATTATTTAAAGTATATATTTCTAAAAGACATAATTGTACTTTTTATTTAAAATACATATACAAACGTAATTTTTCAAAAATTATACAAATTTGGTATTTATGGTCATATTGGAAAGTTTTTTTTTAATACTTTATTAGTATAACAAGCTGAAAAGTAATCAATTTTTCACTAAGAAATTACTTGGTTTTAACAACCTGTGTGTACGTGTATATACAAATATATATATATATATATATATATATATATATATATATATATATATATATATATATATATATATATATATATATATATATATATATTACATTCGATTTAAATTATCCCAATTCACATGATAGCGATGTTAGTTACGAACAAAATGAATTATCATTCATGAAATAGATCCACTAGTTCCAGAAAAATCTTACCAACCAGATTAAAAGAAATGGTTTCCAGAAAATCAAATTTAAAGTTTTGAACTATTGAATAAAGTTGCATATGTTTAACCGCTGTAATTGCTCATATCTTATGAACTATTTCGAATTTGTGGAAAATTATTTCACGTTCATATTTTTTATGGTCCAAGAAGTAAAAATAGCTATAAATAAAAAAAAATCCATTTTTGAACCCGATTCATAAGAATATACCCCCTTAATACTATTTTTAATTATGATTATTTTTAACAATATAATTCTCAAATATTTCTGTTTTACTGATACTTCATATACTTTCGAAAGCAGAATATATATATATATATATATATATATATATATATATATATATATATATATATTTAAAAAATTACTTCACTTACTCGATTCATTTCAACTAATTATGCATTTTAAACAAATGTTTCAAAATAGATCGCAACAATAGAATACTTGACATTTTACTTGAGATACAGACATACTTTCAAATATTTTCATTCATACACATAGAAATAGAATAAATAATTGAGCATTACTGTATATACAATTTATCACCAACAAATACAACAATCAATAAAACATTTCTTATAACGTATTACTTTTTTAACATTTTACTTAGTACCTTTATAATTTTCAAAGTATGTATATGTATTTTTCAATATAAACTGTATCAATTATACCATAAAATATAATAAATTCATTGCGAAGTTTGTAATAGTTTTACTTTCACGTATTTTATGATTAAATTCTTTACACTTACAGTTATATACATACATATATACGTATACATATATATATATATATATATATATATATATATATATATATATATATATATATATATATATATGAATATGAATATGATGTATATATGTATATGTAAGCAAGCACATAACAATCATTTTTTGCCAAAGAAGTTATTTGATATATTTGCCACACATTTTAAGACGAGTAGTAGCATACATACAGAACAAAAGTTTATTGGACCGCAGAGAATAGTATTCATTTTTATTCATACGTGATTGAATACAACAATAAAAACAATGAACGGGTCTCACTGTTAAATATTCTGCAAATAAATAATATTCTGCATTTATTTACACAGCACACGCATGTGTGTGTGTATGTGTACTATTATACAAAATGAATAAGTATTACTAATGAAATATTAATTTTAATTATAATAAAAATTGAACATGCAATATATTTTACATTGACTAAATTTATTTACGTTAGATAAAACTGAATAAAAAAATGTTTCTATAACTTTAAAAATTACATTATTGAAATTTAAATTAAAACTGTAATTCGTGTTACTTGTATACTAATCATCTTCTTAAATCACAATTGTATTCTTTTATTCATGTTATTTTATGTTATAATTTCAAAAACAAACATTTTTAATTTCATTTTTCTACGGTAAAACTGTTTTTTTATTATCCACTTTTACTTAACATTAATAAGTTATTATCTTTTTTTTAATATCAATATTATAATAAACAGACAAAATTAATAAATTTTAATTACAAAATATTTTAAACTTGATGCCAACGTTTAATCTAAATTATTCAAATTAATAACCAACAATTTAATATTTTAAAAAGGTGAATTATTAAAAAAATACAAAATTTTTCTATCGAAAACACATTTTCTACAATTTTATAATTATTAATGTTAATCATAAGCAAAACAGTCATTAAATAAAAATATATTATCAAATTAAAATGTGAATTAATGATATCAAATTTTTGTTGACTTTTGCAAGTCAATTTTGAATAGAACCATCAAGTTAGTGTTAAAATCAATAATACAAGTGGCCCAAATGAAAATGAAGGTTTAGATACACATTTACATATTACATCCTTTAGTCTCATTTGGGCTACCTTATATACACTTTTGTATGTTCATGTATATGTTTGTGTATGTGTGTGTGTGTGTATATATATACGAAGGTCGTTTGATAAGTATGGTAAATTTATTTATTAATTAAATTAAACAATAAATAAATTTACCATACTTATCAAACGACCCTCGTGTATATATATATATATATATATATATATATATATATATATATATATATATATATATATATATATATATATATAGCTACCATAAATTGTAATTTGATCAAAACAGATTCAAATTAAAACTTGTCCTAGTACTCCAATCAAGTCATCCACTTTACAGTTATGTATATATATTTATTTATATTTGTAATTTACATATTCGTACTTTTTTCAGGGTCTTCGTCCAAGTGGGGCGGGCTGGGAAAGGATACGTGTAGCATTGCCTCGCCTATCTTGTCCCACAATGCCTGCACACGCAAGAAATAGAGCTTCAGGATGGTGTGGATGCTTACAGGTAAAGACAAAATTTTTTTTATTAAATAATTAACATTTTGAAAAACGCATAGATAGTTCAAATAAAAATGAACAAAAATAGTTCTAAAATGAAATAAATATTTTATTTTTCGTTTAAATTCAATATCATTCTTCTCTCGAATAATTTTAACATCTCACACTCAGTATGTATTTGAGTATAATTTTTATATTATTCACTTTATAAGACAATGCATGAATACTATAATTAATATTATTTGAACTATTAAATTTTACAAATCATACTAAAACAAAACATTGATTATAAAAATGAAATTTACTTTTTGAAATTTTTAATTTTTTATCCAGATTTTATTTTCCATCAATCCAACTGGATTTGATGTTTACATCTCTTAAAAAATAGTATCACAAAATAAAGAAAATAGCATTTTTTAAAAGAATATCTAAAAATAATATAAAATAATTTAAATTTTTACAAGAATATATGAAGATTTTCGTAAATATGTAAAGAATTAGTTTAAAAAAGAGTTCATTATTGAAACGAAATCAATGAAACAAATTGAAAGTTTTTAAAAATGCATACATCATTTCTAATTAATTTATATAAAAAATAATTATTTCATTTTATAGATACGTAATGTTACATATTTTTTATACTAAATATTTATCATCAAGGTTTAAGCCTATTGATCCATTACCTTTTGAAATTAGTCAAGCTATCTTTACAAAAAAAATTTAAAAAAATAATTTTTCAAAAAACAATTAAATTTTATTGATTGTATTGTCACATTATAGTATTTATTTGTGATTTTTAGAACGATGAACCGCCAGAAATAACATACTGCGTAGTTGAGGCAACAGGTACACTACAAGCTCTAACACCGACTCAACCAATGCCGCCTCAAGCTGAACTAGATGCCCGTTTTGCAGAGCTTGTTGAAGAATTAGATCTTTCAGCGCCAAATAAGGCAGCGATGCTGCAATTACCAGCGCATAAGAAATGGCAAATTTATTGTTCTCGAAAACCACCTCAACCAGAAGATCTTTCGCCTGATCATTCACCAGAACATTATGTAGAACGTCTTCAAGAATTTCTTGTGGTATAGAAATTTTATACACTTAAAATTTTATTCGATTTTCTCTATTTTCAATTTAAATAAATTTGATTATATAATATCAAGTATATTTTAGTTTTATAATTTCATATTTTTTTTAGAAAAATTTGCAATGTTCATTATATAAAATATATTTTTAAATTTTAACAATTACTTACAAATTGAAAATATAAAAATGATTGTGTATAATTTTGGAAATTTTTTTCATTTACTATCCAATGTTGATTATTGCATTCTTATTTTTCCACAAAATAGTGTCTAAATAATAAAAAATAGTACATTAATGAAATCGCAAATAAGAAACAAATAATTTTAATTTTAACAATTATTTTTTTGCTTTTTATTAAAATAATAAAATTAAAATAATTTTCAAATATCGCATGTAGAAAAAACTTTTTATGGAAAATAATTTGAATTTATTGAAAATAATTTAAAACAAATATTTCCAAAATTTTAAGCAATAATCACACATAATAAAATAAGACAATAATAATTAAAATATTTTCCAGTATTTATAATATTAATTCAAATTTATTTTATAACAATAATTTAAATCAAAATCAGAACTTTGATTTTATAACTTTTAATATTCTTTTTAAATGTTTATCTAAAAAAATGAACTAAATAATGGATATTTTATTACATTCAAAGCACAATTTAATGACATATTTCAAATTTCAGTGGCCTGAAGAAAACACCGAAGAGGATATTAAACCCCGCACTAAATTACTTGATGGTTTAAAAACGGCATTGAGAACGTCGACACACAGCTTTGTTTTAAGATTCATAGAATTGGAAGGTTTAACACGTCTGCTGGACGTTTTAAAATCTCTACCATATGTTCCTGCTCAAAGTCCTTTACATACAAGCTTAATAGGCTGCGTTAAAGCATTAATGAACAATTCGGTAAGCAACTGTGTTTCAAATTTTGTACTTTAGGGGCGGCCGATTCCACGAAAAACACTCGGTTACTTTTAATTTTTAGATATGTGAAACAACACATTCTTTAAGTTTGTCTAGACACATCAGCCCTTATGTAAAAAAATTATTCCATTTTCGAATAAAAACACATACTATCATTGTATTTCTAACACATTTCTTTGAAATTTTCGATTATCCTTTCCCTCGAAGTTAATAAATATCATTTAATAGTCTGCCATGGAAAAAGTGCAATTTGGGAATGGAGGCGGCCGAAATATTTTCGCACACGGGTGGCCGATCCCCTTGAGACAAGCCTGATAATATATATATATATATATATATATATATATATAAATGGTGGCCCAAATGAGACTAAAGAATGTAATGTGTAAATTTATGTATAAACCCTCCGTCTTATTTGGACACCTATATATTAAAACTTTGTAAAAATTATTATTTTATAGAATCAACAATTTTTTAAAATTCACAAAAATACAATTTTTCTCTAAAATTCATGCTTCATCCAATTTTTACAGTTTTAAAAGACGTACTTTTCCAAATTTGATATCTCTAATAAAAACATCTAATTTAACCCAAACCCTTTCTTTTCTCAAACATAAAAAAAATATTAATTTTGTTAGCAATTTTATATTATTTTGCTAATTGTGGTAACTACTATGACAAAGATTTATAAAAGTAATTCTCTGATTCATGCTGTTGTTCACATTATTTTTTTTAAAAAAAATGATACATAGGCTACATTGAATTTCTTGAAATACTGCTGAAAATTTCTTGCATATCAAATTTGAGACACATGTTATCTATGATGTAGAACTATATATAATAGTATTATCACAATCTTATTGAATATTACCTCTTATACTCTCAGGATATTAAAATAATTTCCTCATTATTTTCATTTTTAGTGGCACGTTGGTAATTAACTTAGTATTAGTATAGATAACAATTTTCGAGAAGCACCACACTTTCTTATGTATATCTTCATACTAACAATAACTATAAATTAATCACTTTATTGAAAAATAAAGGATAAACCAAATTAGTTTTTTTTAAAAACAATAATATTTTTTGGATTTTATAATTTGCCTTAATTTATTAAAATCAATTTTTAACTTAATTTTATTATTACCTTTCATTTTGGCACTTTATAGAATTTACTTTAATACAAATGAATCATTCCACTCAAACATCACAACATTTTATAAAAAGTTATTGATTATATTATTATTAATTATATTCACTTTATTTACTACTAAACATTTTAATAGTCATATCATCATCAGAGCATTGTATTATAAAATATTATGCAGTGCTCTTGATATGATTAGTGGCCATCAACACGTGCATCAAAGAATAACATGAAGAATAAATGTTTATTAAGCATATAAAATCATTTTAAGTAGTAGTGTGTAATTCATTTAATTTAATTATTATTATTACATATTTTTTACGAGATAAAAGTGAAAAATGTACATTAGAAATCTATTTTAATTTCTAAAATAATATTTTTTTGTTACGTTTTTATAATACGTAAAACGTATACAATGTAACAAATATTTGAACATATCAAAATACCCAAGTATCACAACTAATTAGATAGTAACGAAATATTCAATCATATAAAAATTAAATTTGAAATATTCTAAAACATAACATATTGACTTTTGGATATAAAACTTGCAAAAATTTTTAAGCATATATAAATAATAAAACAATATTTTTTTCTAGCATGGGCGTGCACATGTATTAGCACATCCGACTGGTATAAATATTATTGCCCAATCTCTAAGTTCAGAAAACATAAAAACTAAAATTGCCGTTCTTGAAATTCTTGGAGCTGTTTGTTTAGTTCCAGGAGGCCATCGAAAGATATTAGATGCCATGTTACATTATCAACAATATGCATTTGAAAGAACTAGATTCCAAGGAATAATAAATGACTTAGATAGGTCAACAGGAATATATCGAGATGAAATCAATTTAAAAACAGCTATTATGTCCTTTGTAAATGCCATACTAAATTATGGTCTATGTCAAGAAAACTTAGAATTTAGACTGCATTTAAGATATGAATTTTTAATGCTTGGTATTCAGCCAATTATCGATAAATTACGTGGATATGAAAATGAAATGCTCGACAGACATTTAGATTTCTTTGAAATGGTTCGAAATGAAGATGAACGAGAATTAGCAAGACGATTTGAACAGGAGCACATTGACACAAAAAGCACTTCAGCAATGTTTGATTTAATAAGAAGAAAACTCAGTCACACTGCTGCATATCCACATTTACAATCTTTACTACAGCATTGTTTACTATTGCCATGTAAGAATTTAATTATCTAGAATAATCACCCACGTGTGTGCGCGTACATGTGTGTAAATTGAATATATGTATGTGCGTGCGTGTGAGTGTGTGTATTATTCTATATAGCCATTTCTATAGTAATTTTCATAAACAAATATTATATATTTCTTTTTTTCTATATATATTTAACATATTCATAATTACTTTTATTACTTAAAAATTGTATTTTTAGTATGTTTTTCAAAAAAATACAAAATTTGGCATTTGTATGATATAATTGTATGTTTTCAGTGGACTATGGATCACATCCACAACATTGGTTATTATTTGATCGCATCGTACAACAAATTGTATTACAACCAGAAAATGAACTAGATAAAATAGGAAAAAATCCAGATGTTGCACCTATAAATATTAATGTGAAAGAAATTGTTCATTTGTAAGTGTGTGTGTGTGTATGTGCACATTTTTTTAAAAAAATGTAATCAATATATTAAAACAGAATAATATCAAAAATATTATTTTATAGGCTAGCTAAAGAAGAAGAACTAGTAGCTGCTCGACAGAAGGCTGAGGAACTGGAACGAGAAAACAGTGATATTTCTAACAGACTTGCTAAGAAAGAACAAGAACTTGATCTACGAACTCAAGAAAAAGAAGACATAGAATCCAGTTTAGCTAGGTTTAAAGAAAGACTTGAAAAAGAAACAGCATCTCATATTGAAACACGTCAACGTTTAAGTGAATTGGAATATCGAGCTGCTGAATTAGACAGACAAATAAATTCTGAAAGGGGTGAAAGACATCGCCTCGAGCAAATTGTTAGTTCTGGAAATATTCCAGATGACACTAAAGTAATAGGATTAAATAAATCATCAGGATCTACTACTGATTTCAACAAAATAGATATTCCTATTCCACCTCCACCCATGATGATGGCACCTCCACCTCCGCCAGTTCCAGGTCCTCCTCCACCTCCTAGCGCTCCGAGTGCACCACCCCCAGCGCTAAATAGACCTGATTTACCCAAAAAAAATATTCCACAGCCATCAAATCCCTTAAAATCGTTTAATTGGTCAAAATTGCCAGAAACTAAAGTTACAGGCACCATTTGGAGTGAATTAGATGATTCAAAGTTGTACAATACAATGGAATTAGATTGCATCGATAGATTATTTTGTGCATACCAAAAAAATGGTGTTATGAATGAAGGTTCGATAGAAGATCTACGATTGATTGGTAAAAATCGTACAAAAGTGTTATCGGTTATTGATGGACGCCGAGCACAAAATTGTACAATTCTTTTGTCTAAATTGAAAATGTCCGATGAAGAAATTTCAAAAGCAATCCTGAGTATGGACAGTAAAGAACAACTGCCGATTGATATGGTTGAACAATTATTAAAATTCACTCCGAGTGCAGAAGAAGCTGCATTACTGGAAGAACATAGTGATGAAATTGACTCATTAGCAAGAGCCGATCGTTTTCTGTACGAAATCTCAAAAATACCTCATTACGAACAACGATTAAAAAGTTTACACTACAAAAAACGTTTTAATATAGCACTAAACGAAGTAACACCTCGTATTATGAATGTTATGGAAGCTTCTAGAGAAGTGGCTAGATCAAGAAGATTACGTAGACTTTTAGAATTGGTGTTAGCTTTAGGAAACTATATGAATAGGGGTGCTCGTGGTAACGCAATAGGTTTTAGATTGGCTTCACTTAATCGTTTAGTAGATACAAAATCCAGTGCAGCAAAAGGAACAACACTTTTACATTACCTAGTACAGATTGTTGAAAAGAAGTTTAAAGATATTCTCAGATTAGAAGAAGAACTATCACATATACGAGACGCTGCCAAAGTATCATTCGGAGAACTAGAAAAAGATGTTCGTTTATTACGAGCTGGTCTCAAAGATGTCGGTCACGAAATAGAATTTCATCGCACACATTTCTCTCCAGCTCAACCTGCAGATAGATTTGTTCCAGTCATGAGAGATTTTCAAGCTACTGCTACATGCCGATTAGCTGAATTAGATGATCAGTTTCAAGATATGAAAACAAGATTTGATCGAGCTGTCAGATTGTTTGGCGAAGATTCTAGCACTATTCAACCAGATGAATTTTTCGGAATTTTTGACACATTTCTAACAACATTTTCCGAAGCTCGCCAAGATAATGAAAACATGAAAAAACGTCAAGAAGAAGAAGAAAAACGTGCCAAACAAGAAGCCGAGCTCAAAAAACGAACAATGGAAAGAAAAAGTAGTAGGGAAGGAATTTTGTCATCTGTATCAAAATCATTAGGCCTTCAAAATGGTATTAACGGAAGTGGTGATATAAAATCAGACGCGAAAGGAGAATTTGATGATTTAATTTCAGCATTGAGAACCGGAGACGTTTTTGGTGAAGATATGGCAAAATTTAAACGTTCTCGTAAATCTCGTGTATCAAATGGTAATTCTCCTCCAAGGTCAAGAACATCCGTTCATAGAGAACATAGTAGAGAAAGATCTGGACGAAGATCATAATTATGAAAAACAAAACATTAATGTCTGTTAAAATGATTTTGTGTCACAAAACATAAAAATATTATTCATAGTAGACAACCAATAAATTGTAAATATTTTATAATGATTAGATTTTTATTATATTAAATATTGTACCATAGTATTTCATAAAAACTAAAATTTCATCGTTTTGTTATTAATATATAAAGACTGATATTAATTATAACTGTTATATGTCTACATACACAGGCTCATAAATTACTTATACATAATATTTATATAAAATAAACACTATAATTTTTTTTTAAAATATGTCATATAATGTTCATGTTATGTATGAAGTAATCAGTATAACTTTTTAACTATATTTAAAAATAAATATGTACACTGTCAAATATTAGTTTTCAGAATTTAACTTTCAATATTTTTCAGTATACACAAGCAGAAACAAACAAAAACTTATTGAACAAATGAAATATTCCAATAAAAAATACCTGTTATTTTCAGCACACTACAGAAATAATTTCATATTTAATTATTTTAAATGTTTTGCCATTAGTTCAAAATAATTTTAATAAATAGATAACTAAAAAAACACATATAATTATAATTCAGTATAGTAACCAGTTCACTGTATCTACCTTAAATAGCATAAATTTTTATTTAGTAATTTTTATAAATTTGTATAACCATTTATGAAATCATTATAAATATCTATTGATGATACCTCCCTCAACTGTAAATTCAATAAACAATTATTGGACATTAAATTATTAAATTTATTTACAATTACTAAAAATTTTTAATATTTTGAGCAGATTCATTTCATAATACAAAATTTCCATTTCTACCCTCTATTCATAATACTATTCTCTCAATTCTAGCTATACTTTTTATTTTATATATATATATATATATATATATATATATATATATACACATATACACACACACACACGATCATCCAAATGTGATACCTGGATTTGTGTTTTATTGTCATATTTGGATGACCCTATATATACAAAAGATTTTTTGAAATCAGTGCTACTAACAGTAAGACAACATTCCTTAGGGCCTGTATATCATTGATTAGTCATCAATTTCGCCCTAACATGCCCTATGTCGGAGCAGTGGCAATTAGACATTTTTACATTTCGTACCAAAAGTACTACCTTTGATATGAAATTTCTGAGGTGCTAGCAAATTATTGCACATTGACTATAAAACATACAGAAGTCATTGATATAAATTAATCCATTAAAAATAGTTAATTTCACTCATATTTTAATATAATTAATAACTCATATTTTAATTTAATAGATTTAATTTAACGTCATATTTTAATATAATTTTTTTTAAAAAAAAAGAAAAGTAATTCAGGTAATTCTCTACACTCTTTATTTAATACTTACAAAATATATATAAACAATTTTGAAAATTACTCCCAGCGACTTTTTTTTCCTTTACGCTGTCGTTCTGTTTGTATTAAAGGTGCATTTATACCAGGTTGAGGTTTTATTGTGTTTTCCCAACTGGTATTTGATGATGCTGTGAACTAAAAAAGATAACATAGAAATATAGTTTCTATTAATAAATGATTATTAATAAAAAATATATAAATACCTGATTCTGATACTGATTTTTAAAGGCAGCTTTCATTGCAGATAACCGGTCAGTAGCTGGACCTGACTTAGGTACTATTTTATTAATAGTTTCTGA
Organism: Neoneuromus ignobilis; assembly: GCA_029203775.1. Classification (NCBI taxonomy): domain Eukaryota; kingdom Metazoa; phylum Arthropoda; class Insecta; order Megaloptera; family Corydalidae; genus Neoneuromus; species Neoneuromus ignobilis. The sequence goes on from CP092088.1 coordinate 24,428,340, forward strand.
AACACTCTGAAATATTTACATTTTTAATATTTTTCAAATATAACAATATATAAAAAAATAATTTTAAAACACACACACACACATGTACATATATATACACTACCGTTCAAAAGTTTGGAAACAAGTATATTTTTCACTAAACAAAAAAATCTCAATACATTTCCATCTGACTTAAATATCATTGGGTATAATTTTGTTTTTCAACAAGATAATGACCCCAAGCACACTACTAACTTGTGTAAACAATTTATTAATCGCAAAAAAGCAGCAGGAGTTATTGAAGTCATGAAGAGGCCGTCTTAATCTCCTGATTTGTCTCCAATAGAACTGATCTGGGATAAACTGAACAGGAGAATTAAAAGTTGTGCTCCAACACTAGCTCTTAACAATTCTGGTAATATCTTTAGATAGAATGGGAAAAGACAGATGAAAAATATTTCAAGAAATTAATAAATAGAATGCATAAAATTGGTTTGGAATTAATGATAAATAAAGGTGGTCATTTTGACGAGGCAAGAATTTAATTTAAATAATATAGTTTTTGTATTTTTGGATTGAATTAGATATAAGTAAATGCTGTGATTCCAATAAAACAATATATACACAATTCTTTTATTACTTATTCAACAATTTGTGTTTCCTTCTAAACTTTTGAAAGGTAGTGTATGTGTGTGTGTATGTATAAATTCAATTCTATATTTTCACCTGAGAATTAACTGCATGATGTTTTGGCCTTTCTTTAAATCCTAAACCAGTACCACCCACATTGAGATTTTTTCCTTTTCCACTCTTAAATCTTGAACTACGAAACCAAGAACTTTGCATTGCAAGATCTAATAATAATTGTGGAACTTCCTGAAAAAAATTACAACTATTACATTTATTAAAAGAACAAATTTATTTCACAATATACTTACAATTTGTGTTTAAGAAATAAATATATTGAAAAATATAGGTTATCAACAGTATATATAAACCAAAAAGTGTCAGTAAATAAAATACAATAAATAAATTACATTAATGTAAAACTATAATTATTTATATAATAATATATGCTTACAGAATTTAACAAATCAATAAATTAAAATCTTTTTGAAGCAATTATGAATATATAGATAATTATAATAAAATAAACAATTTTAAAAATACAATAAATATTTATTTTATATATGAATGTATGAAAATACATAGTTAAAATAATTTTACCTGATTAGCACCTTCCAAATTTCTAACAAGATGTCCTACAAATTCCTTATCTTTTGGTGTTACTAATGTATAAGCTGTTCCTTTTTCTCCAGCTCTACCTGTTCTTCCTATACGATGTGTATGAGTATCAATATCTCTTGCAATATCGTAATTGACAACAGTTCGTATATGTGGAATATCTAAACCTCTTGCAGCAACATCTGTTGCAACAAGTATGTTAATTTCTTTTTTTTTGAATTTAGTAATAACTTTATTTCTTTCAATTTGATCCATATCTCCATGCAACAATAAAACTTCATATTCTTTTAAAATTAAATTATTTGCCACCTGCTCTGCATCAACCTTTTAAAATTAAAATTATATGTTTTATAAAAATTAAAAAAATAATTTAAACACAAAATTTTCATTAATACAAATTTTTCATTAATAAAATCAATTTTTATAAATTAAATATTATTTATATTCTTAATTTATAGGAATAATTAGAATATTGACACTGACTAATAATTATATTATGGTCTACAAAATACATTAAAACCTGTGCGCATGCGCATACGAATGCACGTGTATGTGCGTAAACATAACAAATACCTTTTTGGTAACAAATATTAGCACGCTTCCTGCTGAAAGAAATTCGACTATACAACGTAATAGCCATGACCATTTATCATTGACATCTCGCATAACCAGAACTATTTGTGTAACATCTGTGTTTGCTTCACCAACATCACCCTATAATAGTTTTTTTTTTTATTATTATACATAATTTATAAAAAAGTACATTTATTTATAAAAAGAATATGAAATTGAATCTAGTTAAAAAAAATAAAGTAAAATAATAATGGTACAAGAAAAATAATCATACATATAAAAAATTACTATTATTATTATAACTAAAACATCAAGTTCCACTTACTTGTACAATTCTTACAGGATCCATGAGGACATCGCGAGCGAGCTTTTCAATTTTTTTTTTAAATGTAGCACTAAATAGCAGAGTTTGACGATCCGGACGAACATGATTACATATAGACCTCACTTGGGTTTCTAATAAAAAAAAATCTCATATAATTCATTTCATCTAATTCAAGCATATAAAAAAATGAAATAAATACACATATATCATAAATGAAAAATATAAAATTGAATATTCATATATAACATTCCTTTAAATTAATTAAAAACACATTGAAATAAAATAAAAATAAAAATTAAGTATACCAAATCCCATATCAAACATTCGATCAGCTTCATCAAGAACTAAAAATGTTACACGAGTTAAGCTGAGTGCTTTTATTTTCACTAAATCAATACATCTTCCCGGAGTGGCTACCACAATTTCAGCACCATTTTCTAATGCTTTTGATTGTTCCCATTTTGAACCTCCGCCATAACAACAACAAACTTGTATGTTATAAACTTTTCCATACTTTCGAGCTTCATTATAAATCTAAAAAAGTATTTTTAATATATTACACTATATTAATACATTACACTATATTACTTTTCTATACATCACAACAATATTTTATCAAAGTACACATAGAATTTCTTTATTAACTGAATTTTGATTAAAACAGTCCTTTACCTGTTGTGATAATTCTCTTGTTGGCGCTAAAATAAGTCCAATTGGACCATCACCAGCTTGAAGTTCTTCCTGACCCATTATATGTATTAGCATAGGCCAAACAAAAGCAGCAGTTTTTCCACTTCCAGTTTTTGCAATTCCTATTAAATCTCGACCATTCAAACTTGCTGGAATTGCTTGAGACTGAATCGGTGTAGGTTGAGTATATTCAGATTTAATTATTGCTTTCATTAATTGCTCATCAAAACCAAAATGTGCAAAACTTGTAACTGGATGAGGAGGTGTGGCTCCTGTCACTTTAATACCCAAAGTCTTTCGTAATTCTTTCACTTGCTCTGCTGTTAATTTCTCAATTTCTTCATGTACTGTATAGTAATTTTTTTCAAAGGGCTGATAAGTTATAGTACTATGATCTATCGGTGGCAATGGATCAATATCTTTTTTACGCTGAGGTGGAATTGGATTTCCATCTTCATCGTATTCAATTTCATTGTCACTTCCTTCGTCATAAACCCCGGCAGTAGGATTTTCTTCCATGTATCTGTATATGATTAAAATTAATTAAACCATGAACTCGATAACAAATATTACTTAAAAATACCTATAATAAGACTCTTCTATATCCTCTTCTTCTATATCATCTCTAATGCCTTTTTTTTTATCAGATGAAATATTCTTTTCATCATATACAGCATTTTGACGTACTTCTTTTTCAATTCCAACCATAAATGCATCAAGAGGATCTTCATCAGAATCATCAGCTTTTGCTGCACTTGGGCTTCCAGGTGCAGGTATGTATGCTAATGTAGATGTTGAATTAACTTCATCATCATCATCTTCAAAGTACCTTAATATTAAATATATTAACAACTCGCTGCAGTATTAATAAAAATATAAATCTTTTAATGAAATCTACACACTCGTCTTCAGTTTTTGCACGTTTTTTTGTTAAACTCCATGAAGCTGCAAGTGCATTTTGACTTATAGCATTCATCGTTGAATATCCTTGCTTACTGACACCACTAGAAGAAGGTGGCGGTATTGCATTGTTGCTGCGTTTATTTATTTGGAAACCAGAATAACCAAAACGCTTATTTGAACTCATGTTGTTAAATATTAATTAACCTGTCATTTGTTTCAATTAATAATCAATATGTAAACACAAAATACAACGGAAATACAAAATATAATGAAAATAAACACATCATTCTTAATAATTATGTATATAATATACAAATACTATATATGTATATCTATATATGCATATATAGAAGTATATGTTTAAAAAACAATATAACACAAAATATTTTCAAGTATTAGACACCAAACCATGCAATTTAATACGATTTAATTAAATATGAAACATTTCATTCGTTACTAAAAGAAAATGGCTTTTTAACATTAGTAAAACTAAATTTACCAAAGAACCAATAAAATAAAGTTCATAGATTAAAATATTATAAATACAGATTTAACTATAAAGTTCTATACAATTCTTTAGAACACAATCTGGGATAGTTGGTTACAAAAATAAACATATACATATATGTGTTTATTTTGGAAACTACTGTTTTAAGAAAATTTGCAATTTGTTTCTCATTCTTCACACTGGAAATTATTTATTACTATTTGATTCAAGTATATGGTTGACATTTGTTTAGTCATAATGGCTGCTTTGAATAGTGTTGTAGGATTACACAAACAATTAAAAGCAGAATGGATAAAAAAATCTCCAAATTTAAATAAATGTAGTGAGTTGCTCACTCAATTAAAGGTATTTAATTTTCATTCAAATTAGTTTATATATATATATATATATATATATATATATATATATATATATATATATATATATGTGTGTGTGTGTGTGTGTGCACACATATCAATTAAATGACAAATCATTTTTCTTCATAGGTTGCTTTAACAAATCTTATTTTTCTTCCTACATCAAATACAAGTGCTAGTCAAGAAGAATTATTAATTGCTCGAGATATACTTGAAATAGGGGCCCAATGGAGTGTAGTTAAAGGAGATATTCCATCGTTTGAAAGATACATGGCTCAGTTGAAATGTTATTATTATGATTACAGATCACAATTATCAGAATCTGCATTTAAGTATCAGTTACTTGGATTAAATTTGTTATGTTTACTTTCACAAAATAGAGTTGCAGAGTTTCACACTGAATTAGAATTGTTACCTGTGGAAAAATTACAAACTGATGTGTATATTAGGCATCCATTGTCATTAGAACAGTATTTAATGGAAGGAAGCTATAATAAAGTGAGTAAAATTTATATGTTTATTGTACTTTTTTATTTTAATTCGATTTAAGTAACCATATATTTTGATAGATCAGACAATATTACAAATATATATATATATATATATATATATATATATATATATATATATATATATATATATATATATATCTTGATGCTATCATGCATTGAAACATTTCCAAATTTAAATAATTCTTTAATTGATGAATAACAATCATAATGAATAAATTATATTAAAAATTATTGAGAACAATTTGTTGAATTTTTTTTCAGATATTTTTGGCCAAGGGTAATGTTCCAGCTCAAAGTTATAATTTTTTCATGGATATTTTGTTAGATACGATTCGTGGAGAAATAGCAGAATGTCTTGAAAAGGCATATGAAAAAATTTCATTGGGTGAAGCTGCACGGATGTTATATCTAAACAATCAACAAGTTATAAAAGAATTTGGCATGAAGGTAAGAGTTCATAAATTAATATATTCATTTATTTTACAATATATTTTTCAGAAAAATTGGACATTGGGTCGTGACAACTTTTTCCACTTTACTCCAGAAGTGAAAAAAACTAATGAACCTATTCCATCAACAGAACTTGCAGAACAAGCTATCGAATATGCTAGAGAATTAGAAATGATAGTATAAACTCATTTTATTTATGTTGAAATATAAACCTAAAATAATGTTTGTCTTATATAAATAAAACTTTTTTAACTAAAATATAAAATTTCAATTTTATTATAAAAATGACATACATTTTACCATTTATTTTAGTGATTTAGAATACTATATTACTTTTTAAAAAGTAAATATGAACTACATCATAAAAAATATTATTTTAGTATAACTAATAAGTGACACTAAATATTGTGTATTTTTAATTATTATTAATTCATTAATAAATTTTATAATTTAAAACCGAAACAATAATAAATGAAATAATGTAAAAGGAGAGTATAGAATTACAATTATGAAGCTACAGTGTTTTTTGAGTAATTATATATTTAATGCCAAAATAATCTTTCAAAGTATAATGTGAAATATACACACATTAAAAAATATTTTTAATGAAACATTTTTTCAAGTTTTTAGTCAAGCAAAAATAGTACCTATGTATACTATGTTAAGTAAATTCATTTGAAATTTTTTTCAATAAAAGATGCATCATTTCATAGTAATAAATTTTTATAGTTTTATTGTTTAAAACTGATAGTTAATTATGCACTTTTAAGTGTTTTATTTTTGTTTCATATTACTTAGAAATGGTCTTAGTAACTCGTATTATTGGAATTGTTTTCTTCAATATTCACTTCTTATTATTACAACTAAAAATATTTTTTATAAATCGTAAATAGTTATTATACAGCATCAATCTTGAATCTAGGTACCGCATATTTCAGTATCCCAAAACTTAAAATTATAAATTTTGTACAAACTTATTTTGTCTAAACAATATTACTATGTACAATTATTTAAGATGCTAATTCAATTTATATTAACATTTTTAAAAAAATACTTCAAGAATAGGAATTAAAATTTATTTTAAAATTAATATAAAAAAATTATATAACTATATATCATCTGTAGTATATAGGAACATCTAGAATATGAAAATAACAGAAACAATAGTTAGGTAAAATTATTTTATACAACTTTTTTCACATAAAATACAAATATATTTACAATTTGGTTTAAAGAAATACAACAAAAATATGGAACATATATATAAACTGGTTTATTATTTACTAAAGAAGAGGAATAATAAACCAGAACTTGGCATAAAATGTTGTAAATATTGAAGAGGTGAATTTATAAAGGTGATTTAAATTTACATTGTTTATAAATATTCTATATTTATTTTGATTTTTCTGTTCATTATCACTGACAAATTCTTTATAAAAGTAATATTAAATTTTTATACCTGACATTCTTTATATTTAATTAGAATTGTAAATTATTAATATGACCAAATTTAGTCCATCGTTTTTGTTCTTTTTTTTTGCTTATTCTAATTATAAGTATTAAAATTAGATGCATCATCAAAATTTATAAGGTGATGAAAAGATAAATTGTTTTAAAAAAATACATTTATAAATTGGTTTTATATATATATATATATATATATATATATATATATATATATATATAAATATACATATATATATATATATATACACATACACACACAGATGTATTATTTTACACTAATAACAAAAAAATGCTTGGAAGGTTTGCCAGCAAAGTATATTTTTTATTTGAAGTTATTTTTAGTAATCACCTTTAAAATAAATTTACCCTTGTAAATAAAATTACAAAATAATAATTGAAAAATCTTAATAAGTTATTTTTGTACAAAACACATTTTTAGTTTTTATTTTCCCGGCTTTTGTTAGATTTATTCAAGACTTCCACTAATGAAACATTCATAATGATATCTATTTTGACACTGAGAATATACAAGACAAAAAGTTATGGTTTATTTATAAATGAATGAAGTTTTAAAAAAATAAAGATTTCATTTTTACTGATTATTATTTTTTTATATATGTTAACAAAAATAATGAACACATTTTTGTCAAAAAAGTGATTATGAATTCAACACAGAATTTGATTGTCGTCACAAAAAAAATTGTTCTTTAAAATGCATATTGCTGCATTTTTTTTATAACAAAATATAAATTAAAAATTCCATTCGATAAATTTCAAAGATGTGTGTGTGTGTATGTATGTATGCATGCATGCACTTACGTGTATATATATACATACACACACACACACACACACACACACACGAAGGTCGTTTCATAAATATGGTAAATTTATGTTTAATTTAATTAATTAAATTAAATTTTTCAATTTAGTTTTCCTTATTTTTTTACCATACTTATCAAATGACCCTCGTATGTATGTGTGTGTGTGTGTGTATATATATATATATATATATATATATATATATATATATATATATATATATATATATATATATATATATATATATATATATAGAATTATTTATAAATATAGTACTTTTAATAAAATATAAATAGAATTAAAGAAAAATATTTTTACTTTAATATATTGTTTACAAATAAAAATAACAGATTTATCATCTAAGGTATTTTATTGAATTAGTATATATATATATATATATATATATATATATATATATATATATATATATATATATATATATATTATATATATATATATATATATATATATATATATATATATATATATATATATATATATATATATATAATTATTTAAAAACTGCAGTACTTTTAATAAAATACAAATAGAATTAAAGAAAAATATTTTTTCTTTTAACATATTGTTTACAAATAAAAAATAACAGATTTATCATCTAATGTATTTTATTGAATTAGTACTGATTTAAATCTTTTTATTTTAATCTTTTTTAATAAGAATAAAATTATAAATTTTAAACACTGCATATAAAAACTTTTAGTTTTTGAAAATATAGCATTATATGAAGTATTTAAATACTTTAATTTAAATAAAACATTTTTGTTTCTATTTAAATTCAGTTCAAAAAATATATGTAGTATTTAAATGAACTAATTATTTTTTATTTTTTAAATCTTATATAAATAAAACATTTTTCTATTTTAATTTTTTAGCAGTTATTGTGAATATTTTTATTATGCATGAAAATTAGTTTTATAAATAAAAATTAATTAATAATTTGATTTAAATCAATTATATTTGATACTTCCGTTTTTATTTTCATTTATATGCCTGTTTTTAGATTATCATTTTTTTATTAAAAAAACTAATTCATTTTTAATACCAGTAGTGTTAATAAAATGATATAATCTTAAAACATACTGCAACAAATAACATTAACTGATTAAATTATGTTGCAGTTTTATTCTTTGGTATTAGATACAGTAAAAATTAATTTAAAAATAACTGCACATCTGATATCTGCAATTTTATCACTAGTTCTACTTTCAACGAAACGACTACCTTAAAATTACTTTTTTATAGAAAAGTATTTTTTTTTGTCTTTTATTTGAAAGTATTTAGTTATATTGTGTGTGAGTGTGTAAGTAAGTATGTATGTATGTGTGTGTGTATGTATGTATGTATATATATATATATATATATATATGTATATATATATATATATATATATATATATATATATATATATATATATATATATATATATATATATATATATATATATATATACACACACACACACACATACATATGCATGTATGCACGTGCGCGCGTATATTAAATTAAAGACTATTTTGAAAATGATTACCTATAATGATGACAAAAATCATCACATATAAATTCTATTTTCTTGTATGTATAAAATACAATTACAAATGTTGTATATGTGTGCTAAATAGGAAAAAAATCATATAATGTGAAAATAATAAATTACATTTTGGTACCATTAATAAGCAAACAGATTATTAAATTATTAGTACATGCAATGATAAAAATATAAATATAGGCATAATTAAATCAAATACAAAAAGTTTATAAAATTCAAATAAAACAATTTATCCATAACGACAATTTCTTATTACTAAAACATGCCCCGGCTTTACACATATATGGACAAAAATAATATATACAAAAAAATCACACATATTATGTGTTATGTATTATTATTAAATTATACATTTAATGAAGTTTCAATTAAATGGACAATGAATTATTTTTTATTTATTTACTATTTTTAAGAAAAAATTCTTTACATAACCTTTTAAATTTTGTAAAATATGATCATTTAAATACTTTATTTACTTGCTTCATTAAAATTGTACACTTACAAAACATCAGTCAATTAACTCTTTTATTTTGTCAATGCCAGTGTGAATTGTCTTTTATATTAGAAGTCAACTGAATACTACTTATTATATAATATTAAAAATACTATATTTACATAAAATATTTATATAACAAATATATATGTATGTGTTTAAGTATATACATATAATGATGTATGTAAATATTATATAAGTATGTATATATGTATATGTGTGTGTATGATGTATGTATGTATACTATATATATATATATATTTATATATATATATATATATATATATATATATATATATATATATATATATATATGCACACACAAACATGCAGACATTTATACACTCAAATATAACTGTACAAAACAAACAAATATTTGCAAAAATATTAGAAATAAACTGATACATATGCATGCATGTTTATTAACACAAATGTAATACATATTTGGATATGTATGTATGTATAATGATAAATAAATAATAAACTAGAGCTAAAATAGATATGTAAATTCTTAAATGATAAACAATACCTTATCAACTAATTTAAAGCAATATTTTTTAATTTAAAAATGCATTATTTAAGAAATCTTCACTGAACATAAATCAGTTTACAATATTATAAAAATGAAACTTGTGCAAATATCTAACCTCCTATGTTTATATAATATTTACTCGCATGAACAGAAGTACATATAAACTTAAATTACTTTAATTCATATAAGATATTAATTGATGTAATGAAAAAACTATTTTATATACCTGTTTACTTATAAGACTAGAAATGAATTTATAATCACTATTAACTTTTTTAAATTCATAATCATTTTTTATTTTACTATAAATTTCTGAAAAGTAACTTTATAAACATTGTTTTTATTTTAAAATATATCCAATAATACTTTTAGTAATTAAATAAGATTAAAAATACTAATTAAAAATAAATGATATCAAAAAATGTATATCATTACATATTCGGAATCCATAAATGAAAAAAAATATTTGAAAATGTTCAACATACACACACACACACATGTATGTATGATGTATATGTATGTGTTTATATATATATATATATATATATATATATATATATATATGTGTGTGTGTGTGTGTGTATGTACGTATGTATATATATATATATATATATATATATATATATATATATATATATATATATATATATATATATATATATATACATACACACACACACATTCAGTCATGGTGGCCCAAATGAAACTGAAAGATACAAACAGGATTAAAGTTACATTCTTGTCTCATTTGAGCCCCCATATATACACACGCATGGTCATATACATATAATATCACACATCATAAGTTTAATCAAACTATGAAAAGTTTAACTGTAAATGAAATAAAATAAATTGAATTTAAGAAATTTTTGTTTACAGAACAATAAGTTTACATATTAATAAAGCAATGGACATAAAAATAACAATGTTAATTAAATTTGAATTTTCACCATTTGCAATTATTATTTCTTAACAAATACACAACGTATTATTAATCTTTCAAAATATTTTTCATCAATTTTGCATTCCATACATTCTGAACAGCCTCCTTACTTGTAAGTAATGTTCTACTCATCTCTTGGTCCAAATGATTCCATAAAATTTAATCAGATTACAATCTGAACTTTGAAGTGGTCATATCATTAGAATGAGAATTCCTTCTTTAAACAAGCTGTCAAAAATTTACAATTTTGGCAATATGTTTGAGATTTTTATCCTACTTGTAACCAAACTCCTTGCTTATTATTTTCAGTCTTGTAAAATTGTGCATTCTACTAATATTTGCATATAAATATTTTTAGTAATTTTTTCTATTATTTGAACCAATTTCCTGATGTGACTATCCTCAAAACATACCCACACTATAACATTTATAACACTATGCTTAAATGTCTTAATTACACATTTAAGAATAACGTTATAAATTTTATAGTTTGGGTATGTGTTAAAGATCAACATCTGACATCCTTTTTTCCAAACAACGACAAATAAATATATGGCTATAATAATTTTTTAACTTTGTTTCTCCAAATATTCAATTCATCTCAAACTGACCTCATAAACCGTTAAAAAAATTTCAAACACTTTGACATGAACAAAATAATAAATAACAAGTCATTTTAGTTCATTGAAAGGGACATGAATCTATGAAAAAGAACCATGTTGTAAAAAACAATAAATAACACCTACCCACTTAAATATAACAGATTCCTCAGATACAGACAAGCAAACAGGTACGGATATGTACTACCCTTGCGGATCATATGACGAAACAAAAAGAGTCAACCCCCAGTTAGAGATGGATTGAATAGAGATACAAAAACACAAATTAGTATATATAAACAAATCAAACAATTAGTCTCGATTTTTACAAAAAAGCTCTGACGATGATGGCATCGTCATTGAAATGCTCAGCAGCCGACATAATTATAAACAATAAGTGATTATTGAACACTTCATAGCCAATGTGGTGTTGAGAATAAAAATTCATCTGTGTTAAATCCATAACACTCGTTTCCAGTTTTTAACTGTCCTTGAATTTCTGTTAGTTTACATCCAATTAAGTCTTTTCTGCTTATGTGTAAGTAGACACGCCTTTTTGTAGGGATTTAGCATTTAAATTCAATTTTTGCTAAGCAAAATTTAACTATTGTTAAACTAACTGTGATGCTGTAACACACATTAAATTTTGCCATGTTATCCAGAATCCATAATTAATCTGCAGCTTTCCATAATTAATCTGTTTTATATTGCATCTAGGATCTTAAAATGTTCTATTTTTTTATTATTTTAATGAGTTAGTGTCCACAATATTCTAAAACTTTTCAATGTTGAGCAATTTTTCTATTTGAAAGCTTCATATCATGTAAATCCATCATTTTCCCCTTTTGTACAAAGTTTCAACTCTTTCTTCTTGTCATATTTTCAATAAAAAAAAGATGATTTCTAATATAACAATGACTGCATGAATACTGAGAGTAGAATAAATAATAACTAAACATGTATTCTAAGACATAGGAAATAACACCTACCTCTTCTAAATCAAACAATTACCCACAAACATTAAAGGGGTAACAGATTATTGCTGTTATTATATTTATTGGCCAAATGCAGTTATTTATAAAAAATGATTTTTATCTAAAACTGTTATTTAATTACATGAAATAGTTGTTACATAATTTGTAAAATGTATAAAATCATTACTATATACATAAAATTTTCATAAAACCGACTAAACTATTTTATTTCATTATCTAATTCAACTTTTTCATGGTCCAAAACTTATGGAAGATAATATATATATGTACATATGCATGCATGTGTGTGTGTGCGTCTGTGTATACTCATACACACACAGTATTACCATAGACACTTATATAAAAATTATAATAATCATAATTATAATTACTTATTTTGATGGCCACATCATTAACAGTTGAGCATTGCTTATAAAATCTGAACTAATTAATAACATTAAACAAATTTTAGTTAAACCAAAAACTTTTCAATTACTACTAATTGTGATAATACAATTATTAATCAGTACATGGACCTTTATTTTTTTAAACTTTGATTTTTTTTTAAAAAAAAAACACAAAATACTGTTTTGTTAATAATGCACATATGAATTTAGCTGCACTCTTCACAAATTTCCAATTTTTTCAGCAAATGCAAATTGTTGGAAAGCAGCACTAAAATAATAAAAAAATATGGTTATTCAAATGCATTTGCACATATGAGTAATTGCCTAAACGTGTTCCATTGTTAATAATGAAACATTTCAGTAACAAAAATTGCTTTCAAATAGTATTTTTTGACAAATAAATATGGTAATATACAAATGACATTCATATACAAGTAAATATATTACTAACATAAAATGTATAAATATTTTGCATAAATTAGGAAATATACATTACTATCAAGAAGTATGTGAATGTTTACATTCATATTTTATAATCATTTCTAGATAAAAATAGACTTCCAATGTAGTTTCATAACTGATAATTCTTTTTACTTAAGCATTTCACTAGTAATTTTGGAACACTTGGATTAAGCAATAAGAAAATGTTATATCTAAAAAGTACAGAAAAAAACCCCTCCATAAATTATATTACTACTGTAAAAGTTTATAAATGAACAGAACGACCTCAAAAAATAACATATTTCAATTTTAAAATAATATTTTGTATCAATAGTAGTATCCAAATTTTAGACAAACGAAATAAAAACACATTCATACTAAATATTGGATAAAAACTTATTTTGATTCATGTTGAATGATTCTAGAAAAAGTTACTATTTTTTAGAAATTCATAGTAATTTTATTTTCTATTTTTAATTAAAATAAAATAATTCATAAAATATGTTAATATTAACTTTACATTAATTACTAATAAATACATAAACTGAATTATGAATGACACAATTTTTAAAGTTTACATTTTAAATTGAAATTTAGTCCTCTAACATAAAATATCAGAATATTAGGAATAGAAATGAACATTTTTTATGGTGAAAATGTTACTATACTTTAATAGATTACAATTTATAAATTTGTTTATAATTTGTGACATATATAAAATATAACCATTTATGATTTTAAGTTATAGTTTACCAGTTGTTTTTTAATATGTACTTCTAGTTCATGCACATACACACACAAACATGCTATCACAAAAATGTAATTAATTTTTAATAATAAAATTAATAATTCTGTATTAAAAACAATTTAACACAGAAATATTGACATAATTTGAAAAAAAATATATAAAAATTATCAAAATATATGTACACAAAAAATCATTAATTAAAACAAATGTAACTTTAGATAATGAAATAGAGACTTCACTATGATAAGTTTTTTTAAATAAATTTAATTTATCTTAAAACTAATGAGCGTAACAAATATTAAATGAATTACAAAAAATTAAATAAAAATAAAACAATACGTTATATATATTAAAATATTTTTTATTACATTATTAAGTTAGGGTTAAAAATTATTTTAATTTACTCCATTCAAATTAAATAATTGTTCATAAAATAATATACTTATTTAAGAAATTCATTAATAATGTAATTCAATTAAAAATTATAAAATTTGATTTTAGCAAAAAAATCTCTATATCAAAATCTAACGATAATAATTTTGTTTAAAATAATATTAAATATAAACTGAGAAAGCATTAATAATATACTATAGATAATAGCAACAAAATTTATATGAACTAACATATATTTCTCATTCATAACTAGTTTTATGTATTTATACTTATTTACCAAATACAAAAAATCAATTTCTGTGTTATCCACAATCATATTAAAATTATATATTCATTCACTCTGAATATTATCAAAATTTACTTTTGATATTTATTACTTTCAATTTTTCATATTCATCTAGATGTAACATCACATATATACATATATATGTGAAAACCGAAAATATAATACTTTCATAATATTGCATCTGATGTAACACGAATACAAATCACTATTATATACAATTGATAACATAATATTTATACCTAAAGCTATAATATGGCTAATATAAACAATTCCGCAACATTGTAATTATATGACAATTATGTTACATTAAATGAAATAACATATGTTCAAATATGAAAGCATTCAAAATATACACATATTTTGAAAATAAATTATTAGCATTTAAAAATATGTCCTATGGAAAAAATTTCCTTTTTAAGAAACATAGTTTTTATTTTTATAAACTTTTAAATGTATACTAAAACATCTTAATTCTAATTCCATATTTCGTGGCTTTATGCAATCATTGGTTTCATTATTATAGCAGATTATTACATACAAATTTTTTAATACATTTGACATACCAGAAACATCTTAAGCAAAGTACATTACTTTCTTTGTATCTGCATGTACGGTAATAGCTCTGGCCATTGCACCTGGAGTTCTATCTTCTGAACAGCCAGATTGATGAGATCCTTCACCACTATAATACATAATTATATAAATTATGAAATACATGCAAGTGTAAGTATGCATAAGAAATTCTAATAATAAATTGTAAATGTAAATTGTAAATATAAACTATAAATAGAACATAAATAGTATTACCTGTCATGTTCCTTTTCTACGAGATGATATCTAGCACGAAAAGCTACAAGATGTGCATAATAAGCAGGTGCTGGTATAGACACTGATCTTGTACAACGTACATAAGTATGACATAACTGATATGTTAAACATTGTAGTTCATCAGAATCTAAATGGGAATCATCCCATAAAACATGATAATGGGAAGGTCTCGATGTACCCTTAAATATTTTATTATCAAATAGTAAAGCAAAAATATAAGCAATTATAAATGTATAAACTAATTTCAATATAACACAATATAAAAAAAACCTGACTAATTTCATCATCACATAATGGCTAATATAGGATATAAAACAATACATAAATTATATATTGTTCCATACCCCATTTATATTTATAAACCTAAGTTTAAAACACACTATATGTTCCATTATTTTATCATTAGCAGTTTATGAATAAATAACATTTATATTGGTTTTCTACTTACATCAGAATTACAACATGGGTGAAACAAAAATTTGTTAGTTACTAAAAACTCAATAATTAAGATATTTCTTAAATAGATTCAACTTAAAAATTAGTTTTTTTTAATGTTGCATTCTAAAAATGGTGACAAGACTAATAAAATTCATATTAATAAATAAAAGTGAACCAATGAATGAATATTCAATAGTTTTATAAAATATTCTGTTGTGGTCAATAACTTATGAAAAAGTGAATAGCAAAAGTGCTAAATCAAATTTGGCTAAAGAAATCTTTATTTGCTTTATCAATATAAAGTACATTCATTATGATTTTTTTTCCAAAAATAACAATAAATGTAATTCTTTAGCTGGTATTAAGTATTATATATATTTATTCCTTAAAATCAATATAATGGATTTTGAGAACACGAAAGTCGTCAAAATCATTGATAAATGAACCGACAGCAATTTCAGAAGCTACTTAATAGATTTCACATTAGAATTATTGTTCACTACTAAATATAAAAAAAGGAAACGAGTACATAAAAACTGATAAATGTTTTTTTTTCAATAGTTTTTGTTTTACTGACCGAGTCTAGTAATATTTTTTATAAGGCATACATAATATATATTAGTAACAAGTTAAATCAGATAATATATTTTTCAAGAAGATAAAAGGAAAAAGTATAAAATTTAAATTTTCTTACTTGAATGCCTTGATGACTACATAAATAGAAATCAAATTCTGTTGGATGTGTTATTCCTACATCGACAGTTGTTCCAGCTGGGATGTTACCAGACTTTCCAGATTGTTCTTTTTTATCAGCACAAAATAAACGAGTGTGATGACGCTTCTGAACTACTATGAAAGTTATTCCTGGTTTATAATCCGCTTCCAATTTAATACATGCTTCACGTATTGCTGTTAACTCATGTTGTAATACATGAAGAAATTGCCCTAAAAAAGTAATTTGAAATGTATACTCAAACCATAAATGTCTAAATAATGCATACATACAAAATAAACAGAGATATTAATTTGATTTTTCATTAACAATAATCTACATTTTATAAAAAAAAACTTAATAAATATAAATTTATTAGTTAACAAATTTTTCTGTACAAAAAAATTGTCAAATATAATTCTTCCTCGGTTTGAATGTCATGCATTAAAAATAAATATAGTAGGTCTACTGGAAAGTTCTGCCCGATAATGTCATTTCAAGTTTCAACACGTATGAACGTGTTCATTTGAAACATATATGACTGCCTCTTTTTATTATTGCATTTCTATATATGAGCTGTGTGTAAGATACAGTTTCTGACAGAATGCATAGGAGATGGTTTGAAAAATTTGAAGCAGGCGACTTCAACCTTAATGACAAGTCACGTTCTGGGAGACCATTTCTGATCAATGATGATATTATTAAGACCATTATACAGCAAGATCCTTTTTTGACAACATCAGAGATTGAGGAAAAGCTCAACTCAACACAATAAACCATTTCGAACCATATTCAGAAACTTGGATTGATGTATAAATATTCCAGATGAGTGCCTTATGAGTTAAGTGAAAAAAATTTACATGACCAAGTCGTCATTTGCACATCTCTGCTTGCTCGAAACAAAAACGAACCTTTCTTATACCGGATGATAAAAAATGGATTATGTATAAGAACATTGTAAGAAAAAGAACATACTGTGAGCATGGACAACCTTCCCCTGCACCTTGAAACCGAGCTTGAGCCTCAATAAGAGAATGCTGTGTATATGGTGAGACATCAAAGGACCAGTATACTATGAGCTTCTCAAACCCAAAAAAAGGTTGAATTCGGAAATGTATTATCGATAAATAGATGATTTGAACAAAGCACTCAAGGAAAAGACTTGCCAGAAAATTGCAGAGCTAGGCTGGAAAATTCTGTCACATCCACCATACTCTCCGGACCTAGCACCATCCGATTATTATTTGTTTCTCTCTTTGCAAAATTTTTTGAAGGGAAAGAATTCAAAAATGAAGCTGATGTCAACCAAGCACTGCTTAAGTTTTTCACTTCCAAAGATGAATCATTCTACAGAAATGGAATTCACAAATTACCATCACACTGAGAAGAGGTCATTAGTAACGATGAAAATTATATAGTTCAATAAATATTAATTAATGTATTGAAAATGTATTATTTTCTTTTAATTCAAAAACGGACAAAACTTTCCGGTAGACCTAATATAATTATTATATTTTTGTATAAACAAATAAATATGTACATACGCATAAAAATAAATTTTTATTCTAACCTTCAGAAACACCATCGCGATATAAAATTATTCGATGAGGTTTATATCCACCCGTAGATTTATAAAACATTATAAGAAGCTCCCTTAAAGAAAATAAATATTTATACTCTGCACAACATATAATAATTACATAACTACAACATACTTTATCTTAAAATATTTTTATTTAATATAAAATTAAAAAAAATCTTACAATATATAAATTTCACATAACTCACCGAACCATAGAGCTGAGTTCTTGTATTATTTCTAGTCGATGCTGCTGTACTCGTACAGTAGCGGCATAACGTGAAGGATGGGCATCCATGCTGCCAACAACAGCTGCAATTGATGGTTTTTTATTATCACCTGCTGGAGGATGTGTTACATCTGCACCAAGAAATATCACTGGTTCGTTGAACACCTACAAATTAAAAATTAATAATTAGTAAAATAATTATATTCAAAACTTACCTTTGAAAATATTTTATAACTACAAAAATATATCTTATAATACATACTTTTGGGCGTATAGAAGGCACAAGAATACTATTGATACCTCCAAGTTTAACATTTATTTTGAGGCACAAATTAGATAATGTTTGGGGTGATGTTTTATTTACATTTTTTGCTTGGACACACTGTGTGGCCATTCCTAGGACTGTATCTCCCACTCGTTTTACTTCGGCTAAAATTAAATGAACACAAACATATAGATATATATATACACACACACACACACACACATATACTTATATGTTTGTATTTAAACATGATTTATTTAATTTAATTTAAAAAATGGATTTATTATGTTGTAACTTTAATACAAACACAATATGATGACATTACCATAAACTGGTGTTTTTCCAGGTAACACAACAACTACTAACTGCAATGCTTGAAAAGTAGATTTTAAATATCTAAACATTGGTTCTACCTATAATAAAAATTAATTTATATATATAATTATACATATATATATATATATGTATGTATGTATGTGTGTATATATATACACACACACGCATGCACACACACAAGACAAAATTATTGTACTTTTATTTATAAAATGATATGTACCTGATCTGGACCTGTTGCATATTTACAAAAACAAGGCTGCCCTATAATGGGCATACCTGCGTCATTACTAATTTTTTGCAGTTGCTGTGTAAAATTACGTAGTGCATCCTCACGTACAGTTCTTTGTGGAGCAAAACATGCTATTGCCCAAACACGAATTTCAACTCCAGTGAAAAATTGTTTACCACGCATATCCCAAACACCTTGGTTTGGCATTGCTTGTTGTTTACTCTAAAAAAAAGGGGCACAAATTTATTTTTCATGTATATATATGCCTGTGTATAAGTGTGTGTGTAATTTTCAGTAAAATTTTACATCTAACATATTTGATGCATATTACATTTTTTAATATATTTTTTTCTTTACATATATATATACTTCTCTAAATTCCTACTTCAGTGTCTCAAAATAACAAGAAGGTATAAATAGGATTGTAAAGTATACTGCAATATTCTTTAATTATTGATAGGTACAACTATGCACAGAACAGTTATAAAATATTCTCAGTCAAAGTGAAGAGTAACTTCGCTGAGTAACTTGGCTTGTAGCCATGAGAAAAAAATAGGATTTTCAAGCAGATTTAGCACAGGAGATCACATCTGAGTAATAATAGAAATTAGGAAATTTTAAAAATCATCAAAGATGAGATAGTGATGCGATATCACCAAAACAATATCCAGTGGAATTAAAAGAAATATTTAACACAGCTGATATATATGTGTGTATATATATATATATATATATATATATATATATATATATATATATACACACACACACACGCGCACACGCACACACACACACATCAGCTTATATCAGACTACTGCTGGACAAATGCATAACTAATATATTACTTGGTTATACTATTCACACTGACGAGATTTATTGATGAGGATTTTTTTTGTTCAGGATTTTTATATATATACTATTAAAAAAAAATACATATGTTATACATATTAATTAAAAAGAGGAGTATATTAAACAACAATTAAAAAAAAAAACAATACACTATTGAGATCCATGATAAACATTAATGTACACCTGATTTATAACTTACATATTTCTATCAATTTTAAATTTACTTAAGAGAATTGCAAACAAATATACATCATTTCTTTATTTTAAAAATCAAAATCATAAATATTTACTTAGTGTTTAATTTTTCATATTTATTTATTAACTTTTGTCTCTAATTCAAACTTATATTATTCTCTAACATGAGCTAACCTGTGCACCAAGAGAAGCTACTCTACCACCATACTGAAGTTTTGGTGGAGGTAAAACACGCCCACGAACTTCCATCATACTATTACTAATTGTAAGTCCAAATTCTTGAACATAAGCATCATTATTAAAATCTGCTCTTCTTACTAAGTTATTAATTTCACGTTCTCGATCAGGTGCAGATCTAAAATATAATTTTTAAAAATATTCCATAAATGTTTCTTTTATTCTTTTTGTATAACATACACACACGCACACACAAACACATGCATGTACACACACAACATAACTATACCTAGCTGTTGCTTTAATCATCGTTGATGTCTGCATATCTGTTAATTTTTTAATACAACGCTGACCTGCTACGATATTACAGACTTCTAATGGAAGATAAGTATGTTTGTGTTCTTGACCAACCTAAAAAATAAAGATAAAATGAGCATCATTTATAAATACATAATGTTAAAACATGCCTACAATTCATACAGTATTTACTTATAATCAGAATATCATTTCTTTATGAAATCTCTTATTTTACCATTTAATTTTGGAACAGTAATCAATTTCTGAAATTTATAATTTAACGTCAATAACTAATATTATAAACAATCATAAAAAAATTCCACATTCCATTAGTAACAATGATAATACTTATTATTTATGAAAAAGCAATATTTAACTACTTAAGATAATCAAAATACATAATATACGTATAAATGTGAATTATGCTTACTAATAATCTTAATTAGTGAAATAAATTTATATAAACATGTACAAAATTAATAAATTTTTAAATTTACTTACTTGTAAACATGGTAAATGAGGATAACGAAGTTTCATTTTATATTTATCTAAAAAGTATTTAGCTACTGTACATTCTACAGTTTGTCCATTTTCTAATTGTAAAGGAAACCTAAAAATGATTCAATAATTACTTAATATTCATTATCTTCAGAATATTAACAAAAAAGATGGACATTAAATATTGTTCACTAAAATTTTATAATGTAAGAAAGTAACTCATTTGTGCAAAGATACGTGAAGTTTGAATAAATAAAAATAACTTACGATTGCATTTGTGCTGGACGTCTTGTTACATTACATACTCGATATTTTCTACGCATTGTACCGCAATGTGTAATTTCTATTTTAAGCCCTTTTATTTCTTTTGTAAATTTGACTCGTTGACTATCAGTTAAAGGTTTTCTTTGATCATTTATATCTCGTATATCTAAGACTTCACACATAAATTCTATCACCGGTTGTGCTTTATAAAATGCAGTAGCAGAAACTATAAAAAAATAAAAACACTTTTATGTTTTAATATAAAATATATATCTTTTATACATTTAATAACAAGCTAATACACACTAACAATATTTTATAAAAATTAGCTCTTATTTTTACAATGTAAAAACCCACAACACTCAACATTATTTAAAAAGTTAATAGAGTATTATTGTAATTTTTTTGTTATAATAAAATGTATGATAATTAATCATTTCTATTAAAACAATGAACTACTTTAACCTAAAAATTCATTACTTTTGATACATTATCACTAAATAATTATTAAAAAAATAATAAGAATGCTTTATATAATATATATGTAATATAACAAATTTAATAATGATCATAAACATCAAAATTATTTTTATTTATAATGAAAACGGTATTAACCAACAAGAATATTTTTTTAAAATGTATATGTGTGTATGTTTGTTTGTTTGTTTGTTTATATATATATATATATATATATATATATATATATATATATATATATATATATATATATATAAACAAATAAATGAAAAGTTTAAATTAGCATTTGTAAAAAAAGTAACAACTTGCCATCAATATTTAACATCATTTTCCATTGACTAGGACGTACCGATTGATGAAAGCCAAACCATACTTCTCTACCACCACCTAAAAATAAGAAATAATTTAAAATAATAGTTAAATGAATTATATCAAAAAAACTGATACATATTTCCCATTATCCTTAAAAGTGATAAATATATGTATAAATAATAAAAATACATAATTCACATTTACAAATATATATATATATATATATATATATATATATATATATATATATATATAAGATATTATTAAAAAAATATAGATTAATTTTTAAATATTGACTTAAAAATAAAACTCATTTTCTTTAAAAAAATTATCCATAAAAAATTTTTGAAGTACCAATTAATTCAGCAATATTGTACAACAATAAATCAATCAACTACTATTGTGATTCTCATAAAATATATTACTTCAATGACATCAAAGCTATTACAGAAATTACAGTGGAAAAGACAATATTCAGAATAAATTGAATTTTATTATTCAAATAAATAAATTAACAACAATTAATATAAAAACTAAATCAACACAAAAGTATATGTTGTTATAAAAGTGAACAAACTGATATATTTATTCATAAATAAATGTAGTCAAAATAAATGTAGTCGATCTAAATAAATGTAGTCAAAATAAATGTAGTCGATCTAAATAAATGTAGTCAATCTCAAGAAATTATTATTATGTATTAAATTTTTGTAATATACCATATTAAAGTTTAATATTCTCACTCAAAAATTAGTACTTAATATTTTACTATTGAAAATTACATTCAATCTGAATTAATATTCTTACCCAAAGGATGATAATATCCATCTGGAGTACTAAAAAAACTTCTACCAACAGGTGTATAGCTCATAGAAGGTAAATGTCGCATTACAACATCTAATGCTAAAATAGCTTCATATGGAATTTGTCTTGTACGCCCTTCTAAAGCTTCTTCAAGTCCAAATAAGGAAACCTGTGGAAATAAAATATATATTTGTATATTACTACATAAATAATAAAGTAATACAGTGCATATAAAAAAAATATTTTTGATATTTTAAAAACATCATAATGAAATTATAATTTAATTTTCAATAATAATCACATAAATATTATAAACTACATTAATTGCTTTTAATACATTAAATGCTTTTTTAAAAATATAAATTTACACAATATTTTGTCAATTTAAATAAATAATTCACCTGAGCTACCCATTTGATTGTGACTCGAAATAAACGATCTTTGCCTTCTCCTGGTAATGTAACT
>CP092088.1:24462506-24472506 GCA_029203775.1 Neoneuromus ignobilis
TTTAAATTAAAATTTTTAGTACCTAAACTTCATTACAATAAAACGTTTTAGTCAACATTGCTTAATTTCATTACACGTTTACTAAAACATTTTTGTAATTATAGCGATTTCTAAATTTTCCAATGTTCTTTTTTATGTCGTTTCTAAAAAAAACAAATTTAATTATTTATATATAAATATATACAAGCTAATCATACTTCTGAAGATTTTTTCTACCAAATTATCTTAATATTCTCACCATATCTTCCAACAATGTTTTGATTAATTTTTCTTTTCTGACCAAGCTTTCATTTTTATAAAAATAATTTCAAATATATTTCTTTTTCCTTGCTTCATAGTTGAAGTACATATTCGATTACTCTTTTTTTCAATTCATTATTCAATATAAGTCTTTCACTCAAACAAATTTTAAATGTTGATTCAGACCATAATATACATTCCAAGTCCTCAATCATCTAATATTTTTATGTTTTAACACAATATATAAAGAATTTATAAATATATAATTTTGTAAATATTAATGATTTGCAAATCAAAATCCAAATAATGAGATCTATTTTTCTATATTTTCCTTTTTTTGACTTACAATGTAATTTTAGAACTTTCCTGCTATTTTACAAAATAAGTATTTATCCTTATTACATAATATACTGATCTTTCATAAATCTTGGATATTTTCATTTTTTTAATGATGTTATTTTATTCTTTTAATTTTATATAAAAATTAATGAAATGAGTTAATTTCCAAGTTTTTAATTATAACAATTAAAAGTAAATATATATATATTATGTTTTATAATACTACAAAATTAATATTACTCAGATTTATAAAATTCTAGGAAAATTATGTAAAACATTTGCCAAAAAAGTATTTCAATGAGTTTGTAGTAAATGTCATGCAGTACCTATAAAAACTGAAAGCTATCAAAAATTTTGTTTTTTTATAATCATTTTTATTATTATAAACATGCCAATATATATATATATATATATATATATATATATATATATATATATATAATAAAAATGTCTGCTTTTTATTATGTTTTCAATCATTAAAAATGTTATATCATTAATATACTTTTAATTTTTGATAAAAATAAATATTTTTTAATGACTCGAGATTTTTTAAATTTATATAAAATAACATACGCACTGTGCATAACATTATTACACAAAATTATATAAAACTATTCAGAAATTAAATACTAACGACATTTTTGTAACAGAAAAAATAATAGGTGTATTAATACCATTTTATTCATGCTACAAATTTTTATTCTATAACTTCTTATGATTCATATAATTATAAAAATACACAGTAAAAGTAGATAAAGTATAGATTACAGATAAAATATAGATTATAGAAGCAGCAAAGCATTGGAAATTAAACCATTTACAAAGTGGAAGACACAAACACATTGAAAAAGTGTTTCTATTTATTTTTTATCAATGATTTGGCACATGCAGTAGGTTTCATTAATTTGTAAATTCGTCTTCCATTTCATTCTTAAGCACTAATATACGAGAAGATCAGATTAATATGTATTTTTTCATTTTTTTATTAGAATCAATAAAATTCTAATAAATATAATTTAAATATCCAATCTTCTTGGTTTTTAAATATATTATAAACCTAATTGGAAAATAAAGCATCTAATGAAAAATAGTATGACTTAAGAAATAGAGTATTATTCTACCCATCAGGCAAAAACTGGTATTGCTATAAGATATATCATTTAGATTTTAGAATGGTCATTTCTATGCTACATTTTGTCAGGGATTGTTGTATTTTTATATTAAATACTGACAATGTCAGTTTATCATGTAATATTAAACAACACTGAGAGATTTTTAGATAATTTTAGCTGCAATTATTGTTTTCAAGTGTTTCAAAAATAAATTGTAATAAAATAAAAATATTTATTCTCTCATTGTTATTAAATATTAAAATTGATATGTGGAAACTTTTAAATTGAAAACAGATGTGTAAGACCATTTTGTTATTTATGACTGCACAATCTATTTTGTGACATTTAGTAGAAAATATTGCTTATGAATATTTTTATTTTAAAGTTGAATACAAAAATCGAGCAGCTAATGAAAATGTGTATGAACATTTTTAAGATATAGTAGTCCTCATATTTTCTATATCTATTTAAAAACAATATCTAATGATTGTTTCATTTTTCTTATTTATTAGGAAGAACAGTAATTATCACGTTACTTAGAAAAAATATATGTTACATGTTATTTGGATAAAATACTATACAAAAGTATTATGTACCAGTCGTACTTTTCTGATATTTATTTTTCCGTGCTTTAAATATATTTTATTAAATAAATAACATTTGCAGAAAATCTCTCCCTACCTTGATGATTACAAATTCTTGTAAAATAAATTCCATAATTATAGATATGTACTTACAAACTTCGTTTATAGTTTTTGTAATTGTATTTACATTTTTTTCAGTTATACATCAGTGCACTTATCAATTATATTTACATATCTATAAAAATGATTTATAAATTAGATTGTATAACAAATTAACAAAAAAATATTTGTTTACACAATATACAAAATAAACTAAAGTTATAAATGTATGTTTATAATGCATATTAGTCCATTAATTTGAATTTATAATTTTATTGCATTATTGATATATTAATTTTAGTTTCTTTATTTTGCGGAAAAGTGATAAATGTATTAACAAAGTACAAATAATATATATATATATATATATATATATATATATATATATATATATATATATATATATATATATATATATATATAAACAGTTTTAACAGCAATAGTATATCACATGTGTCATTACAGTAAGCCTAAACTTTATGCAGATCAAGATATCTAGTTTTCATATAATAAATACTATTTCATATAATAATATATTCATTTTATATTTTTGTCAATTTGTGGTATATGCACATATTTCAATGTACTCTAATTTATTCATTGCACAAATTCTAGATGTTCTAAAAATTATAGTAGTAATAATAATAATAACAACTTGTTAACATCTCTGATTACTTCTAAGTTTTATTAGTATTTAATAATCAGTACAATATATTTTTTTTAATTAGAACATCATATTTAAATTTTAAATAACTTTAAAATAATATTTCTTAAAATATGACTGATCATTACACTACATTGTTTGTCCAACTTTGTTAATTAAGACAAATTAATTTTACAAAATATTTTGTATAATTTCATTTCATTCCATAAAATACTATTATTATTTTTTTATATAAATAATAACATGACATTTAGTAATATTTTCATTATATTTAAAATAAATTACAATGAATTTTTCTTAGCAAAGTAGCAAAATTCTATAAAAATACTCAGACTTTAGTTGGCATAACTTATACATGATTAGAAAATACATTGTAGGTTAACACTAAAAGAAAACAACATACATGTGAAATATCTGGTTGGACAAGTTTTTTTCTAACTGTAAGAACTAGCACCAATAATTTCTTTTTTAAAAAATACTGTTTTTTTTAATTAAAAAAATATAGAATCTAGAAGTCATACGTTTTTAAATACTTTAATTTTCTTTTCAAATTAATTCATTTTTTTTTATTTTGTAAAGGTCTTTATTTAAAAAAATAATAATTATTTCACAAAAGAAATATATATGTATGTTCATAGATACTTTTAAAATTATCCAGTCTTAGTACTAACAAAATAGAGAGAGATTATCTAAATATTTTCAATTAAACATTTGTATGCAATTTGATTTTATAAAAATCTATATGAAATTAAATAGTACTATCTATACTTTATGACACTCCATTTATTGCTTGTCTAAATAGTAAATCTCTTATAGAAGAGAATTTTTTTATTTCATTATCAAAATACTGCCCAACCATAAAATTTTGGTCATTTGATTTTGTATTCCTATGTAATCTACAAGATACTTACTAAATATTCTTATTAAGGTTAAAAATTGTCTACAAATAAATCACAAAAATATAATTTATTTGAAATAAATATATTAAATAAACTGAAAAAAATAAAACAATATAACATAAAATATACTTACAGTTGAAATAAAACAAAAAATTAACTAATTTTCTCATTGGTAACTTAATGTAATAGTAGTTACATGAATCATTAGTTTTCACGCATTCAATAATCAATATTATAGAAAATCCAACAATGTTATATATATATATATATATAGTATATACAATATTTATATAATATAGACAATAATTAATAATAATAATAATATATATTAAATTTAATTAACAATTTTGAAATATATAGCATATCTGTTCACTAGCTTAAAATAATTTGGGCCACAAGAAGTATAATAATTTTGTACTAAGGACGTATAATTATGTTTTTAAATTATACAAAATAGTTTAATAAAAATAAATGTGACAGTCATTAAAGTATACAAAACTCATTACCAATCAATTATGTCTACGTAGGAATTAGCTAATTGTACAATTTTAAATCAAAATTATTAAACTTTGTCAATAATCAATTTTAATATTACTTTAAAAAAGAACTTTTTAATGATATAAAAAATGAATATTTTAACAATTTAAATATAAATTTCATATTAATTATAAAATAAAAATAAAATTTTATATACCAATATTTATTATATCAATGCAATAACATAGTGAACTGTGTTAATTACATACTTTCATATAAAATATAAAAAAATAAGTTTCATTTGAAAATTTAATGTTTTCTAGAGAAAAACTACACCTGTTTAACTAATAATTAAACATATCAACTTATAAATGAAATGTATAAAAAAATGTCATTAAAGACAAACCAATGAAATCATGTATAGATACATACACAGTTATTAACATCTGATATTAATAAATAATTGTATTAACTTTATTAATTAGCAACACTGCTTTCAGTATGTATAAAATTATTACATACATTTATACTTTTATGTTTAAAAGGCAAAATTATTTTTATTGTTGTGCTGTTTCATTAATTTTGGAAATCATTAAAAAATCAAATAGCATTGCCTTTTATAATTGCAATAATTAAAAATAAATTTAATTTTAATAAAAAAGTGAAATAATTTTCAAAAAATTTAAATATTATTAGTTTTAAGTTAAGAACTAAAATTATGAGATAATGTATGTTAATGTATTTTTAAATAAAATATAAATAAATACAAATTATGAATTTTGTCTATAAAACCAACAAAAATACATCAGTAAAAACTTTTTTTTATGTAAATACTAAAAAAATTATTATTTATATATATTTTTAATGTATATCATAATTTGTATACTTTAATATATTTATAAAATTACAAACTGATTATTCATAAAATACGTCCCAAGATAATTTTATACAGCCATTTTATATAACAAAAAAATGAACTCAACATATAATGAACTAAATTTTAATAATAATAAAAAAAAAAAAATTACTATGATTATCTCTGATTAAATCTAATATTTTTTTCATAAATTCTGATTTCATTTTTGCTGGTAACTGTTTTATAATTTCTTTTATCAAAATTGTTATTGTTATTATTATTATTATTGTTATTAATTACATTCTTACGTTTTAAATGATTCTGCAGAAGTCCATCTGGCTTCCGTTTGGCACGAAGCATACGGGGAGAAAAATTCTGATCAGACGATTTAACACTGATACTTGATTGTTCCATAACACAAAGTGATGCATTTTGATCATGACATCTTTTTCTTTTTGATGTTGGTATGAATGAGAAAGTATCATTTGAAGTATTTTTTGGAAGAGTTGTAATGCCTGCTAAATTTAATAATGCATCTGCTCCTTCTTCAATTCGCCGTTGTTCCTCTAAGTCCAATGATGAGAAATTTGATCGTGAATGGCTATTAAAAATTTACATACATTTACATATTTAATTAAAAACAAATTTAACTTCAAAATTAAATAACCTACATTTACAGTAAAGCTATAAATGACCTGTTATTTTTTTAAACCAAATATCACACTACTTTCCAACAATTTATTATAACAAATTAAATTATAGATAATAAAATAGACAAGACTTGAAAATCCACTGATTTTTCATAAATTATTTGATATATTTCTATAAGTCTTTATGTGAAAATTAATAAAAAATTATGTCTTCATAAGTGTACCTCGCTTTAAAGCGCTTGTCAATTATATTATGTTTGTTATTTTCAGCACTTGACTTGCTCTTAGATTGATGATATATGAAACTATCATAGATCGCAGTATTTTTATTTTTTATTATTTTTACTTTTGCATTTTTTTTTAAGCGTATTACTATTATACATTTAATATATAATAGTAATAATATATCAGTACTTTGTTATATGCAATAGCAAAAGTGGCTTGGAACCTAACCTGTCATAATAGCATAGTATGCCTGTATCAATTTTCTATTATATTTATTTACATTAACTTAATATTATATATATAAATGTGTATATATATATATATATATATATATATATATATATATATATATATATATATATATATATATATATATATATATGTATATATAAATAAATGTATACCTGTCATCACTTTCAAAAGCTTCATCTGGCGAACTAGAACGCTGATCTTGTAATTCAATATTATCAGCAACACTATAAGTATGATCTTCACTTGGAGATCTTGTAATTACTTGCACTAATTCAGAAGGAATAACACCAGAATTTAAAGAACGTGTACCAATGCGTCTTTTCTTTTCTTCAATATTTATGACTCTTGATCCATGTTTTAATGCAAGAATTGCAGTAGCAGCATCAACATCATCTAGACTTGACTCATCTTCTGATCGTAAAGATCCAATTTTCATATCATAATTTCCTTCAGATGCTGCTAATCTTCGAGATAAATAAGGAAAAAGTTCAGGATTTGGAAGACGAGTTGATGGTTTAGTTGAGTCCATAATTTGTTGAACAAAAGGGCTGGAAGTACGCGCTGATGATGAACGAAATGTAGATGGATCTAATGTGGAACATGGATGAAATGGTGATCGTGTTAATGCTTGTTGTAAATTTGGTCTATACTGCTGGTCTACCATCCATAATGAACCTTTTCCAAGATTCTAAAATAATATATATATATATATATAATCTTCAAATATACTAATTATATAAAAAAAAATAATTAATACTTACAGGAGATTTTTCTACTTTCTGGAAGCATTTATTTAAAGACAAATTATGCCGTACACTGTTTTTCCAACCAGTGGGTGCATTTTTAAAATATGGAAAATGATCAAGTATCCATGCATAAATATCTTTTACTGGCAACGCTTTTGCTGGACTATCTTCAATCGCCATAAATATTAAACAAGAGAATGAATAAGGCGGCTTACTAAGAGTATGTACCATGGGATCATATCTCATATTATGCGGATGTTTTGCATTTGATTTTGATGATTGTGTGTAAGGAACAGGAGAATTTAATGAACTACTAGATGAATCAGTTGGTTCAGAAACTGAAGATTCATCCATGTAATCGCTTGTAGGTGACTGATCAGCAAAATTAGAATTAGTTTTTAAAACTGATAGTTGATTATTATTTAAATTTGATGTTGAAATAATATCCACTTGTTTTGAATTAACATTATCAGATTCAGATTTTACACAAGTTAAATTCATTCCTAAAACATACATACAATCGTTTTAACAAAGTAATAACTTCTTCACATTACAATATTTTGAAAAATATTTAATAATCATTTACTGTTCATCTTTTTCATTAAAGTTCATTTTAATTATTAACCCTTTCCGGTCCATTGATTTTATTAGAGTGTTAGTAGTCAGGTCCAAGTTAGTTTTGAGAATGAAATAATTAAATTTGAATAAATGGGAAAAGAAACAAAATCGCAAAACTAAACTAATGATAAAAAGTGAGTTTCAAAATGCGCCCTCAATTATAGATAAACCGTTAAATATAACAGTTAAACGAGTAGGCTTTGATTACTTCATTTATACTGATATGTATATTCCTATCTATTCAAAAACAAAGAAATAAAACAATTTTTTTCGATTCAAATTTTTAATTGTATATATAGTTGTGTAACACCAAATGAAAAAAAAATTTGACCAAAGTGTAAATTATGGTGTAATTATATATACTATCCTCTAAACAACAATTTTTGAAAGATAAACCCCTATAAGCATGGCAATGAAATCTGTCCAGTGGAACTGGACAGTGAACCTACTATTCAACTGAAATGCGATGTCTAGTACTAATGGACAGTGAACCGTAAAGGGTTAAAACATCATATTCAGAACTTAACACTATAAAATCATATTCTGAGTATGACGGCATGTGTTCTAAATATACATTTGCAAAAAACAATAAGTGATTATTTAAAATTTTAATGAAAATGTAGTTTTATAAATTGATTATTAAGAAGCGAATTAGTTACAATACTAAATCAACAATATTAATTACAATACTGTATATGTATGTGTGTGTATACACACACATACATATATATATATATATATATATATATATATATATATATATATATATATATATATATATATATATATATATATATATATATAAATATATATATATATACATTCACTCATAAAATTATTCGTACACTTAGATTTTTCTCAAAGATTTTGTAATATTTCAAAAAACATTTGAGGAAATTTTATGTAATATATATTAAAAAGTAACAAGACTTCAATTACTTAAAATATAACACACTTTATTTGAATTAAATAACTTAAAAATACTTCATTTTATACATAACAAAACTTTTCGTACATCAAAAAAAATATTGTACAGTGACATCTTATATTCAAAAATATTAAATTAATATTTAGTTGCATGCCCATTTATTTTTAAAGCAGCCTCAAGTCTTCAGGGCATGGAATTAACAAGTTTGGCAGTAATGTTGAGAGTTATTTTCTGCCATTTCTCCTGCAAAACAGTCTTTAGTTGCTCCATTGATGTTATTGTAAATTATTTTAGTCGTCATTTTAGTTCTGCCCATAAGTGTTTTAATGGGGGTTCAAGTCAGATGATTTGGATGGGGTAGTGAGATAATGAGGACTCTTAAAATCAATCCATTGGCGCGCGATATTAGCACAATGCTTGGATCATTGTCCTGTTGAAAATAGTCATGATCAATGCCCATCATTTTTGCGCTTTTCCCTAATTTTTTTTTGTACAATTTTCAAATACTGCATCACATTCATGATTCCATCACAACTTTTCGACCCCTTGTGCCACAACATGCAACCCCATACCAACACAGCTCCACCACCATGCTTTACTGTTCGTTAAATATGATTTGAATCTAATTCTGTTCTAGGTTTTCTTCAAATTAATTTTCGACCATCAGACTGGAAAACTGTAAATTTACATTCATCAGAGAATATAACTTTATTCCAAAAGTCTGACAAAGTATTTATATACTATTTTGCAAAGTTTACACGTTTTAATTTGTTTGTATTACTTAT
Organism: Neoneuromus ignobilis; assembly: GCA_029203775.1. Classification (NCBI taxonomy): domain Eukaryota; kingdom Metazoa; phylum Arthropoda; class Insecta; order Megaloptera; family Corydalidae; genus Neoneuromus; species Neoneuromus ignobilis. Next base: position 24,471,981 of record CP092088.1, read on the forward strand.
GTGTTTTTTTTTTTCTAAAATCACATGCTCAAAGACCACCTTTCCGAAATGTCCTTCTTACCGTTTCTGTGTGATGGCCACTTAATTTGTTATTTATTTCTACTGTAATTTTGGGAACATTTATATCTGGACATGCTTTGATTATTCATATAAATTTTCATTCTAATTTAGATTTTATTTTATGCGGGTGACTAGACCTTTTCTCATTTATAAGTTTATTTGAGGATTTAAAGTATTAAACTATAAATTGCAGTCGATCAGTTACGTATTTTCACAATTTCAGAGTAGGAATTTTTCATTATATAAATTTATTATTATTTCTCTCTGTAATTGTTGTTTCTTTAACTTTGAAAATACTTATGTTGTTACGGGATTCTACTATGAACGAATTTGAATGTAATACTGAATGGATAATGCTTATAAATTAATGCAATAAATATGCTATGATACAAGTTTGGGGAATTCCCGTAGTATATTCTTTATTTAATTAACAGTTATCTGTATGAATACTTTTGTAATATATAAA